>CM057932.1:0-600000 GCA_030141595.1 Chydorus sphaericus | reverse complement strand
ATCATCAATTTATCTATTTTGGCCTCTAGTTGCGTTCTCAAATTATCGAATCGTTCGTTCTGTTCCGTGTTTTCGGCAACTAATTTTTCAATTTTCGTCTCCAATTCAGAGTTACGAGCTTGAAGATGTTCTCGTAATAGTTTCTCTTCTTCGAGTCGATTTAAGAGTTGACCCATTTTGGATTGGATGCCATTAACTCGAGCCGTTAGCAACTGTTGATTGTTTCAAAAATATTTGATTTGATTATATTTGTATTTATGAATATTTCACTGCATTAACTTACCATCAGTTGGTCACCATTTTGAAGAAGGGGACTCGTAGATATTAGCTTCACACCAACGAGAGTGATTAATAGAAATATAATAGGTGTAGTGTTCATCCTAGGATATTGTTATATTATAAGCGATCAAAGCAATGTATTATCCGACCTATAGCTTGATATGTATAACTGAAATATTATTAATAGACTTACTGTCGATTTTGTTCATGCATCGTTGTGGTTATCAGCGATAAGTGGTTACCTTGGTGATTGTGAAAACTTTTTTTTATCATGATGTATTATCATGCATGTATCATACATAAGGATTCGGCATATTTGTGCGGATAAGTGCGTTTATTTTTCCATAGTATTATTTTAATTCTAAATATGAAAAACAACTTCTAACTTTTATATTCTTTAAACATTCACCAAATCAATAAAATAAAAGTTTAAAGAAACCATAATTTTTTCAGCTCGACAGAGAATGATCCTCCTCTACAAGCCATCCACTGAAGTGAGTGAAGTGGCTACCATTATCAATAAGGGAGGTGTTGTCTGTTTTGTACAAACGGACTTGATCTCCAACTTTTAACCGCAAGGAAGCATTGATACAGGAAAGTCCCACGAAATTCGGCAGTGATGGACCGTAGGAAATACCAATGTTAAAGCCATTCACTTGAAGATAAATAGCTAACTGGGCTGCGGTAGGATCCTTCACTCCCGCAAACTCGAAATGATAAATTCCATTAACTGGTACTGTGAAGATTCCGTTGGCTAAATTCATTACTCCACCAACGTTCAATCGCTCTACATCAAACGGTATAACGGCATTGGTTAAAGTGAAATCAGAACTCCTTTGTACGTAGAAGTGGACTGACTGTGATTTAACATCCACGCTTCCATATAAAGTCTCTGAAACTAGAATATTTAATATTAGGACTTCAAATAATTTTGTATAATATACATGTAATATGATACATGTATATATTATCTAATTACGAGTGCTTGATTCAAAGTCACAAAACACAGCCTCAATCTTATTGGTGTCTGGATTGGCGATGAGATAAATTCCATCCAAATAGTGACCGATAGTTGAAAGCTGCCGACAGGACGAAGGTGGTAGTCAGGGTGATGACGAGGGAGGATTGGGCATTCTAGTGTCGACAGCATCTTTCTCTAGTTGATTATTATTGCTGATTGATTCTTGCTTTATTGCTGGTTTCTGCTCAAGAATTGCAAGATTGATATTTGCGTTCTTTAAAATGCGAATTTCGTCCTCTTGCAGAGCGCTTTTGGCCATCAGGACCCGCATTTTCTCCTCTTGATTTTGGTTTTCAGCAATCAATTCATTTATTTTACCATCTAATTCAGAGTTTACAGCTTGGAGATAGCCTCTCAACATTTTTTCTTCCTCAAGTTGAATGGTGATTTGTTCCATTTTAGATTGTAGATTATCTACCCTAGCTGTTAGTAACTGCGTATGACAGTTTGAAACTTCTTACTCAAAATTGAAATAATTGAAATATAATATGTTGTAACTTTTTACCAACAGCTGAGCGTTATTTTCAAGAGGAGAACTCATACTTGAACTGATGATGCAAAATATAACTATAAAAGTTATAATGATCGGTGGTATTTTTTTCAACTCACAAGTACCAATTTTTTAGCTCGCTACTGTATGGTCACAACTATGTATATGATATGTTATTGTTGAAATAATAGCCTACGTGATTTTTGAGGTCGTTAGTATCTTTTATTAAATCAAGTATAGCCACATATCTTTTTTTTTTATCAGGAACCTTGGAGAGTATGTAGACCAAAAAATTTTACTAATAGCTCGCTGGAATAACCCAGAAAAAATTAAAACGAAAAACTACTTTAACGTTTAAAACTTTTTCTGTCACATTTAAATCTTTTGTAAACTTTTGCATCTTTTAAATAAGAGCTATCTTCATGCTTTCAACTAAAAGATGTTACATTTTTATTTTATTCTCTTTTTGTTTTCAATAATCATCTTCTGGGTCATTAGCGGTACTTGCTGAGAAAAGTGTAATGCATCTACACAACAACTAATGCATCGATACAAACAAAGGATAAGATTACAAAGAAATGTCGCCATGAATAACTCATAATAAGCTGTATTTAATATACAAGATATTACGAATTTCAATTTTTATTTAGTCCAGGGAGTATAATGATAAATTAAAATGTGAAGCCCACTACAGTATACTATACCGTGTCTTGATTCTGGTGAACAAAATTGACTTTATTTAACAATAAATGTTTATTCCTTTCAACCAAGAACCAGATCCTCTTCAATAAGGGATCCACTGAAACGAGTGAAGAGTCCACCTTCGTCGTTGAGAGTACCAGTAGTCTTGAATAATCTTACTTGGTCGCCAGTTTTCAATCTCAAAGAGGCACTTATTCCAGAGAGACCTCGATAGACAGCAGAATAATCCAGAGCGTAAGAACTGCTTATACCCACTCCATTCACTTGAAGTGCTATATATATGGACACTAGATCGTTAGCTTATTTTAATCCAAATGATTAAAAATGATAGATTCCATTTACTGGAACAGTAAAGACACCAGTAGCCAAATCCATTGCTCCTCCCAAGTTCAACCGCTCTATGTTAAATGGGACTACCGAATTGGTCAAATTAAAATCACCAGTCCGTTGAACGTAGAAGTGAACAGATTTCGTCTTCACGTCCACGCTCCCATATAAGGTTTCTAAAACTATTTCATAAAGAGATTTTAACCACATATCAGTTAATCTTTTGAATAATAATCCTATTTAGTAAGTAATGGACTATGCGTTATGATTTGCTTTTAATTTACTTAAATAATACTTAAACGTAAAATAAAGCATCAATTAAATTGGTTTTGAATCGTTGTAAATGCTTAAATAAATATTAAATTCAAAATTATAACTGTTTTAGTGTTTTGTTCACCAGCTGCGTTTCGTGTTCTACTGGGGAACTGGAAGATTCAACAACAGCAAAGAGAAGAACAACGAAAAGAAACTGGTATTTACCTAAATTTGGTATGATTCTCATTTTTATTAGATGCTACTTTTAGGATTAAGATTTTTTTTACCACTGGCAGCTGCCAGACAATTCAATGGTAAGCCTGCAGGACTTTTTTGTTTTAATTAGGTGTTGTCTTATAGAGATGTGTAAATAATCGCTAGTCGTGTCTTTATCTTGGTATTATCAGTCTAAGACGCCTACATTATTTATACGATAGACGATTTGTAAAATATAAAATACGTACTCGAATATGTATCCTATGCATATTACCTGAACAACTAAACAAAAAAATTTCATGCAACACATTTAATACTTCTTTAAGCATCTATGAATTAATGTAAGTAAATTATGTTTGAAATACATTGCCTAGAAGATTAAAAAGATAACTGTGTGATGGACAACTATTGGTCACATTTTACGCATTCATAAAATAAAATGAGAGCTCAGGAGTATTAATATTAACCATGTTAAAGAAATCGGGATATTTTAATGTCATAAAATATAAATCCCGATAAATTTTAGTAGTAAGAAACATGCCATTAATACTACATTTATATGTTTTTGTTTACCTAATATTTTTTACATTTTGCATAAGAACGAGAAAGTTTTCATTCCATTAAGTTGTACACGTAAGAATCCATCAATAAACTATTTAAGAAATATAGCAGCAATTGTATATTAATACTCTGACGCTTGTGAATATTACACATCATTGGCTTGTATATACAGCTTGTATACTAGGGTCTACGATCGAATTTTTTCAGACTAAAGTACTAAATCCTCTTCCACAAGCCAGCCTGAAAAATGAGTGTAATGGAGCCCACTATAATCGGTGAGCGTACCATCACCTTTAAACAATCTAACTTGGTCGCCAGTTTTTAGCCGTAAAGAGGCACTGATGCCAGAAAGACTCCTGTGCATACCAGAGGTTTCTTCACCAGCCCAAGAACTGCTTATTTCCATGCCGTTCAATTGAAGTCCAATGTACATGGGCAGTGGGTCGATAGGGTCTTTCAATCCAAAGGATTCAAAGTGGTATATCCCATTGACTGGGGCAGTAAAGACTCCAGTAGCTGGATTCATAGCTCCACCAACATTTAGTCGAACCACGTCAAATGGGAGAATGGTATTAGTCAAACTAAAACTGACAGACCGCTGGACGTAGAAATGGACGGATTCCGTCTTCACGTCCACGCTACCATACAAGGTTTCTGAAACTATAATAATGAGATTTGATAAATAATAATTTTTAGTTCTTTATAACGTTAAGTTTTTTGCTAGGTTCTAAGCTATAATGTGTACTAATTAGTTTTCATAGCTGCAACTGTGTAGTAGGCCTAAATTAAATGTATCTTACGAGTGCTGCTTCCAAAGTCGCAGTAAACAGTCTCAATCTTGTTGGTATCCGAGTTTGCGACCAAGTAGATCCCATCTAGATAGTGACCAATCGTCGAAAGTTGCCGACAAGATGAAGGGGGTAGTCGGGGCGAAGATTCGTCGGATAGTATATCACCAACGTCGTTAATATTCATTTTTCTATATTCATCATTAAGTAAAGGTTTTGGTTGGCTGCTATCAGCAATGACATCTTCCTTTATTTTATGCTTTAACTGTTTGATTTCTTCGTCTTGTTTGGCGTTATGAGCTATCAATAAATCAATTTTCGACTCGAATCGTTCGGTTTGCTTGGCATTCTCGGCGCCCAATTCAATAACTTTATGTTCCAATTCTGCATTACGAGACTGAAGATTGCCTCTAAGGAGTTTTTCTTGATCAAGTTGATTGGCGAGTTGCTCTACTTTGGATTGTAGCCCATCCATCCTTGCTGTCAAAAGCTATACATTCAAAATGTATGAACATGCATATTAATTTTTTATTAGTTAAAAACGATTGATTAAATTAAACACAAGATTTAGCCTATTTACCAACAGATGCCCTTCATTTTCTATAGGGGAACTTGAAGATAATTCAGCAGCAGCAAAGAGGGTAAAAACAAAAACAATTGCCGAATTCGTTCTCATTTTCAAATACTAATATTTTTGGGTGATTAATTGTTATTTTAACACCGCAGTTTGATAGAGGATTGGAATACTCTGTATCAATCAGGTTCCGTAATAGTCTATATATGTGTAAATAATGGCCTTTTCGTGTTTTTATCTTATTGGTATTGACCGCATTATCAGTCTACGACAGCTAAATGTGAGGAACGAACTTTGTACCGTATTGACTTAAGCATACCACCAATAGACTCTGGTGTTTCATACATATTATCGTCCCTAAACACACACATTCAAAATGCGCGTGTTTAGGGAATAGGAGAATGCGGCATTCTTGTTTCGGTCAGAAATATGTCACGTAGTCCAACCCACTTCAATTATACTAACTGAACAATTTTACACGAAACCACATAATCATCAGTAACCTCTTCTATAAATAATACACCCAATCTATTTCTTTCGTGATTTAGATCCCCTGTAGATCTCTCATCGTTTTCACTTAATTCATATACTTTTTAAAACATCTGGTATATACGTATATGTGTATTGCCATAAATACATATGTAATTTATATGAAGTTAGCTTTCAACCTGAATTCCTGCTTTGAAGGTGTTGTGTTTAAATTCTGATTTTTAAATATTATTTTGTCACGTTTCTCAGTAAATTATCTTATAATAGCATATATGTAAACACATACTTTTAATTGCCCACGTTTCAATTTAAGCCAATATTTCTTTTTAAGACTTATTTTCCATGTAAACTTGGGCGAGGAAAAAATTAACCTTTCTCAGTATAATTACATTAATTAGTTTAACAGAGTTCTGCGATATTACTGTTAATAAATAGGCCTTTAAGCCTAATAAATGTATGGCAAATGTAATATGAAACACCAAATATATTCTAGGCAGAAAACAAAGAATCCTCTTCTACGAGCCATCCAATAAAGGAAGTATAATGATTACCACTATCACGAATAGTGGCACCCATTTTGTACAACCTCACTTGGTCGCCAGTTTTTAACCGCAAAGACGCACCGATGCCAGAGAGAGCCAAGATATTTGGCAGATTCGTAGCGTAAGCCGTCCCAATGTTGACGCCATTTACTTGAAGGAAAACGCGAAGCTCTAACGGTTCGTTAGTTTTCATTCCTTTAAACTCAAAGTGATAGATCCCATTAACAGGGACAGTGAAAATTCCTGAGCCCAAGTCCATAGCGCCACCCTCGTTCAGAAGTTGTGTTTCAAATGGCAAAACAGCGTCTATTTCCGGAGCAAAATCACTGGTCCTTTGTACAAAGAAGTGTACGGATTTGGTCTTGACATCAACGTTTCCATACAGAGTCTCTGAAACTATTGAATAAAACAAAATTCAAAGGATTACATTATCTCTAATCCAGATTTGTTTTATCTTAGTACGAGTGCTGCTTTCAAAATCACAGTAAACGGCCTCAATCTTGTTGCTATCCGGATTGGCGACTAAGTAAATCCCGTCCAAATAGTGACCGATGGTCGACAGTTGACGGCAGGAAGAAGGTGGTAATTTGGGTAAAGAATTTGACTCCGATTCATCAAGTCTAGTATCGTCCAAATTATTATTTTCATCATGTTTTAAATTAGCCTCCATTTGTTGAGAACTTTTTGCTATTAATTGATCGATTTTGGCCTCAAATTCGGCTCGCAAAGTATCAAACCGTCCATTTTGTTTCAGGTTTTCAGAGGCTAATTCATATATTTTCTTCTCTAATTCAAAGTTACGAACTTGAAGTTTTTCTCGTAGGATTTTCTCTTCTGCTAGCCGA
Source organism: Chydorus sphaericus (assembly GCA_030141595.1). NCBI lineage: Eukaryota > Metazoa > Arthropoda > Branchiopoda > Diplostraca > Chydoridae > Chydorus > Chydorus sphaericus. Next base: position 592,911 of record CM057932.1, on the reverse strand, counting down.
TTGGCAAGCTGACTCATCTCAGATTTTAGACCATTTACTTCAGTCGTTAGTAACTGATAAGAATCGCAATATAGATGTTTAAGTATAAATTCGTATGCTGATGGATATATTGCATTAACTTACCATGAACCTATCGTCACTTTCCAGAAGGGGGCTCGTAGTTGCTAATTTTACGCAAAAGAAGGTGATTATGAAAATAACTGGGATAATTTTTTTTATACTAAGAACAGCCATCTCCGGATAAAACTATATTATCCATTGACAATCACACAATACTTTATGTGGATGTCCTATTCAATGCTAGTTCAACGTAGAACTGAAATAGTAATTTGGACAATAGTTATCTTCATTTACCAGTTTGTAGCCTATAATGATGATTTAGGTAATTATCAGTTGATTGGTTGGCAGTGGATTGATTGCTTGGTTACCTAGGTGATTTTTTTGGTGGGGGGGGGGGGGACCAAGTGCATTCAATCATTTACAGTGTTTTATCAAGATAAAGCTGGCGACGGATTCTCGTATCTATTTATAATAAAATTTTTGTTGGTGATAATAATAAATATTTCATACGCTTTAATAATAAATATATATAAACGCTTCATACAATCGACGTCATAAGTAAAAATTTCTGAGTCAATGAAATAAGAAGGACAACCCGACAAAGCCCTTAATACTGTCTTAAACCTTAGACTTAAATAAACTACTGTCGCCAAATGTTTGGAATTTATTTGAAATCAAAATCTGTTAGTACAGACTATCATAGATCACATCACCCCAACAGAAAAACGACCACATACATCTAAAATTATAATCACTACCGCTGCGTGTATACACTATACAATAAAGAATGTGTACCAATAAAGAACTTGATTGGTTTGTTTTATACAAACAGCTATGGTTTAAATTTACCTTATGTTTTATTTTATTTTCGGAGTAAGCTTTAAAATATAAAAAAAAATGGTGGGATAAATTTTTGGGTTGTACTAGATGCATTGTATTGTCGTCAAAACAATATCTTTGGTAACGCAATAAAAAAATATTTTTATTCATGAATATAGTCGAATAAATTCACAATCATTCCTAATTTATTCAATCGCATGGTCTATGAATATATGGCGCGTCGTTTGGACCCACTCGGACAAATTCTTTTCGGAAATAAATCTTTACACCGGAAAAAAATATTTCGGTTCGGAAACATTATTTCGCATCGGAAAAAAGACTTTAATTTTTTTTCTCGAGTTTTTTGCTCTCTATCAAGCGGTTGATTTACTAATCCTTTTGTGGGCGTGCCTTATTATGACAAGTTATTTGAGCTGGTGTGCGTTATTTTTCTAAAACCGATTATCAATTATGTTTAGAACTTAAGATCTCTTTATACTTTATACAGTATTAAGATTACAACAAAGAATTTCAAAATAACACTAGAATGCTGCAAAGATAATATATTGATCGACGAAAAGAAAGAAATCAAGCTGGCATCTAACTCGGAATCACGTCGGTAACATAAATTATTACAACGCAATATAAAACTGTAATACTGTACTAAATAAAAATGGGAATTTAGTAATCGAATGGAGTATATATTAAAAAGGGTTATATTTTCTAATTGTGTCGCTGTTTTATTTCTTGTGTGTTAAATGGATGAATTAAAAAAATATTAATGATTTTAAAAAATACGGTGGTGCACTTCTTTTGATGTAAAAAAATACTACTATTGAATAAAATTCGAGATTTTTGAGAAATTTTAAAAATCCTATTCTCTCTTGAATCAAGTGATTTTTTTTCTTTGATCGTCTGCCACTTTTACTGGCTCCTTTTTAGAAGGGGGCTGCAGAGCTGTCCGACGTCCGTACTCCGGATCTTCGGCTTTGTGGTCTACACGACTGCATGTCCGGCTAGGCTATAGTCTAGAGCACAGAGACCTGGACGGCCAACGGACAGTACTGCCAGAAACTTTTTACTTGCACGCCTTGCTGGCTACTAGTTCCGATGGTTTAGAGAACGTCGACTATGACAGCCATAGTACCGAATACCAATCCTGGCAAATAATACCGGACTCATTGTTGTCATACATCACCTTTCCGACCTTTTCGAAAACAAAACTCTCCAAAAAGGTCGATGATTTTTCGGTAAACACTCTAAAACCCTCTCCGAATCTCTCCGAGTGGGTCGGCAATTCTTCAATAACGGTCCAAACCCCTTCTCAAACCTCTGCAACCAAGTAATTTTCAAAAATGGTCTTTGCAAAAAATTCTCTGATAATCCGACCTGTCCGACTTAGTCAATCATTACTGTTAACGTTAACGGAGAGGAATTTTGGGGACCGGTTTTACAACTAATCGATAACTTCGGAGAGTTTTGTGGGCCATTGTTGAAAAACAATCGACAAAGTCGGAGAAATTTGAGAGATGTTTTGGGTACTGGTTTTCATTATGATCGTTTTTTTCGGAGTGGTTATTTCTTGGTCACTATGAAAAATGATCGACCTGGTCGAAGAGGTTGGATATCACTTTATAGACCGTTTTGGAAAAAAATCGACCTAGTAGGAGAGGTCAAAGATGGGCTTCTATTGAAAACAGCGTTCACCTGGTGGGAAAAGTCGGAGAGTTGTCTCCGATAATAAGAAACATTTTATGGCCGTGTGGGCTAATATTAGCCGGTACTAATTGTACTAACCGTTCATCAAATGTCAGTAATAAAAGATTATAAAAAGGAAAGAATTTTCAAAGAAAGTATATTCATATGTATCAAACTGCTTGCTCGGGCCGGAATCAACGAATTTGACAAAAAAACCACCCAATTTCTCTCCCCCCCCCCCCCACAATTTCGGCCTTATATTGTGTTTAATTAATTATGTAACTTGAAGTGATTTCACGTTAGATGTCAGTTTCATTTCTTTCTTTTCGTTAGAATAAATTGTTTTTGTAGCATTCTAGTTGGACATTTTCAATTTTATTTGCTATATATGGTTTATTTGAACATTGTTTTAGCAAACATAATTAATAATCGGTTAAAAACACATTACCGCACACCAGCTCAAATAACTAGTCAAACTAAGGAAAGCCCTCAAAAGGATTCGTACATCTGCCGCTTAATAGAGATGATAAACTCGAGAGAGAGAAAAAAAAATCGAAGTCTTTTACGATGCGAAATAATTTTTCCGAAAACTTTGGGTCCAAACGGCACGCCATATGAATATGACTATGAATTATTTTTCCCCCTTACATAAAATATTCATTCGATTGGCGAAAAATCCAAGAATTGAATCGATTAGGAACCCTAGTTGATAAATAATTTGATGTCGAATAAAAAAAAAATAGGCGCTCATTATTAAAAAGTTAGATTGGATTTTAGGATAGATTATTCAGCAGTTCTTCGCTATTTGAATTCTTCTTCTTTTGCTATTGCCAATTGATTTGTACTTAACTAATATATGAAATTATTGGAAAATAAACTTAATGTCGTCCATTTTTACGAAAGAAATTTTCAAGGATATTGAAATAAAAACGGCATGTTAATTGCTTTACTTGACCAAAAGAGTTTAAAAACTCAGAACGAGCTTCAAAAGCTTCGAATCCTCCTCGCTCAACTCTTGATCACGCATGTTGTTTTCTGGTAAAGCAGCCATTCTAGTTAACGCCTTCATAATTCCAAGCTCCCTAATGATCATGTTAAAGGTAGAACTCGACCTGGTCGCTACATCAAGTGTTGGAAGAACGTCGTCACATCCACCTTCTTCGCGTTCTTCATCTTCTTGCCTCGCGATTTGTTTACAAATGGCCCTAAATTTAGCCATCCGTTTTAGTGTTTTTCTAGTCTCCAAAAGAATGGAGCTGTAAAAAAAGTAGAATTATTGCGAGCCAGCGGAGTTTTTTGAGCGAAGCGAAAAAAACGAATCGTAGGCGGAGCTGATAAGTCGTGCGTAAGCGTGAATAAGAATGTTCTGCTTAGGGACTGTTTTTTCCTATACCGTTTCTGTTTGCACCCGAAAATGATAAAAATACAGATACACTTTTTCTATGTAGGGACTGTTTTTTCCTTGGCCCTTTCTGTTTGCGCCTGAAAAGGATTTGGGTACGTTCCGGTCCACTCCGTTCCGGGACACTACGTTCCGGTCTAGACCGAAAGAATAGTGACATTCCGGTCACAATTTTAGCGACGTTCCGGTCAATAATTTTTTAATAAAATAAAATCGATTCATTAATATAACATCTTTGTTTTGAAAAAAATCAGCTGATTTTGTGACATTTATAAATAAAAAGATATTGCAACTCAGCTTTTCTTTATGCAGAGTCCATATATCCCGCCATCTACCAGTAAGATAGCGGTTACGTGTCTCACTTTTACGCCGTGTCCACTTTTACGAAGTGTCAAGTGCTTTAGCTTTCAAACCAGTTCATCAGTACAGGCGTACAGCTTCCATCGTTTAGGAACTTGACTCGTGGAGTTGAAACTTTTAACCCGACGTACTGCCAAAATGGCAAACTTTTTTTCTTTGGCATTGTGTGCTCTCATTGCCTGTGTGATTTGCACTAAAGAATTCACAGGTAGAAATCCCCAGATAATCCCATGCTCATTCTGTGCTGCTGTTATATGCCGCCTGTGCTTTCCAAAGGTGAATCCAAAGTTCAAAAAAGGTATTTCTGTCAACTAATTTACATTTCTGCTAGCTAGCTTAATTAAGTTTGTACTGATATTAACTAGGAATGACACAAGCCCAATACTCGCAAATGAAAAGATATAATGAATGTTTTCAATTTAAGTGCAGTACTTGCACTGTAAAAGAAACATGTCTCAATCCCGAAGAGCGACCACGTAAGAGATTAAAGTGTGATTGCTGTCATGACGGAGCTCCACCAACAGGTGTGATAAAGTTTATATTTTTTAATTCATTTTATTTACTCATATTAACACTTGAATTCATTTTAGATGGGGCTCAGTCTGCAACACGAAGAGGTGGTCGAGCTCATGCGGGCGGCTCACAACGTACTGCTCATCTTGAAGAGGCGACGCAACCTGCACCGCGTCGCAGTGGCAGAACTCGGAGTTGCCTATCACAGCCTGCAGCTGAACCTCCTCCAGAGCCGACTCCAAGTGGATCCAATGAAGCACCGCTACGTGTAACACGACGGGGTAGCCGTGCTCGTGCTTGTGCTTCCCAGCCAGCACCGGCTGTTGCACCTCCCACGCGACCAACTTGTCTTCGGCCAGTAAGTGTACGTTGTAGTGTTATTGAAAACCGAATATTAATATGTTTCCATTCAGTGTTTTAATAGCTCAATCAGCATAAATCGTCCTGCTCTCTCCTCTCCAGTGGATCAGCCGTCCCCTATTGACGGAATCCCCAGCGGCCCACTGACTGACCTTGCTACTCCTTTGGATGATCTCCCAAGGGCAGCTTTGGGTCGACCTTCGCCTGATCTGTTTGCGAATTCAGCCACAGACCTTCAATCGCCTACTTTCAACTTTACATCAGATCAGAGCAGCAACAGGGAATTCCCTCAAGCTGTCATAGAAGACAGTGTTCAACGCGAGGAGCCACCGCCGAGACCAGTTCCAATTTTACCAACTTGGACAAAAATGGACAAAGCTCTCCGAAGGTGAGATTATTACACTCTTTTTCTCCATTTTCAGTAATATTAAATTTAGTTTTCTGTGATTTTAGTGAAACTGACGCCTTATTTGACCATCGTGGATATAAGTTCACAGTAAGGAGGAGGAACATAAAATCTAAGACTACCATTTGGCGATGTACTGTCCGTCCTGTTCCAGGGACCAAAAAGGATTGCCCGTCTAATGTAAAAGAAGCTATCTGCAAACGAACTGGAGAATCGAAATACGAGTACATGACCCATCATACCTGCCAGCCAACAAAGGATCTTGTAATGAAGGTTGCTATCAACCGCCAAGCGAAACTAGATGCAGTGACTTACAAGTATTGTTTTAAATTTTTAAATCATATATAATGTTCTTGAATGTTCAATCTTGTTTTCCAATAGAGACAGGCCTACTAAGGGTATCGTGGAACCAATCCAGCTGAAATTTTTCGAGGAATATGGTCCAGGAGCGGACTACCCAGTGGGTGACAACGTTGAAGCTGTCGTTGTTCGCAAGAAAAGCAAGGGACGCCCTCCACATCCAACCGACTTGAACTTCATTCTAGAGGAGGATAAGCTGCCCGAAGGCTTCTATAGAAATGAAGTGGCGGTCCCTTTCAATGGAACCGTTGGCCGACATCTCGTTTTTGCTACGGCTCATCAACTTCAGCTTTTATCTTCTGCTAAAAGATGGTATATGGACGGTACCTTCAAATTAACTAGAGATCCTTTTAAACAACTCTTCTCAATCCATGCCTTCATAAAAAAGGGCGAAAATGTTAAACAAGTCCCCCTTCTATATGTTATTATGACACGTCGCCTCGCAGTAGATTACGATGCTGTTTTTTCCCACATACGTAACATTCTCCCCCAGCATAAGGTAGTAGAAGTAGTAGCAGATTTTGAAAAAGCGATGTGGAAGGGATTTTTGGCTGTTTTCCCGGAAGTGAAAATTTTAGGCTGTTCCTTCCACTGGACGAAAGCTGTTTTTTCTAAAATTAAGAAGCTAGGATTGAGTACTGCGTATTTTAAATCGGAATCATGTAGAAATGTCATGCGGAAATTGCTTGTCTTGAACTTACTTCCAGAAAAAAAATTAAGAAAGTCTTTTATGCAATCAAAAGAAGCGCTCAGTCAGCTAAGCTCAAAGAATTATGTAAATATGTAGAAAATACCTGGTTGAAAGACAGATTATGGCTACCTGAACGCTGGTCGGTTTATGGCCAACCTATCCGCACTAATAATGATGCAGAAGGCTGGCATAACCGGCTAAATGGGAAGGTTCACGACAACAAACTAAATGTCTATAGGTTAATTGAGCTATTAAGCGCCGAGTCAAAACTAATCCCTTTGCAAGTCGAACTTTTAAGTCAGAAAAAGTTGAAGAGAATTCAAAAGAAGGTAGATAAGACGGTTCAAAAGCTGTTATTTGAGGAATGGACTAGCTACAAGAATAAGACTATTGATGAGTTCGAACTACTAGATAAATGTACCACCCTTTACAATGAGGCAATTTTAGAGATAAGCGCAATTCGTAGACTGGAAGAATACTATCAGGATTTAGAACCTCAGAATCCGGATAATAATTGTGATGATAATCATAGTGCCTCTGAAAGTGACTCTTCTGATTCTGAGAATTCTGATTGATACTCTGCTATTCCTTTTATCTTTAATGTAACTTTTATGTATCTTTTAATGTATATTTTGTGCTTTAATATATGACGGACAAATAAATGGAATTATTTGATATATTGGAAAAATTTGACCGGAATGACTTATAAAAATTGACCGGAATGACACTACTATTCCGGTCTATGAAATTTTAGCCCGGAACGTAGTGTCCCGGAACGGAGTGGACCGGAACGTATAGGAACCCCTGAAAAGGATAAAAATACAGATACACATTTTTATACGTAGGGACTGTTTTTTCTCTTTAAAAAAGTAACTTTGATATATACATTTAATAAGATTCAACCTTATTTGCAATCATTGGTTAAAATAAAAATACCTAGCAGTCATGATGTCTATAATTCAGCTACGCTGGATTACTCTATCTATAAGGCGAGCTGAAAAGCTCTGCGTTACTATCTTATAAGCCTATTTTTAATTATAAATAATAAATCTTGTCAGTGATTGGCTTGAAAACAGCAAAGGCAGCTTTCACGGGTAAATTCATTACGTGAGCGAAACACCATACTCAACGCCCCTTATCGAATGGATCAGTGAGAACATTTTGTGCTTTTGTCAACTGCATGAATTCGTCTATGAATGTTGAATTTGAACTGGCATCATCAGTAGTAATGGCAAAATAAAAAAATTAATAAAAAAATATTTAAAAATTAGCAACGTAAAGCGTAAGAGCCTTTTCATCCGGCTTATATATTTTTAAGGTTTCTAAAAAAGTATCAGTGATCCCCAGTGTGGTCACCAATAAGCTCTCTAAATCCAACCAAGATATAAAACTTTTCGAAGTTTTCATCATACCAATTTAGCGTGACAGACATCATGCTTAAATGGTAACTAGAAGTCCAGAGATCTAATGTGGCTGATACTCTCCCGATACCTGACTTTTTAAAGTAATTTAAAAGTTCAAACACTTTGACAGTATACGTTCTAAACATTCGATTCTCATTTTGCTTCGGGATTCATTGAAAGAATCCACTCTTCGAATCCATCAATCCATAGACATATTTAATGAGTGCGTATTTTTAGTAGAAATGCCAAAAAGAGGTCGTTTTAGCGAGTTTGATTAAACTCGAAATAATCCTATTGTGGTTAAATTTTAGTAGCTAGTAGATTTCCAAATATAATTTACCTTTCCAGCTTTCTGTTTCAATATTTTTAAAAATAATGCCTCTATTGTAAAACAGAGTTATAAATGAGCGGATGGGTGATTCCAAAAAAGAGTTCCTAATCTAGGATGTCTAGATCAATGAGAAGGGTTCATCAATGAGACGTCTTTAGGATTTAAACTGATAATAGAACCCGAAATCGGTGGTAACTGTTGCCCGAGTTCAATTCTTATCTTGGTTTCTTAACATAAGTTGTTATTTATTTCTATCGACTTAAGATTTGAAACTGTGGCAAATGACTTAACGTCTCTTAACATCGATTGTAAAGAGATCGGAAAGAGATTACATCGATTTCACAGCACTGTTGGCGGCACATATGATTAAAAAAACCATAACTATGCGACATTATGCATACTCCGATTTTTCATGCGTTACTATACGTGTCACTGCGTCATCCTGGCTTAACTGAAAACAAGCGAATCAAAGAGATGATCGAAGCAAATGTGCGTGGACGGATAGGTATTTTTTCTGCTTCAGAAATACTACGTGTACACTTACAATTACATGTTTTTTTATGAATTGACCCACCTCATGGCCTCATCATCTAGCAAGACATTTCACTTTACTTTAAAAAAAGAGAAGATATGCAATTTTTTTAAAATTCAATTTCTGCATGCCTTAATATCTCAATTTTTCCACAACACCAGTATAATAAAACAACAACTCAAATGATACATGAAACATAGTGCAGCCATTATCATACAATTAATATTCCAAATGCTCTTCCAACAGCCAGCCAGTGAAGTGGTTGGAGCACTGAACGACGTCGTGGATTTTACCTCTGGACTTCCAAACATCGACACGATCATCCTTCTCCAGTTTCAGAGTGGATTGCAAGGACGAATGCGATCCGAATAGGCCATCGCCACAAACAGTTACATCCAATTTATTTCCATTCAATCGGAGGTGAACAAAAAGGCCTTCGAGAGCGTATGACTGTTTCAAAACCGAGAAGGAGAAATGATAAATCCCGGCTTTGGGAGCTTTAAAAACGCCAGTAGATGTATCTATCCCATTTCCGATATTAAAAAAGCTTGTATCAAAGAGAATAGTTCCACTATCTGAAACTCGTCCTTTTCGACTTGATGCATAGAAGTAGACTCCTGAAGAGGATTTTATGTCACCATATCCAATTCTATTCTCCGACACTATTGAATAATAATAATTGTATTTAAATTTCTAGTTTCAATTTAAAAAATATTGAATAGAATGATCACTTAAATTCAAACCTAACGGTGACAATACTGAACGTTGCTCAGTCCCAGACATTTGGAAATTACAATAGACGGTATCTATTGTCTTGGAGCCATTCCTCCCTTGGACCAACTAGAATCCGTTCAGTGTGTAACCAATTTGGCCCAAGTCCTCGCAAGTGGATGGCACAATCGTTCCTGAAATACTATTTCTCCCCCTAGGTAATGTAAAAACATTTGTTATTTAGGATGTGCATTGATGTGTTAATAACAATATAAATGTTATTTATACTGTACGTGAATAGCGCCAAGGAATCGACCTGAGCAGGCCTTTTCTGACGGTGATGCTTTTGTTCAGTGGCACTGATGCTGATCAACTGCGCCATCATTCGCCTGGTTATTCTTCACTCCATTACGATTCAATTCAGATAATTTGTTTTTTAGGAAAAGGATTTCTTCATCTTGATGTTTATTTTGGCCTTCTAGGACAGTAATCCTTTCGTTTGGACTATCAGATTCCCCTTGAAACAGCTTAGTGCTACAACAGTCTTGAATTGTAATTAAATTAAAATAATTATTATTATAAAGGAGGGGTGAAAAAATATCACTAAGAAATTACCTTCAAGAATTTTGGAAGATGACGTTGATTGAGAAAGAAGAGCTAGTGAGATAAAATGGCATAACACAAAAGCAATAATGCCATTAAGCACATTACTATTACTTCTATTACTATAGACGTGTAGTCTTTTATTCCAGACCATTTTCTTGAAATGGAAAGAACAAAATTGCCAATTTAAAGAATAGTTCCAATGTGTTGGAATAATTCTGTACTTTTTTGGCTCCAGGCTCCTAGCTAATATGTCATACATCCGAAAAACTTGGTTAGTCAATCCATTCTGTCCAACAGGGATTCAAGAACGAATGTATGGCTACATGCGATTACGTGGCATCTCACGATGAATGATACATTGATACTGCTTCTAAAATACTGCGCATCTAATTCAGAATGTAATATATAAATGCTGCTACAATAATATAAGGTTTGAAGACATTTTCACATTTTTAAATAGCCTAGAAGATTTTATGAAATTTTGTTTGCACTACTATCGGCTCTATTTAGATATGGTCTAAATATCAGCCGTTACAAATTAGGCTATGTTCCTAAATGCGCTGTATTTGTTTAAAACCGCATTGACGATTGAAAGCTGTACACTTTCCTTATCGAAGCCGGATTAGGGCCTACCACTTTACGGCGCGAGAGTTGGTCAATTTTGTGCCAGTATTCATACACGAACCAGCATAAAACTATTATATTCAAGTCAACTCTATTAGATCCAAGTGCAAGTTTTCCAAGATTGCTAAGCGACCAGGCAATCGCTAAAATAACCCTTGTGGAGGGAATGCGTTGAATGGCTCGACCGATGGGGAGATTTGAGGAGTGAAGACTTCCCACCCGATGATAAATTGATTACATTCGGTCGGTGCAGTATCCTGGGTAGAAATGTGCATCCCTGAAAAAAATTGTCCTCTATGAGCCAAAATAAAAACTTTTATGAAAACGCGGCGTGTGTTCGATTTGTTCTGTGTGGGACGTTAAGAGAAGAAAATGGTGACTGCCTTTTGACATCATGGAAAGGTACTCATTAGATGGCTGGGTTATGATGAATAACTTGAATATGAATACAAATTTAGTTTGTTAAAAAAAACAAAGATAATAATTTTGCTTTTTAATTTGCTTGTGTATTTGTAATGAAACCCTTTGTAGTGCTCAACTATAATTTTTACAAAGAAAAAGATTACTATTTCAATAGTTTTTATTTTATTTTATATTATTACTTTTCCATTTCACCTTTAAAATTAAATGATGATATAGGCCTAGATCTTTTATCGGAATTTATAATTAGTACTTTTAAAAATAACCTCTAATTTTATATTTACTCTGCTAATAGATAAACAGCGAAGGAAGTCGAGTCGCCCAACAACTTGACGCCTTGATCATCAAAAGTGCATCCTACCATTATAACGTCACCACGACTGCCTTTCACAATTCTATCTAACTCGACATTCATAGAAACATCTAGAATCAATTGTGTTTCCCTTCCCATAATCGCACCATTTCTGGTAAAGTAAATCGAAAATTGTCCTCCTAGTCTTAAGTACGGAAAGATAACCGACCCTCTAAAGCTCAAAATATATATGCCGGAGTTTTGGACAGTGAAAGCTCCAGTAATTGCATGAAAAGCATTCCCTAAATTAACATTGACATTCTCAAACGAAATTGAGAAGAATTGTCCTCCAAAGACGTCCAAATTTGTTGTCCTCGTAGCGTGAAGGCAGAGCACACTTGATAGTATGGTTTCACGACGGGAAATGATTCGCTTTTCGTTGAAAGATGGATTGAACAAGGTACCTTCGGGTTGTTTAAAAGCGCAATAGACGGTGTCTAGTTTGATGTCATTGCCAGTGCTGTTGCTATTTACAGATTCATTAGATTTTACGATGTAAAAACCATTCAAAGTGTAACCCAACAAGGAAAGATCGGAGCAGTTGGTCGGCTGTTCGTAACGCCTACGGTTCATCATTTGCTTCTGTTGCTTAGTTGAATTTTTACGGTCCCCGTGAAGGATGCGTGCTGGAAGAAGCCTCGCTGGTCTTTCATTTCGGTGATTGTCTCCAATAGAAGCTCTTACAATTCTTTGGTCATCGGCTATTCCGATCTTTTCTTTCAGGAGAGCGATTTCCATGTTTTGGTAATGGTTTTCGTCTCGAAGTGAATCAATCTCTTGATGAATGACACTTAGTTCTATTTGAAATTAAGATTATCAGGCTTTAGTAACAAACTTAAAATATTGAAAAGTTGTGTAATTAATTACCTTCTTTTAGTTCATAGTTTGAAGCACTCGACTGATCGATTGAGATAAATAGAATGTAGAAGAGCGTTATTAACAGCCACGATGAGTGGCGCATTTTCGCTATCTTATTTTTTTGAACTTACTTGCTTGAAAATTCAGCAGTGACTAAAGGAAATATAGATATGAATTTTTCTGTTTAACCCTGAAGCTTTTACATACTATAACCAATATGGCAGAAATGGCTGTATTCTTCCTGATTTCGATAGATTTGGTTTGCTATTCAATAAACCTAAATCGGCGGAAGTTTTTATTATTCTCTCATACTTTTGTCGGGACTTTTTACGCATCAGATGATATTGATGATTATTTATATGCGTACAAATTCAAACTGTTTCTACTGTATGACGCACCATTTGCGCCAGTATTTTAGATATAAAATAAATTTTAACTTATATATACCTAAATATAGAAAAATAATGTATCATATAAAAGTTTTTTATGCATGTTTTATTGTTTTTGAACAACTTTATATAAATTTTAAACTTTTCAGAAATCTGAAATAGAATTTTGTACAGGATGTATATAACAACTTATTCCCGTTCCGGTTTTTTCAAGTTTTTTTCACATTTTCAAGACACATAAATCCGGAAACCGCGGACAAAAAAATGTGCTGGAGCAGCTATCAAGACATCGTGTCCGAAAAATGCGGGTAACAGTTTTTAGCGAGATATTGATCGACTTCGAAATTTTGTAATATAATTTGATTTGGAATGAACATTTTGCCGTTCTCTATCATACATCTTTTTTAGAACGTGATATATCTTTTTTCAGTTATGAATACTTCCCCAGGTTTATCTTTGGATTTTTCTGCTTGATTCAAATGCCTAGTAATAAATTTGTATATGTTGCTTAAAATTATGATAAACACAGTAGAAACCAATAAGAAATCAGAAATTCACTATTCAATAAGAAGTTCAGTAATAAAATACCATTAAGAATTCACCGGAAGCCTCTCTTCCCAAGTCCGTAACCTTGATCCCGAATTCTGCATTTTAAAATATTGATTGTTGAAAAAGAGATGCATATCATGCTCTTAAAAAAGATGTATGATCAAAAACGGCAAAATATTCATAATAAAAAAATATCAACCGAATTATTTTTACAAAACTTTGCCGTCCCTAAAGCAGCGCCTTGTGTGTCCTAAAAAACATCATTATTGTAACTCGATTCTTCTTTTGGATCGAGGTGTATTTTGACCTAAATAACGTATGTTTCAAATATTTTGAGAAATAAAAAATATTTAGAGGTGCCACCCTGAGTAAAACATCAAAAACTGCAATAGCAATAGCCATAGTTAGCTTGGTTTTCAAAATATATATATAAAATGTGAGGCGCGTATGAGCGTTCCATTTCACTTAGCTCTGACCCGCACCACCTCTTCTATTGGCTATAGATGTATATGTGTGGGTAGAAGGAACATTATTCATATAACTTTGATCACGATCGCGTGAGGAATCCATGCATAGTAAAATGGATTTCTAGATAACTAAGAATATATCATATCGATTATAGCAATCATGAGTGATATAGCTGGCGACTTTGGGAGCTGTAAAGGCGGCAGATGTTATACTTAGATCGCATAGACAATCCGGAGGTTGGTTTAACGATGTATTCAGTAAAATAGGAACAGCTGGAAGTCGTCTGCTTTTGTTATTATTTTAGCTGCTCCATCTATTAGAGTTTGCGCAGTAGCAGACGAAAATTGATAAAAAAGTGGAATCGTAGTCCCATTTACGCCAGCCATCGATACTTGTCTATGGGTTGTCCCAAAAAACATTATTATTTTTATTTTCGATTCTCTCTTTGAATCGAGGTAAATTTTGAACTAAATAACGTATGTTAAAAATATTTTGAGAAATAAAAAATATTAAAGGTACCACCCTGAGTAAAACATAAAAAACTTAAACTTTTTTTTCTTAAAATCAAATTCCTTTCTGTTGGCTAGAAATCGACGAAAACGTCGGTGTGTAACGCACAGTATGCGAAACGACCCTCCTTTCATCTTGGCAATTAAGACAGACATATTTAAGAAATTTGTACAACCTCACTGTCTAACGCATTAACCTTCATGCACCCTGACAGGTAAACAAAAGCAATACTTTAGAATGTGTGGCTGTTCTTCGTTTTTATTTTTTCCCTATTTTATTTAATAATGCTTCCAAATTTCTTTTTTTGGCTAAGCTTTCAAAGAATAAATAAATCTCAACATTTAAATAACGTTTATTCATTAGTAAATTATTTTTAGATACGTACCTTAGGCGTGGTTATTTGTGACGACACGGAAAATAACAAATGATTTCTGGTGTAAATTAAAAGCTGGTAATTTTTATTTTCTTGATTATTTAACACAACTTTATGATTATCAGTTGCTTAAGTGAAGAGAGTTACATTAGGGGATGTCAAAAGAATTGTAAAACCCAGTGGAATATAAAGGAAACAAAAGCATCCCAGAGTTTTCCCAGCGAATACAAAAAGGCATTCATTTCAACTGAAAGGACTCGAATTTTTTCAGGCTCGATGGGGTGTTCTACTAATTACTAATTATTAATGTAATATTCCCATAAAAAATTCCCTATAAGTAAACAATAATCACATTTTAGTTTATTTATTACAATCAACAATCCTTTTGTAATGTTTATTTTATATATAGTACGAAATCACAAAATTTGTCACGCTTAATTAAGGGAGAATACAAAGACATCTATTATAAAAACCGCATCGACGGATGCTATTCAACTATCTAAATATTTATAAATCAGGCTTAGTTTTAGTAGTAATATGCATGCCGTTGGTACATCAATCTTCTGGAGCGTTACTTTCTTTCGTAAAAATCTACGACATTTATCAGTTTATTTTCCATTTACTTCTAAAAAATAATTAATAAGTACAAATCAATCGGCAATACCAGAGATTTCCAAATACAAAATGACAGTAGTTATGATGGTGTTATGGCTGCTTGCTTCAGAAGAACGTCAGATCTTGTTCTACAAGCCAACCACTAAAATGGGTATACTGATAAGATTCATGGAGAATGCCACTAGTTTTATACAATCTGACTTGGTCACCAACTTTCAACCGCAAAGAGGCGCTGATACCGTTAACAGCCAAGTAATTTGACAGACCAGTAGCATATGCCATGCCAATGTCAACCCCATTCACTTGAAGGAAAATGATTAAGTCGGCCGCGTTGCTTTCTTTCAGTCCAAAGAATTGAAAATGGTAGATGCCATTTAATGGGACTGTGAAGATACCAGTGACCAAATTCATAGCTCT
This sequence comes from Chydorus sphaericus, assembly GCA_030141595.1. Lineage (NCBI taxonomy): Eukaryota > Metazoa > Arthropoda > Branchiopoda > Diplostraca > Chydoridae > Chydorus > Chydorus sphaericus. The sequence continues at coordinate 577,084 of CM057932.1, read as the reverse complement.
GCCCTCATTTAGCCGCTCAATGTCAAATGGAATGACGACATTGTTCAGAGCAAAGCTGCCGGGACTCCGTTGAACGGAAAAGTGGACAGACTTACTTTTCAAAGCCACACTGCCATATAATGTCTCTGAAACTATAGAAGGATATATTCAGGTTTATATTATTATCTTATTTTCAAATAATTTATTTTATAGTACGATTGTTTCCAAAGTCACAGTAGACGGTCTCAACCTTGTTGGTATCCGGATTTGCGATTAGGTAAATGCCATTAAGATGGTGACCGATGAATGCCAGTTGCCGGCAAGATGTAGGTGGTAATCTTAGAGAAGAAAGGTCGCATTTGCGATGGTGATGCTGGTTATCTTTGATAGTGGCGTTCGTACTGTTATTTTCTGGTTTATTATTGTCAGGATAGTGTCTTTTATTTATGTGATGCCGATTTTCTTCAACTGGCGCAGTACTTTGAGAAAGTAGAGCATTTATTTTGGTCTCGAAATCGGTTTGCAACACATCTAATTTGTCAGCTTGTTTCATGTTTTCAGCTGCCAAATGAGCAACTTTCGTCTCCAATTCTGAATTCAGAATTTGAAAGCGACCTCGTAAAATGGCTTCTTCCTCAAGTTTGATTACGAGTTGATCCAATTTGATTTGCAATCCATTTACTTGGGCCCTTAGCACCTATTAAATTAAAGTTGATTTAGTAATTCAAGAAACGAATTATATTCTTTAGTTTATTTAAAAAGGGAATATTGCTTGTTATAGACTCGATATATATTTTACCGTTAATTGTTCTGAGTCACTTTCAATGGCGGGAGAACTCGTGGCTGGTTGGACACAATATACCACAGTGATAACAAAAGTAATTGCTTTAAGATTTATCTTTTGGTAGTTTTTAGTCATCTTCAGGGTATGGTCCTATTTTTCAGTTACTAGTTTGTCCTTACAGCAGAACTATCGGTACAGAATGATGCATCTCCTTTATATAACAGCAGGTCGAGCGCACACGTGAACAAAGGAATCTTTTTTTATTTATCAAACTTAATAAGCAATACGTGCTTTTTTAATAGGCCGCTCCCTTTTGACGCGCGACAGCGGTCTTTCTCTAAGCGTTTGAAATGACCACATTGACACATTGAGTCTACAATAATCGTAACAATGTTATAGTTTGAGCAAACACTGAATAAGTATATTCTTTAGAACTCAACCGACAAACGACGAGCACGAACCGACCACTGTTATCACATGCGAATGCCCTACATAAGATGAAACATTTATTCAAAGGACTAGTTTCTTTAACTTAATTTATACGTCTTGGTACAGTACATTATACCAAAGCCAATAACATATTTCGACCCTGAAGTCAGTTTCCAAGGATCTAAGAAAAAACACCTGCCATTTGATTTCCTATATACGAATATATTACCAACTAATCCCTTGAGAAGTATGTAGCCAATTAAACCATGATTTCTTTCATCTAACTTATCTTAATTAATCTAATTCATCTAATCTTATTATTAATTAGATTTTTACTTGATTATTTAGCTTGACTCTAAATTAATTTTAAACATTCATAATATTTTAATTAGCTTTTATTATGTTAAGATATAGCTAAAAAGTTAAGATAACAAATGAAAAAAAGGTTGCAATCAACATGTATAACGCCTAGTTAACCGCTTTTTCAAGTGATATTTTATTCTTAGCCAAGGTGTCAGTTATTTTGTATTTCCCACGATTATATTAAACACGTTTTGGTATACCTCTAAATTTCCTCATTTTAATAAGTAATTGGAAACACAAACAAATGCGCACACAACTTCTTTATATATTTTATATCAACATTTTTTATATCTTCAAATTAAAAAATAGTAAATGGCTATGTTTCATTTCAGGCCAATGTCAGTTAATAACATCGTGCATATAGTGTTTTTTTTTTTTTTATCGAACTCTCTCTGGTTCTCTTATTTACATATAGCAGGTCGTGATGCAGATAAAAACAACAACAAAAGAGTATAAATTATGTTTATTGCGGCTTTCTCAGATTTCAACAGTACAGTACGTTCCCAACTGCGCGGTAGGGGCCATCCAAGCGCCCTCTAAACTTTAAATGGCCCATTTGATACATCTGTATAGTTTCACTTTTTACTGGAAAGCAATCCCATGTAGTTCCGCTATTAGTTATTATAATTAGCTTAACGCAGCCGTTAAATTAATTTAAACAAATAGGCCTCTAATAAATTTATGAAAAATGTTATAAGAAACCCCAAATTTATTTTAGGCCGACAGCATTAAATCTTCTTCTACGAGCCACCCAGTAAAGAAAGTATAATGATCAACATCATCGTAAATAGTGCCAGTAGTTTTGAATAATCGAACTTGGTCGCCAGTTTTCAATCGCAAAGAACCAGTGCCAGAAAAAGTCAAGTGATTTGGCAGATTCGTAGCGTAAGCCTCTCCAATATTTACACCATTCACTTGAAGAAAAACTCGAAGCTCTATTGGATCGTTCAATTTAATCCCCGTGAACTCGAAGTGGTAGATCCCATCTACTGGAACTGTAAAAACTCCAGTTGCCAAATTCATCGCTCCGCCCTCATTCAGCCGCTCAGTTTCAAATGGGATGACAGCGTTGTCCAAAGCAAACCTGGAACTCCGCTGAACGAAGAAGTGGACGAACTTAGTTTTCAAAGCCACGCTGCCGTATAAGGTTTCTGAAACTATAAAATGTATAATGAGGTACTATTTAGATTTTTATTTAAGTTTGATCATTTCAATGTAAAATGTCTTTTACGATTGGTTCCAAAGTCACAGTAGACGGTCTCAATCTTGTTGGTGTCATGGCACTAGGGCACTAGTCTTGTTTGTATATTTAAAAATATATATTATCCGTCTACGTCGCCTGCATATGCGTACTGTACGAGACGAATAAAAACGTATTTCAAAATATAGTGTTTCTAAATGTTTCACCATATAGCTGTGTATCAGAGGACTACGACCATGTGCTATATGTACAGTATGTGCGTATTGTCCGTGCAAGACGCGTTGTCTATACAAGTCCCATTCAATAAAGCAAATATTAATTTTATTTCAGTTTATTTACCATTAACTACTATTGTGTTTTATTCTTTAATAGGTTATGGTATCACTAAATTTGCCGCCCTTAATCTAATGAAGAGCACGGAGACTTCTAATAGCCGCATTAAAGGATACTACTTAAGTAATTAAAACTGTCATTTAAAAATTGATTTTTTAGTAGCAATGAATATGCCGTTAGTACATCAATATCCTTGAAACTTTCTTTCGTAAAAAAGGACAACATTAAGCAGTTTATTTTCCAATAATTTTATAGAATAGTTAATAAGTACAAACCAGTCGGCAATTACCAGAGATTATCTAATACAAAATGTGACAGCAATTATGATGGCGTTGGTTTTTTGGTTGGTTTTGGTTGGTTTTAGAAGAGCGCCAGATCCTCCTCTGCAAGCCAACCACTAAAATGGGTATACTGTAGCGACGAATCGTGGAGGTTGCCACTAGTTTTGTACAATCCGACTTGGTCACCAACTTTTAACCGCAAAGAAGCGCTGATGCCGTTAACAGCCAAGTAATTTGACAATCCAGTTGCGTAAGCGGTGCTTATACTGACACCATTCACTTGTAGGTCAACTGCGAAATGAACCGCAATAGGTTCTTTCAATCCAGAGAATTCGAAATGGTAAATGCCATCTACTGGAACTGTAAAAACTCCGGTTGCTAAATTCATAGCCCCACCCTCATTCAGCCGCTCAATGTCGAATGGAAGGAAAACATTGTTCAAATCAAAGCTTTTATTCCTTTGGACATTGAAGTGAACAGACTTAGTAGTCAAAGCCACGTTGCCATATAAGGTTTCTGAAACTGATAATCAATTTATAGATTTAAAAATCTTAGTAAAAATATGATATTTCCTACGATTTGTTCCAGTAAAGTCACAGTAAACGGTCTCAACCTTGTTGGTGTGCGGATTTGCAATCAGGTAAATAGCATTAAGACGGTGACCGATGAATGCCAGTTGCCGGCAAGATGTAGGAGGCAGCCTTAGTGAAGAAATGTCACATTTGTAATGCTGGTTATCTTTAGTGGCGTGCATACTGCTCTTTTCTTGGTGTTTAAGTTGTTTGTTATTATCAGGACTATTTCTTCTATTTATGACATGACGATTTCCTTCAAATGGCAAAAAACTGGCTTCCAGCACATCTAATCTCTGAGCTTGTTTCTCGTTCTCGGTAGTCAATTGGGTAGCTTTCGTCTCCAATTCAGAGTTTAGAGTTTGGAAATGGCTTCGTAAGATGGCTTCTTCCTCAAGTTTGATTACGAGTTGATCCAATTTGTTTTGCAATCTAGTTACTTGAACCCGAAGCCACTATTACGTAAAAATTCATCAAACAATATTTGTATATTTTCAATAAGTTTACTTAATAAGACGATATATTACTCGATATAGACATAATATATATTTTTTTACCAGTAGTTAATCTTCGTCATTTTCAACGGGAGAACTTGTCGATAGTTTGACATAGTAAAGCAGTAAAGTAAGAACGCAAATGATTGCCTGAAGAGTGTTCCTTGGCTGATTTCCTCTAGTCATTTTCACGGTATGGTCGTTTGATCTATAGTAACCTACGTCCTGTCTCCTCACAACCGATTTTTTCAATATAGAATTATACGTATTAAGTCCCCTTTATATAATAGGTCGTGGCGCATATGACAAGCTTTTTAAGCAACGCGTGCTTTTTTAATAGGACGCTCCCGTCTGACGTGTGACAGCGATCTTTCTTTAAATGTTTGAAATGACTATCTTATTATTGACATATCTAGTCTATAATAATCGTAAAAACGTCATAGTTTGAGCAGGGCGCTGAAATAAAAATATTCTTTCAAACTGTGAAAAACGGCGAGCCCGAATCGACTTATGTCACTCTGCTATCACGTGTGAATGCCCTACATAAGGTGAAACGCATTGATTCAAAGAAAACGTAACTGTTTTATTTTAATTTAATTGGCACATCTTGGTAATGTACATTATAAAACAAAAATAATATATTTCGACTCCAAAGTGAGTTTCAAGGGTGCAATAAAACTGCCATTTAATTTGCTGCATTAATATATTGCCAATACCCCCATTAGATATAAGTACTTAGCATTATAAGTTATATACCTTCTTTCAGCTTAAAAATTCAGATTGATTTATTATTACATGAATATGACTATGATATTCACTGTAATTCGATTTTATAGTTTGGATTGAAATAAATTTACGCATTCATATTTTCGTTGACCTTTATTATGTCAAGATGTAGTTAATGGGATAAGATACGAAATAAGAAGGGATGCGATCCTGCTTATAGCAATCAACATGTATAACATCTAATAGTTTATCACTGTTTTCAAGTCTTGATAGTTTGTTCTTTATTATATCCAAGATATAAGTTTTCAAACTTCACACGATTATATAACACACGTTTTGGTATAGCTCTATATTTCATTCATTGGAGTAAGCAAGCTGCTGTAATTGTATTATGTTCATATTCAATATACATAATACACCCCTTCGTTAAACAATTAAGTTAAGTAATTGGATGCATAAAATCAAGATAAGTAATAGTAATAGTAAGACCGTCTCTATCTTGTGGTGGCCGGGTTGGCGACCAAGTAGATCCCATCCAAGTAGTGTCCAATGGTCGACAGTTGACGACAAGAAGAAGGTGGTAGTCGAGGCGAATAATGATCGGATATTAAATGGTCAGCACCATTTTCGATCATCGTTTTCATCTTTTACATTGAATGGTGCTTTTCGTTGAGAGGATTTAGCAACATCAATTATTTTTATTTAATTCTTTAACTGGTTTATTTCTTCGTCTCGTTGGACGTTTTGAGCTACAAATAGATCTATTTTAACTTCGAATAGCTCGCCTTGTCTAGCGTTATTGGCAACTAACTGATTGATTTTCTTCTCTTTTAATGCTGCATTCAACAGTTGAAGATTTCCCTTTTTTTTAAGTTTCTCCTCTTTTAGCTGAATGACGCTAAAAGAGGAAAACCTCATTTCCCATTTCGAAAAATGGTCACCTTCGTTTGATTAGCCTAATAATGGATGCAATTTTTCAGTAGTATTTTATTTTATTTGAATAATAGTTTCTCAGAAATAAAGATTTTAATTTTCCATCACAAATGACAGTACAAATAAAATTTTATTTTTAATTTTCTGTAGAATATTCAAGCTGAAGATCGACAAAAGTACGTTATGGATAGTCTCTTTCGCTGTCCACGGCAGGGATCAGTACCAAGAGCTTCATTAGTAGCTGGAGCGGTACATGTTTGCTTACCATCGCATAACTTCATCAATACGTCGGATACAGAAGTCCCACAACTTAAATCTTCAGTTCCATATTGAGATGAATATATCGAAATAACTCCGCTGGCACATGAAAGTTTTGCCGATGTGGTTTCGTCCGCCTTTATTATATCCATATTGTAAGTTATTCCACTCTATAGTTCAAGATAAGAAAAAATTTGACATTATTTAAGAGGCGCTTTATTCAATAAAAAAAAAACAGCCGGTGTCCTCTTATTCTTAACATTGTCTTTTAAAGATCTTGGAATTGTGAAAATCGACGACACCGGTAAACTCACTGATGTTGTCTTTAATGTGGGAGGAGACTCTTACACTAAAAACGAACATATTTCATAATTCTTCAAAACGTATTTATTCAACGTGATGTAACGATGTTGCTGTCGTCAGCCATCGAGTAAGTGAAACTGATTACTGAAAAGTTGCAGACAACTTATAGGGTTATTCACTACTAAAAGAAGATTTAACACCAAAAATAGCACTTTCTAACAAACGGAAAGAGTCTGAGTCTCTTGACTTCAAGAAAAGAAACTAAAATTTCATTCTTACCACTTTAGAAGCAGCGATTACCACCAAAGCAAGAGCGGAAAAGAAGGCAAGCTTTGTATTCATTTTATAAAATTTTAAAGCAATATAGGAGACGAAGACCAAGGTGCTCTAAGATAAATCTTGGAAGGAAGCGTCTCTTTATATAGGTCTTTTAGCCGACCGAAACTTTAAAAAATACAAAAGTGGAAGCGGCATAGTTGTCAAGCCGAGCAACGACGGTAATAGCCGCTACAACTTTTGCTTATTGCACAGGAAAACCATTTTAAATGTTTGAAATACGAATAATGGAAAAACCCGACAACTGGATGCATTGATTCTTTTTTTCTATTGTACTGTTTTGAAACTGTTTCAATAGGGTGTTCTAGAACAGTCTATAGAAAACCTTAAATTTAAAAAATGAAAGTTTTATATGTTTTTTTTCACCTCTAAGTTTTTTTTTTATTTCTCATAATATTTCAAACACAGTTTATTTGGGTTTATTTATTTATTTTAGGACACCCTATTGTTTCAACTTGTTGTGTTGTTGACAAGTAAAACAAGAAAAGTGTTTGAAAAGAAGATAATAAAATGTGTTGGGTTGTTTTTCTATTGTTCACTATTTTAGTATGCCTCCCCTACATGTTTTTTTAACTAAATACACGACGCTTTTTCCTTGAACTATTTTTCGTATGTTTTTTCTTTATTTTTCTTGTAAAGCTTGGCTTAAAAATTACATTGTTTTTTTTTTTATTCTTACTTAAATATTTTCTAGAAGATGTGTTTATCCTTTTTAGTAAAATATTTTCATTTGAAACCAATAGCATTTTCTTGCCATTTAAATTTTTGTTTCTTTCCTTGTAAATAAAATGTCTTCAACATTGGAGTTTAATGATAAATTAAATTTAGAAATCGATTTTTTCGGTAGCTATTTTCTTCCAGCTAAAGATTTGCTATCTGGGGTTTGCAATATACTAGGATCCCAAGGATTCTTATTTTTTTAACCTGTAATGTCTATTCGTTATAGAACGCGTTCGCAGAAACAGAACAGCATGTAAAAAAAACTATATCCAAGTTGGCTACTAAGTTCTTTTCTAAAAATTTATTAAATCATACACAGGCTCTAAAAGTTTCAATCGAGGGGTCCGCAACTCTAATGAAAAAATGAAGAAAATGACATGTATCCCAGCCATAAAGCATTTTCTTTTCTTCTACATTGTTATACAGCGGAGGTGTGAAGGTAACCGCCTTTCTCTCTCTTTTTTATCCAAGGGCGATAAAGGATAACTTTTCCGCCAGTTTCCCCACCCTGTCAATTAAGGGTAAAATTTACAGTTGCGGAGCCCTCAGTTTCAATCGATTTGTTAACTGTTAAAAAATTTACCCGATTTCCGGTAGCAAATACTACCGGTAATCGTGTATGCAGTTTTAGGTAGCTTTTTCTACCGGAAATTTTTGAGCGGTAGTGGACCCCTAAAAACGGTGGAAAGCTCATACCATAATTCGGTATCCAATTATCCCGAATATTGGCAAAATTTAGTACCTTAAATATTAGAAAATACCTAGCCCTATATACTGCGCTGTATAACTAAAGCGAAATTTAGTTCGATTAAAATAAATTAAAATAAGAATAGAATAAGACTAGACCATCGTGTATTTTAACTAAGATATACATACATAGATTATAAAAATAAAAATACAATACAATGTGGTATGGTGTTAACACTAGTCTAAGGTTAAATTTGAAATGAATTTTTAATTTATTTGTCTTGAGTAAGTGTTGTAGTGATGACTATTTTCTTGGTGATGATGTGACTAGGAGTTCCCTGGCTCGGTCACCTTGGACACCTAGAGCCAAATAAAAATGAATAATTAAAACCAAGAAAAATATATGTCAAAAATATTTACCATTTTAATGTAGGAACTCATAAGAAGATAAATAAAGTCTGCCTGTCTGCTGGATCGGTTGAGTTTTACATTCATGTGATGATGATGATGCCCGCTGACTATCATATACATGGAATTAAACCTGTAAAAGAAAGACAGTGTGAATGTAAATTTGTAAAATAGTAATACTGATTAATTTTATTAATGAATACCAGGGAACATGATGAGATGCATTGTGGAATCGTGGATCCATCATTCCAACCTACCGGAGGCATTATTAATGTGAGAAATTAAAAGTGTGACATCAATAAGGCAAAACCTAAAATCATAAAATGAATAAATAATACCTTAATTAGGTGAAGCTGGTGAAATAAGAAATTTGATACTCCAGGATGGGAACTTTCCAAGGATGATGTAACATTCTGTCAAAGGAAATGTAAACAAACTTTTTTAAAACGTTATAAGTTGCGAAATGTAAAATTAAACAGCACCAATTTACTTACCACAAAGGTTTACGCTATCTTACGTGAATTTATTGAAAATATAAAACACAAGAGCACAATTTAATTTGTAAAAAATACATTTAAAAAAGTGTAAACAAACTTTATAGAAGCACTGCGACGAGTCGACGACTGGCTGAGGCTGACGCTAAGACGCTAAATGGTTGCTAGGAAACTGTGCACTGTTGCCGATTCGTCAACAATAAAAGATTTCTTCGCTCAAACATGCCACAACTCGCCTGGTGGGATCACACCTTATATTAATTTATCTTTGTGAATTATTGCTATAAAAGAAAATCAAGGCAACCATAATATGTATTTATTTTAAAACTATATAGCTCATTATGAGAACAAAATTATAAAGACACATGATGCATGATTTTGTATTTAAATGTAAAAAAGTGGTCAGCTTGAAGCGCGGAGCTTTTCTTTCTCTCTATACAATGGGAGCTGCGAAGGTCACAGTGTTTCTCTCTTTCTCTCTCTTTTTATCCCGGGTCAGAAAGAGTTCGGTTCAACTTTCATCTAATAGATCTAAGAATAAGTTTTAGAGTTGATACCCCACGTAAATAATCCAATATTTTTTTTGTCGTTAAAAATATTCTAGAATATATAATCAAAGTTCGTAACATTTATTTTTAAAAATAATTAAAAAATGCTTTAGCATAAAAAAAGTGGTCGCTTGGGAGCAAGGGGTCTTTCTTCTTTCCTCCCGTACCTTTAAAAGTAAGATCTGCGAAGGTCACAGTGTTGCTCTCTCTTTCTCTCTCTTTATCCCGGGTCAAAAACTTCAGTCCTGCTTTCCTGTATATTGTATAACAATAAATTTTTAAGATGTATATTATGATGACATTATTAGGAGTTTATTTTATAATAAATTTTTGTACTTTTAATAAAACAGATTTAATTTTTAAATTAAGATAAACAAATGTAAAGTGCCGGTCCGATTGATCAATAAGTTTTATTAATTGATTTTTTTAACAAACAAAAAATTAAAGCATGTTACATCAAATCAAACTACGCTCTACGATGTTTATTTTTATTAAATCTAATGTAGAAAAAAAAAGTTTGAAGAAAATCGACATTTATCCTGCATTCCTGCCTCGGGACATTTTCTCTCTCTCTCTCTACACCTGTACAGTGTTCACGGTGTGAAGGTCACTGTCTCTCTCTCTCTCTCTTTATCCAAGGTCGAAAAAAAAATTCTGTTATGGACTCATTGAAGAAAAAAAATTAAAGTTTGATTAGAATATGCATTGTTTGTTTTAATGTATTTATATATTATTAATATTTCTTTAAAAAATAAAATAAAATAAAGAAAAACAGTAGACCGTACCGGTACTGGGCCGCCGTGCGGTACCGGGCCGCCGGCTAGCAGTTACATTAATCATCTTCGTTCTAATCCTCATCACTGAATGTTATCCCATATTTTAAAATAAATGTTAATCAATTATTAAAATATGCATGGGCAAACAAGTGAAAATCTACTACATTAGTCACATAATATATGGCATAACAAAGTGATTCATTTTCGGATTTTTTTTAAGCATCCCCTTTTTTATCTCCTCCTTATTTTAGGTACTCCCTTACCTGTTAAAGAGACGACTCTCCTGTTTAAAGAACAGCTCCACCTGTTTCAGGGAGGACTTAACACCGATTTCGGACAGGGCTACCTGTATTCTCCCCTAAAACGGGAGTTCCCCGTTTTCCGATGTGCGCTACCTGTTTCTGGTGGGCAGCAAAACGGTAAAACGGGTGATATTTTTAACAGTGTTATTTTATAATGAAACTTTCATACTTGTTGCATTGAAAGAGGGTGAAAAAGAATGGAAATAAAACGGAGAAAATTTTTCCTCTTGATCAGTCTGGGGGAAATCTCGAGAACCCATCGGTCATAGAATTTTTATTTAAAAAGTGTATGATTTTTGCTTAGTCTTTTGGCTTATATGTCATATGAACATATTTAAACATTGGATATTTTGGTCTGGTTGCTTGCAACATATGCTCTAGAATTTCAAAATAAATTACATCCTTCCGTATTCGGGGCTCATAAAGCGTATTTTCCTGGTGCCATATAGCTACAGTGTAGAAATTGATGGTGAGAATGCTTACCATTGAAGAAGCCTATCCCAGCTAAAGCCGTGGTGCGCAGAGGTACCTGGCGGATTTTTTCTTGAACTACTCGAAAGATTTTTCCCCAACTGTCCTTACAAAAAAACATTATAAATGAAATAGAAAAAATTATAATTATTCGAAAAAGCAGCTGTCTTGAAGTATAAAAGCTTAAATAAAGCCTCAAAAATATTTTCACTAAAAAAATAAAATAAACAATTTCACTGCAAGAATATATTTTGTATATACTTATATAAATCATAATATACAACTATACACATAATTGATCATGATAATATACACATAAATTAATTTATCTCTTCGAGAATTATGTTTTACATGATTACAATCAGGATAGTCACTGAACAATTTGATTAGTTAAAAAATATGTAACGCCAAAATATCTTTTATTTATGCTGTAATATTTCCTCAGTTTAGTATTTTAATTCACTTTTCGGAAAAATTGTCGGTTACGGAACGGGACTAACAAAAATTCAGGTCGCTTTCGGGGAATCCGCAATCTTATCGGAACGGAATCGGGGAAAACCGCCCCGTTGCCAGCCTTAATAAAAAAAGAAGTCCATAATACAGAGCAGACGACTCTTTAATACGTACGATACAAGTGAGAATTTCTACTTTCTCCCCCCTAAAATATTTCTTGGGGGAAAAGAGGAGAGTAATCAAGGTATAGACCTTCAGGAATTAATTCCCTCAGGGATAAATATGACTACTAAATTGACTGTTATTTGATTTCATAGTTTAGATCGAGATAAATTTGCGCATTCATATTTTCGTTGGCATTTATTATGTGTAGAGATGTAGTTAGTGAGCTAAGATAAGAAATAAGAAGGGTTGCGATCATGCTTATAGCAATCAACATGGATATCATCTAATAATTTACCACTGTTTTGAAGTCTTGATAGTTTGTTCTTTATATATTATATCCAAGATATAATTTCTCATACTTCACACGATTATAACACACGTTTTGGTATAGCTCTATATTTCATTCATTTGAGTAAACCAACTGCTTTAATTGTATAATGTTAATATCCAATATACATAATACACCCCTTCGTTAACCAATCATAAGTAAAGTAATTAGATGCATAAAAAACAAGATAAGAAATAGTAAACAAGACTACTTATATATACATCATCTATCATCATAATTTATATATCCAAATTAGAGATAGTAACGACCAAAATAAAGGTTGGGTTTTATTTCAGGCCAAAGTTAGTTCCTCTTCAACAAGCCAACCCGTGAAGTGAGTATAGCGATTAGAACTATTATCTGCGATGCTAGCATTACCATATAAACGTACTTGATCGCCAGTTTTCAATCGCAAGGAAGCATTGATGCCAGAAAGAGACAAGAATGAGCTTAAATCTGATGGAGCGTAAGAGCTGCTTATATTCACGCCATTCACTTGAAGGTAGATATAAGCACTCGCTGGCGCGTTGACTCCTTTAAGGGCTGAGAATTGGAAATGATAAATTCCATCCAAAGGCACAGTAAAGATCCCTGTTTCCATATTCATAGCTCCACCAACGTTGAGTCTCTCCATTTCAAATCGAAGGACATCATCTATTAAGGTGAATGAAAAGCTTCGCTGTACAAAGAAGTGGACGGACTTTGTTTTCACATCTACGCTGCCGTATAACGTCTCTGAAACTAAAAGATATAACCATATATTTAATAATAATAAGATTTTGAAAAAATAATAATGTATAGTACGGGTGCTGGATCCTAAGTCACAGTAGACCGCCTCTATCTTGTTGGTGTCTGGGTTGGCAACCAAGTAGATCCCATCCAAGTAGTGACCGATGGTTGACAGTTGACGACATGAAGAAGGTGGTAATCGAGGCGAAGAATCATCGGATTTTAAATCGTTAGCACTAGTATTGATCATCGTTCCATCTTTTCCATTTAATGGTGCTTTTTGTTGGGTAGAATCAGCAGCATCGAGTATCTTTACTTTATTCTTTAACTGATTTATTTTTTCATCTTGTTGGAAGTTTTTAGCTACCAATAGATCGATTTTAAATCCAAATAGCTCGTCTTGTTTGGCGTTATCGACAGCCAATTGGTGGATTTTATTCTCTAATGCTGCATTCAATTGTTGGAGATTTCCTCTTAACAGTTTTTCTTCTTCTAGCTGAGTGACGAGTTGATCCATCTTGGATTGCAGAGTATCAACTCTTGCTGTTAAAACCTTAGGGAATTCCCAAAATGAAAAACAAATATTTTGTTGAATATAAAAATGCATTTACCATTTGTGCAACATGTTCTATTGAAGAGCTTGACGATATTTTACCATTGAGGAAGAGAATGACAAGAAGAAGAGTAATTGAAGATTTTAAACTGTTTAAAGTCGTCATTTTAAGACAACTACAGTTTTTATTTTAATACTGCTGATTTGGTAGAGAGTCAACCTAAGATTACTTCGTGAAAAAGTATGACTCCCATCCGTTATAATATATACACTGCGAGTCAATTTTTTTTATCTTTTAGAATCTTATTAGTTATTATCAGCACACAGCCACATATTCCAATATACGGTGTATACTACTAGATTTTTTTCAATATACATTTACATGACCAAATATTAATTCAATGCTATGTATATTAGTAATGATTATAGTATTTTCTTCTTCGTTTCTTCGTTTACGTTTTTATTGAAATTTTAAAATATGAATGGTATATTCTAAGCTTTTGTTTTAAAAAAGTAAGGAGAGTAGTAATGGACATGTCATTGATTCCATACTTTGTTTTATTTTTTTATTTTTATAAATCTGCAAGAAAGATAAATAGATCATGCAAACTTTTTAATAATCATCTTTTTAATTAAATCATCGTATTTGTTCTGTTTTCTGCACCACAGTTAGATAAAGGCTATATATACTATTTGGGGCACCTGAATTCTTATCACCGTCCCCAAAAATCGTGTTGCTAACTAGATTTCTAATATAGGTAGCGTGCAGGGCAATTTCCGATACAGCTATGGCAGCGCCAGGAAATGTCTATCTCCAGATATAAACATTCAAATTAAACAAGGCCAGGCAAACTTTAAAAAAAAAACCTTAATTTACTACACTATGGGGCGTTCAGAGGCCACAAGAAACGCAGCATTCTCGTCCCGAATATAGCAATCCTACGTACAACCCTAAATGTAAAAGACATTGTATATTTAGGCATCCTGTCTAAAGTAATTTCATAAGATAATTGGAGATTTGCAGTTAGGCTATGGTATATGTCCCATCGTTACACCCAATTAGATACATTCAACATCTATCTTTTGAAGAATACCTCAATACTCAATTTTAACTGGATACAGATACACAGACTATACTAGCTACAAAATATAAATTTTTTAGTGACATCATGCGTGAAAGTGTGTAAAATCATATGATATCTGTTTTATATTCTAAACTTGTTGTTGTTATTAATTGATGGGCGACTTTCGTTTCCAAATCTGAATTTGGCATTGCAAGTTGATGATCCAATAATTTGGATTGCAAGCCGTCGAAAAGAGCTCTTAATAACTGCTGAAGTCAATTACAATTCATATTGAGATAATAAGATTACTTGGTTTATGATATATTATACTTTTATTATAGTTGTGGGTCATTTTCAATGGGAGTATAGAATTTTACAGCATCAAAGAGATATATTAACCATTCTTAACAACATCTCGGCCTATTTATTTATCAGTTAAACCTTGGTCTTGTTGTTATAGGCATAACTTTAGTATTTACTGGGTTCGTTTTCGTTTTTTCGATACAACCTTGAAGTCTATAGAATTGTCAGGTACAATATGAATGTGCATTCAAAAAAAAGGCGAAGGAAACTTATTATTATATGAATTAAAAAAAATGGATTTTTATTATGTATTACTATACATGGCTTTTATAAGATTTCATAATTCCACGATTATACACACAGTAGTAAATATCAACAGAATTTAGAGTATATGCATAATGCATGTACTATTTTAACCCAAATAAATGTTGCGAATTTCTAGGATTTACCATATGTGCTATTTAATTCAGCCCAACACCAAATCCTCTTCTACAAGCCAGCCAGCAAAGTGAGTAAAGCGACCAGCATCGTTCAGGGTGCCCCCAAGTTTGTACAATCTAACTTGGTCACCAACTTTCAACCGCAAAGAAGCGCTGATTCCATTTAGAGACAAGAAATTTGGCAGACTTGTTGCGTAAGACATGCCAATGTTAACACCGTTAACTTGAAGATAAATGTAAATGTCGGCAGTGTTGACATCTTTCATTCCCGTGAACTCAAAGTGATATATTCCGCCCACTGGGACGGTGAAGATTCCAGTTGCCAAATTCATTGCTCCGCCCTCGTTCAGCTGCTCTACCTCAAATGGGATGACGGCGTTGGTCAAACTAAAATCGGTACTCCGCTGAACGAAGAAATGGACTGACTTGATTTTGACATCCACGCTGCCATATAAAATTTCTGTAACTAAAATTATATATTTTAATTGTTTCATTAATGCAGAAAATGATGATTTTTAACATTTATTACGAGTGCTGGATGCAAAATCACAGTAGACGGCCTCAATCTTGTTTTTGTCCGGGTTAGCGATGAGGTAAATGCCGTCCAAGTAGTGACCGATAGTCGACAATTGTCGGCACGATGAAGGGGGTAACTTAGGAGAAGAATCTGCTCTTGCATGATTTTCATTTTCAACAGCCACGATTTTAAAATTGCCATTTTCGTATTGATTGCTAGTTGATCGAATGTTATAATCAGAATTTTGGTTTTTAAGAGGCGACGAATATGTTCCTCTTGTTTTGCGCTTTGAGCTATCAAAATACCAACTTTTGCTTCATAATCTGCTTTCAAAATATTAAATTGGTCCTTCTGCACCTGGTTCTCGGTAGTTAATTGAGCGACTTTCGTCTCTAAATCTGAATTTTGAATGGCAAGTTGATCCAATTTGGATTGCAGGCCATCGAATTGGGCTTTCAGTAACTGTTGATTTCAATTGTAATAGCACATAAAATAAATCTTTATATTGTGATAATATGACTAGTTTTAATATATATTACCATTAATTCTTGTGCGTAATTTTCAACGGGAGATCCAGTAGATAGTGTGACAGCATCAAAGAGAGCCATCACCAAAATAATTGATGTTAGGATGTGCTTTATGTAGACTATAACCATCTTGTATTATACTCCTGGATGCTGATCACAAATTTCGTACAGTATAGCTTGAACGAATTCTGAAAGGAGAGTGGTGTGTTACTGATATCTGGCCCCAAACTATACTACTATCAATATATTTCATCATTATTAAGAAACAACACAGCGTCTTATCATCCAAACATTTATTTAAAACAACGTGTGCCTTCGTAAATTTATACAACATTTAGCACACCAATACCATACATGCTTTTAAAAATTTAAGAAAGCTTTGAAGTGGCCTGGATTAGTATAATCGTGTTAAAAGCATCGCTTATATCTTTTATGTCAATTTATTTAGTCAACCTCTTAACAATATGAATACATAATTTATGTTTGTTCTAATATTTCAATAAATGACACATAGGAAAATAATAGCTGTGCTGTATTTCATCTTTTATAATAATTTAAAAATATATTCATCAATCAAATCAATTCAAATAAAATTTCATGCGTAAATACGATGTACCAAGGAAAATGAAGGAATACAAGAATATTTCAGGGGATAAACTCAAGCAGCTGTCCCCTATCTCCAATTTTAAAAATTGAAAAGTTGTTAAATGAAATCTTAATGAATAAAACTAGGGAACAATATTAAATCCTCCTCAACAAGCCACCCAGTAAAGTGTGTAAAGCGATAGTTAACTGATGCGCTGTTATCATGGAGAGTACCAGAAGCCTTGAACAATCTCACTTTGTCGCCAGTTTTCAAGCGCAGAGAAGCGCTAATTCCTGAAAGACCCAAAAAATTTGGTAGACTCGGAGCGTAAGCCGTGCCAATGGTGGTACCATTCACTTGAAGGTATATGTATAACTGTTCAGATTCCCCGTCCTTCAATCCTTTAAACTCAAAATGGTAGATTCCATTCACTGGGACGGTAAAGACTCCGCTGGCCAAGTCCATAGCGTCACCATCGTTCAAAAGTGCTGTATCAAATGGGATAACAGCGTTGACCGTAGCAAAATTATTGCTCGTAGCACGTTGTACAAAGAAGTGGACGGATTTGGTCTTTACATCCACACTTCCATAGAAGATCTCTGAAACTAATAAATTGATGGATAAAATAAGATTTAAACGGAATGATTTACGTAATAGCTGCCATACGAGTGCTGCTGCCAAAGTCACAGTAAACCGTCTCTATCTTGTTGGTTTCTGGATTGGCAACTAAGTAAATGCCATCTAAGTAGTGACCAATAGTTGAAAGTTGACGACAGGATGAAGGAGGTAATCGGGATGAAGAACCATTGGATAGTAGATCATCACCAGCTTCATCTTTATTCGTTGGTCTATGTTCTTCGTCGTCATTTATTGAGTTTAGTTTGGAGGTAAGAGCATCTTTTCTTATGATATTTTTTAATTGCCGGATCTCTTCTTCTTGTTGGATGTTCTGGTCAATTATTAAATCGATTTTTGCCTTAAATTCTTCGTTTTTATTGTCGTTTTCTACAGCCAATTGGTGGATTTTCTTCTCGGATTCTTCATTGAGGGATTGGAAATTTTGTCTTAGAAGTTTTTCTTCGTTGAGCTGGATGACGAGCTGATCCACTTTTGATTGAAGGCCATCAACCCGTGCCGCCAAAGCCTATTTACATTTTAGATTTTTTAAAAATGCGCTTATTTTAAAAATGATCAAATGACGTTATATTGTTAGTGTTTCAATTACCAGTATGGCTTCATTTTCTATTGGAGAACTCGAAGATAATTGCGAAGCACTTAAAAGAGCGATAAGCGCAATAAATTGAGATTTTATACTTATATTCATGCTGCGAATTTAGATGATGAAAAAAAAACTACTAGTTCGATAGAGTAAATCGATACCTGAATGCTCTGGTTCATTTATATATCATCTCTATTTAGGTTATCTCAGCATATATTATCGGTATACGATACTTGTATAGACTAAAATACTACATGTAAGAAAAAGAGCACAATCTATATCCTCTTACGTCTTCACGTATGTCAATCTTCTCGTACTGTCTATATCAAATCAGTTCTGTAGGCCAGCTCATTTTTATGATGCGACAAAAGGCTTTTCTGGGACGTAGACCAAATAGAACTGTATTCGACCTAAAAACATATATTTTTTATCAATCCTCCTTCTTTGTTTTGTATTATTGAGTTATCTCGATAATAATTTTGACCCCGTTTTGTCAGGGCGACACGTGATATTTGATCACGCAGCTAGAAGTTCCAGTATAGATTAATAAATTCTGAATGCCACGTGAGCTTGAATTACGCAGCGATAGCCAAGGACATCTAGAAAGTTTATCATAGAGGGTAGTACTAGTTTTGTATAGTCTCACTTGATCGCTAGTTTTCAACCGCAAAAAACCTATGCGGTAATGCCGGAAAGAGCAAAATGAAAAGGTTAAATTGGGATGACACTATGACAGTTTTCCAAACCAAAAACGGAACTCTGCTAGAGGTAGAAGTCGACAGATTTGGTTATCAAAACCACGTTGCCATATAAGGTCTCTGAAAATATATTTAAGACTTCTTTATTGCTCTATAAATTATATACATATATAGCTCTTGAAAGCAGGATTTGCGATCAGGTAAATACCGTCCAAATAGTGATCAATGAATACCAATTTCCGACAGGATGAAGGAGGAAACCTTCGAGAGGCAGAGCTACACATTCGAGACGGTGGTTGTCATCTTTTAGCGACGTGCATGTTGTTGCTAGTATTATCCCTTACAGCATTATACTATTTTAACTATTCATTAGAAGGCGTGTTTCTTTCTTTGGTTGTGCGTTGCTTGGATGATGTTTTTTTTAGATGTTTAGTCCTCTTCCGGCTACAGTCAGATCAGAATTGTACCTAATAAACAGAGGCAGCAAGTCTCTCCTATAACGAAAGCTATACAAACCGAAACCTTTGTTTTCTCATAAAATAAAAAAATCATGGGAATCTATTTCTATTCTGGCTGATTCAGTATTACGTGTCTAACTGGCTTTTGTTATAAGACCACTCGTTGCTGATACGGAGACAACTTTTATTCCACATAACATTTAAATGCCTTCAGCCGTTTGATTATGACACCAAGAAAAAAAATTGTTTGATTAATTGCTCTACTATTATATAGTCTTATAGACGCTATGTATATACATGACTCATAATACCATTTTCTGAGCAACGACATCATATGTGTATTTATCAGTTCGCCGCCTTGCGGCTTCTATAGGTGGTCTATGAATGTATTTTCGATTTTCATCCCATAAATATGTAATTTTTAAAGTAATATATAATGTTATCTGGTTATTATTTCTATGGTAGCTAACGATTTATATTTGATTTTCAATGAAAGCTCCTTACAGAGCAAATATGAGCTTTATTTTCTAAATTTATTCAATAAGGAATCTTATGCATATTAAGGATACTAGTAATGAAAATGTTAAAGAGGCAAGATATTGGCAACAATTTTAATACATCACTTACTGGTATTACTCAGTGATACCAATCAAAAGAGGATGAAAAAGTAGCACTAATATAATATTGAAATGCATTTTAGTACTGCAACATTAAATCTTCTTCTACAAGCCACCCAGTAAAGAAAGTATAATGATAGAGTGGCCCACTAAGGCCACTATCATGGAGGGTACCACTAGTTTTATACAATGTAACTCGGTCGCCAATTTTCAACCGCATAGAAGCGCTAATGCCAGAAAGAGCCAAGAAATTTGGCAGATTCGTAGCGAAAGCCGCTCCAATGCTGACACCGTTCACTTGAAGGTAGACGTAAATTGGGTCAGTATCAGTGTACTTCATTCCTTTGAAGTCAAAGTGGTAGATTCCATTCACTGGGGCAGTAAAGACTCCGGTAGCCAAGTCCATAGCGTCACCCTCATTTAGAAGTTGTGTATCAAAAGGGACAACAGCGTTGGCCGTAGCAAAATTACCACTTTTAGTACGTTGTACAAAGAAGTGGACGGATTTGGTTTTGACGTCCACATTTCCGTATAAGGTCTCTGAAACTATATTTGATAAACATACAAATTTCAACAGAGTCATATTTAAATTTCAAGCTATAAGAAATAAATAATAGTTGTTTTATTACGAGTGCTGCTTTCAAAGTCACAGTAGACCGTCTCGATCTTGTTGGTCTCTGGATTGGCGACTAAGTAGATCCCGTCTAAATAGTGACCGATAGTTGACAGTTGACGGCATGATGAAGGAGGCAGTCGGGGTGAAGTACCATTGGATATAATAAGATCATCACCAGCTTCATTCTTATTCATTGGTTTATGTTCTTCGTCGTGATGGGGTGAGTTTTGTTGGAGGTTTTTAGGAGCATCTTTTCTTATCTCATTCTTTAATTTGGGGATCTCTTCTTCTTGTTTGATGTTCTGGCTAATCAGTAAATCGATTTTTGCCTTAAATTCTTCATTGAGGGACTGGACATTTTGTCTTAGAAGTTTTTCTTCCTGGAACTGGGTGAAGAGCTGATCCACTTTTGATTGTAGCCCATCAACTCTTGCTGCCAAAGCCTATTTACATTTGAAATGTGAAAACAATGCGTTGACGTTTAAAATAGTTGAAGAAAGTTATTTCAAGTGTTTTAATTACCAGTTGAGCATCATTTTCTATTGGAGAACTTGCAGAAAATTTTACAGCAATTAAAAGAGCGATAAGCGCAATAAAATGAGATTTTATTGTTATATTCATGCTGCCTATTTTTTTTTTTTTTTTTTTTTTTATACTACGGCAGTTCGATGCAATACATCGATACACAAATGCTCTGTTTCTATCAGGTACCCAACAGTATTATCTCTGTATAGGTTTTTATCTCGACCCATATTATAGATATATGATACGCCTAGTGGCCTATAGGCTACATGCAAGAAAAAGAGCACAATTTGAATTATTTTACAAAAGCCTTTTCATTGGGATAAATTTCCGAAAGGTATGGGATAAGTATAATCGATATACATATAGAGAAATACAAACTTCTTCTCTGGCGAAAACTATAAACTCCAGATTTGTTTATCCCACATCCACATTATAATTCGTTCTTTATGGCCTTTTGATGTCTTTTAATTGGTGAAACTGTACGACCCAAAAACTGTCATTTTTTATCAATCTTTCTTCTTTGTCTTGTATTTGGATCATCCCGATAATAATTTTGACTTGGTTTTGTCAGGGCGACACGTGATGTTTGATCACGCAGCTAGAGGTTGGAGCGGATTACGGTCTGAATGCCACGTGAGTTTGAATTACTTAGCAATAGCTAGGGACACCTATTTAGCCAGTATGTTTAGAAACAAGCCAACCAAAGAGCTTTTATTAAAATTGTTTAGAGATAATGGGGACACGTTGAAATGACGTGATCAGTATAAGATCACCTGATGATGAAAGGTTAATTTTTATTGGTAGATTTCAATCATAATTAACCAATAGCGCAGCCGCACAGCAACTATTTTTTATTCTATTTTAACGCTGAAAGCGTTCAATAAAATGAACGATTGAAACTTTTTTAATCCTTCCAACCGAGAATAAAATGCTCTTCTAAAAGCAAACTAGTAAAAATACTATTCAGCTATAATGTCATAGAGTGTCCCCAAACCCTGTAAATAGTATAACTTCATAACTTAGACGACAAGAGCAAATCAGTCAATTTTATGTAAAAAGGAATAACGATTTCACGTTCAAAGATGTCATCGCCCATTTTAATATTGAATACCTCAATTTTGGTGATACCATGAACACGGTTGCAGAAGTTTTCACTGTGTTCCTGTAGATGGGATCTATCATTTCAAGTTCTCAGCCATAAAAGGTGTATTCGATCCAGCTCTCCTGTTAATTATAACCCTCTGCTGAATGGTGAACGGCCCCAATATAACAGACTGTTACGTGGGTCCGTCATCCATTAACGCACACTTGCAGTCGAAAACTGGGGACAAAGTCAGTTGACTTACTTAAACCCTTTGAAATTTAAAATCAATAACAAATGATAATAATCTGAAAGTATTATTTAACGAGTAACACAATTAATTTGATGGATTGTTTGATTCATTGCATAAGAAAATATTATACTTGGATATAAGTACATCATATACTTAGGTATCATGGGTATATTACTGCAAAGGAAAAAAAAACCTTTTGCGTAATAAATGTTGATGGATCATTATTCGAGCTATTTATCATTTGTTTAGTATACAAAGGTGAAAGATATCAGAACATGTAAAAGTACAACTAATGTGTTTACATGGTCGGCCATACGACCAGTTTCTTAGCGGAATATATTTACTTGTTATAGCTGTGCCTTTATTGTAAGTTGTAAAACCATTGGTCACCTTTAGAAGTTTGGGGTCTTTTCCCGCAGAGTATCGACATCTTATGCTATTTTATGCCAGGTGTTGGATTGAATAAATAAAATATGCATGAGCAGTAGAAAAAAAAACATGTGTCGTATAACTTATATAAAGAATTAAAGACATTGTGTCTTGGATTCCAACATCAGATTGGCAGCTTTTATCAGATGTGAATATACAGTTTTGTCGTTTTGAACTTTTGGTATAGATTGGCATCACAGTTTTTTTTTATGTGTTAAACAAAAAATGTGCAGAATTTTTTTTTTTCTATTCTTATTGTTTTTTTTAAGTTCTTATCTTCATTAGGAGCCACAGCAATGAATCCAAAATATAGGGATAAAATGGACATTCTTACGAGTTTTTCCAATCGTTTAAGACTAAAATCTAACTATTGCTGTGGCGATCGTAATAATGATAAGATTTAATGTGTCAAAATGGCTATTATAAAAGTTAAGAATATTGGATATAGCCGCTGCCATGTCAGCAGCAAGTAGCCTTATATAACAAAGGCCAGTTAGACACGTAATGATGTATTAGGCAGAATAGAAATAGATTCCCATGGTTTCTTATTTGCAAAAAAAACTCATTTTTTAAGTAGGCTAAGTAATAATTATTAATAGAATGCCAAAGGATCACTAAAATCATATTTACTGTCAAAAGTTTTATAGATTTATTTAAAGTAACCGCTTGTAAATACTACTTCAGCCAAAAAACATCAAGAATTTCTGGAATACATCCAATGATTTACTTACATTAACCCAACACCAAATCTTCTTCAACAAGCCACCCAGTAAAGTGAGTGTAGTGAAAATTATCGTTCAGAGTACCCCCAGCTTTGTACAATCTAATTTGATCCCCAACTTTCAACCGTAAAGAGGCACTAATTCCGTTAAAAGACAAGAAATTCGGAAAACTTTCTGTAGCTAAAGATCTACTGATTTCGACACCGTTTACTTGAAGCAAAATATATATATCCGCAGCATTGACATCTTTCATTCCCGTCAACTCAAAATGATAGATTCCGCCCACTGGGACAGTAAAGATTCCAGTGTCCAAATTCATAGCTCCGCCCTCGTTCAGCTGCTCTACCTCAAATGGGATGACAGCATTGGTCAAACTAAAATCGCTACTTCGCTGAACGAAGAAGTGGACTGACTTGATTTTGAGATCTACGCTGCCATATAAAGTTTCTGAAACTAAAAAATTATATTTTTTTTTTATATTTTGCTAATATTTTAATGATGGTGATTTAACATATAATACGAGTGGTTCCAAAATCGCAGTAGACGGCTTCGATCTTGTTTGTGTCCGGGTTAGCGATAAGGTAAATACCGTCCAAGTAGTGGCCGATAGTCGACAATTGTCGGCACGACAAAGGTGGTAACCTGGGAGAAGAATCTTCTCTCGCACGATTTTCATTTTCATCGACAACGATTTTCATGTTGTTCTTTTCGTATTGATTGGTTGGTTGAATGCAATTGGCAGAATTTTGGTTCTTTAAAAGACGGATAGCTTCCTCTTGTTTTGCGCCTTTAGCCATCAAAATACCAACTTTGGCTTCGTATCTAACGTAATCTACTTTCAACATGTTAAATTGCTCGTCCTGCGCCTGGTTCTGGGTTGTTAACTGAGCGACTTTCTCTTCCAGATCGGAATTTCGAATGGCGAGTTGATCCAATTTTGATTGCAAGCCATCGAATTGGGCTCTTAATAACTGTTGATTCCAATTGAAATTCATCAAACAAATCTTTATATTGCGATAATATGACTAGTTAAAAATGTATAACCATTAATAGTTGTGCGTCATTTTCAACGGGAGATCCAGTAGATAGTGTGGCAGCATCAAAGAGAGTAATAGCAAGAATAATTGCTAGAAAAATGTCTTTTAGGTAGCATTGAACCATCTTTAGGTGTACTTCTGGATGATCACAGATTTATATAGTATAGCTTGGACGAATTCTGAAAGTAGAGTGATGCGATATTGACAGGCGCAAAATATTATTATCAATATATTTCAGCATTATCAATAAGCAGCACAGTTTCTTATGATCAACCAAGTTTATATAATATTCGTATGTGCACGTACCTTTGTAAATTAACACAAAATATTGCACATCATAATATGGTTTTAAAACCATGGCTCAAATATTATATAAATTTATTCATTCGACCTCTCAGTAACATTAATACACTATTTATGAATTTATTGTTTCTATAAATCATGCATTGGCAAATAGCTACAGTTTAAAATAAATGAAATGAAATAACATGAAACCCTAATGAAAAAATGCAAAAAAAAGTTATGCGAACAACATTAAATCTTCCTCTACAAGCCACCCAGTAAAGGATAATAAAATACATGTTGGAGGACTTCCAACATGATAGAGGAATAAAAACATCTTCTCTGACGAAAAAAATAAACTCTGAATTTTTTCTTTAACCTACATTATAATCCCTTTTTATGGCCTTTTCATGTGTTTTGGTGAAATGAAAAAATAGAATCATGATGAAAGTCACGTAAACCAAATAGAACTGTACGACCCAAAAAACATTTCATAAATAAAATATAAGTAAACAGTAGAAATAAAAAAAAGTACATAAATAGAGTGCAGAGGCAATGAGGCATATGCACATTGAAGCATCTGATATTCAACTGTATTAAAATGCACCAAGCCTCGTTTTAGTATCTATGAAATGAGCTGATAAAGTATCAGCTTTAATTATATTATATTGCTGCTTATTTGCTTCAAAAGACCGCCAGATCTTCTTCTACAAGCCAACCGCTAAAATTGGTATACTGAGATGGGCGTATAGAATCATGGAGGACGCCACTAGTTTTGTACAATCTAACTTGGTCACCGACTTTCAACCGCAAAGAGGCGCTGATGCCAGTAGAAGCCAAGTAATTTGGCAGAGTTGTTACGTAAGCCGTGCTAATGTCAACGCCGTTCACTTGAAATAAAACAATTAATTCGGCTGCGTTGCCTTCTTTCAATCCAAAGAATTCAAAATGGTAGATGCCATTTACTGGGACAGTAAAAACTCCAGTAACCAAATTCATAGCTCCACCCTCATTCAGCCTCTCAATGTCAAATGGGATGACAACATTGTTCAAAGCAAAACCGGCACTGCGTTGAACGAAGAAATGGACAGACTTGCTTTTTAAAGCCACACTGCCAAATAATGTCTCGGAAACTATATGATGCAATATTCAAGTTTATAATTTATTTTTGATAACTTTAATCTAAATCTTTAGTCTTTTACGATTAATTCCAAAGTCGCAGTAGACGGTTTCAATCTTGTTGGTGTCTGGATTTGAGACCAGATAGATACCATCAAGGTGGTGACCGATGAATGCCAGTTGCCGGCAAGATGTGGGGGGTAGCGGTAGCCTTGAAAGAGAAGGAGTGTCGGCTTTTCCATGCTGGTCATCTATAGTGGCGCTCATACTGTTTAATGGTCTTTTAATTTGGTTATTGTTACCAGGATTATGTTTTCTAGTTATGAGATGGTGATTTTCGTCAACTGGCGCAGTATTTTGATGAGTAATAAGAGCATCGATTTTGCTCTCGAAATTAGCCTGCAACATATCTAGCCTCTGAACTTGTTTCACGTTTTCGGCTGCCACCAATTGAGCAACTTTCGTCTCCAATTCAGAATTCAGAATTTGGAGGTGACCTCGTAAAATGGTTTCTTCTTTGAGCTTAATAACGAGTTGGTCCAATTTGGTTTGCAATCCATTTACTTGCGCCTGTAGTAACTAATAATCAAAGTTTATTTTTCAAAATGTAATAAGAAATTATATAGATGGGTACTCTATATATTTTACCAGTAGTCTTTCTGCGTCATTGTACATTGTGGGATCACCAATGGCAGCACTCGTGGCTTGTTTGAAAGAATAAAACACTGCGACGATCAAAATAATTGCCTGAACACTGCTCTTTTGGTTGTCTTTGGTCATCTTAATTAGGAAATATAGCCGGAATATCCCGATCCAGTAAGACGTTCTCTTACAGCAGAACTGTCGATGGAGAACGTATATACGTTCACTTTATATAATTGGTCAGGCGCACATGCGAAACATAAGAAGTATTAAGTATTTTTATATTAAAGCTAATTCAGCAATACGTGATTTTTGAGGGCCACTCCCTACTGACGCATCACTACATTGCTCTGCAACGTATTATAGTATATAAAAGTCGTAACATAAGTAATGTTATAGTTTGAGAAAACACTGAAATAATAATATTTGGTGATTACAGGCAACTTTCCTTACAGTAAATATTATAAGCATGTACAATGTATTAAAATTTATTAAGTTAGTTGGGTTCAGATGCTTTAAGAAAGAAATAATACGGTGGTTAATATTATTGACACATGAACGGCACTGCGTTGAAAGATTTTTGAATTCCCTAAATAAAATGAGAAATGGAGAAAAGCAATGCAATTTACATATTCACACATCCTTTTCTAAAGAATAATAAATAAGAAAATATAATAAAAAAGAAAATATTTATCTTATTCCATCATATCATCTTTGTCTTTTTCCATCTTATTATCTTAAATCTTTTCAATGATTTCGAAAATAATTTCATTGGATTTTTATTTTAAAATGACATCATCACTTTATATGCAATGGTATTTACATATACATCGTATTACATTCTTCAATCAAATGACATTAAGGCATTAAAGCTACGTTCACACTACACCAAAAATCCTACGAATTCGTAGGAAATCGATAGGATTTCTTGAAAAGCGGATTTTCGTTTTCCGAAATATTTTTGATTTTCCTATTTCTAATTCACACTACAAAAATGTTTTTAGGAAAGCGGATTTTATTTTCTGCGTCAAAATCCGGTTCATTCCGCAAAAAGCTATATTCCGCGCAAACTTTTTTAGATTTCCGCAGCGTTTGTTTATACTTTTTTATTTTGACAGGCGACAGCTGAGAATCGGGATTTGGAAGTTTATTTGAATCATTATTAATTTATGAATTGCGATTTTAAATAAACATATAATGAAAAAAATCGATAACCGATGGATCAATGTATTTGAAATCCATTACTATAGGTTCAAAAAGATGACATTTTTATTGTTTACTCTGCCAACAGACATAAGTTCAGTTCCAAGAACTCAAGTAGTTCATCGAAATTAAAAGTGATGTTACTGAAATCTGAGAAAATAACTCTTGTTTGACGTCGTTGTGCTCCGCACTCTTCAGATCATATATTTAACACCACATATTTTTTAAAAAATATTAAAATTCCAAAGGTTTGACCGAGTCTGGTAATTACCAAAGTTGAAATAAAAGATATGTATTTCTCATAAATCCACAGTTTTACACTTATTGTTCGCTGATTCAAGATTTTGTGGTAGTGATTATTGGATGATAAGACTATATTATCTCCAGTTCTCCACTTGAATGTGTTTGGCTTTGTCTGTTAATAGGAGAAAAACTTTTTGTTTTGACAGTAGGAAGCTCTTTAGTTTGACTGGATGAAGCTCCTTGAAAAATAATAGCTACTAAAAAATAATTAACGATCCAAAAGCGACGATTAATCTTAACTATTTATTACTCCAATACACTAGAATAATTTACTTTGCAGGCGTCAGAACAAAAATCAGATTTAGATTTCAGAATTTCAATTTTCAGATGTTTACAGTTGATGTTTACAACTTTACGAGACTTCACACTTATAACTTGTTTGCTAGAGAGCGAACGGTTTTGAAATAAAAATGATTAGAGCCACTGCACATATATTCTGCATTAGCTTAGCGGAAAAAATCCACTTTTCCTCCACTGAAAAAAATCCGCAAAGTTTGAAACATTTCAAACTTTCCGGAAAAAAAATCCGCTTTCGAAATCCGCTTTTCAAAATCCTACAAATTCGTAGGATTTTTTGGTAGTGTGAACGTAGCTTAAGTATTATTGGAAGTCCTGAATTATAGGTAAGAATTATGCGTTACCACAATAAAGAAAAGCTGGAATAATTCTTTTTTATAGTCGTACTTATTTATTATTACATCAACGATGATTTTCCGAACCCCACAGAGTTCTCCAGGTTATAAATTTGGCTCTACTTTATTTTTCGTCGAATTTCCAGATTTTTCAGATGAATCATCAATCATTTTCCCGATGTTGATCTTTTACATTAATTATTTTAAGTTCGTAAGAAGAAAAATCATATAAAAGTAAATCACACATTGCAACTTTGAATGCCCTATTTGGAATCCATTTGGGAATCTCGCTGCAAATGGCCAATGTTATAGGCGCTTATAGGTAACCCCGATGATGATGTGTGTGTGAGCGTGTGTATTATATTTCATATTGTTGTAAGCAGACAACCTTTGTGCTTTTAAATTAAACATGTTAGTATATATTTTACTCATATTAAACATAAAATCCCCAGACTATTTTTCCACGGACCACGGTTGTTATATTATCATTAATATTTCCAACAATAATAGCATTTCTGATTATTGTCAAAAAGATATTACAATCACACATTTTAATACCGTGTATAACACATCCAGGTAAAAAAATATCTTATAAATGTGTTGTGATATATAATCATTTGCATCAGTCAGTATAATTCGATTATATATTGAAGACTACTATTCGTGCCATTTCTCTATATAATTGTATTTTAAATGTACAGTATGGTTCAAATAAACTTGAGGGGCTCTTACCTGTTTTGTGCTTGGTGCCCCTCAAGTTTATTTGGACCATACTGTATATTATGAAGGTAAAAATAAAAAAAATAAATATTCCATAGCACGAAGAAAATGTGTTTATACGGCAACATAATAATACCACTACCACACATGCTACAAAAACCACCATCATGTGTGAGCCATGTTTTTCAACCCAACACAAAATCTTCTTCTACAAGCCAGCCACTAAAGTGAGTGTAGTGATCAACTTCACCATCGTGAAGGGTTCCAGTAGTTTTGTATAATCTAACTTGGTCACCAACTTTCAAGTGCAAAGAAGCGCTGATACCAGAAAGAGCCAAGTAATTTGGCAGTCCTGTGGCGAAAGAAATGCCAATATTAGCACCATTCACTTGAAGGTAAATGTGTATATGGGCTGCGGAGCTATCTTTTAATCCAGAGAATTCAAAATGATAAATGCCATTCACTGGGACGAAGAAGACTCCAGTGGCCAGATTCATAGCTCCACCAACATTCAGCCGCTCCACATCAAATGGGATGACCGCATTATTTAAAGCAAAGTTGGAACTCCTCTGGACGTAGAAGTGGACAGATTTGGTTTTTAATGCCAAGTTACCATATAAGGTCTCTGAAGCTATTAATATACATTTTTATATTAAATTTAAAAAATAAAAATATGCTAAGAATATTAAAAAAATTGTGTTACGATTCGTTCCAAAATCACAGTAGACGGTCTGAATCTTGTTAGAGTCCGGATTTGCGATCAGATAAATACCATCCAAAGAGTGGCCGACGAATCCCAATTGACGGCAGTATGAAGGAGGCAACTTTTTAGGACCCGAGTAGCATTCTAGAATTTTCTTTTCATCTTTATTATCGACCTTCATATTGTTGTTAGTATTACTTTCGAAATTTTCATGTTTTCTATCCATTAAAAGGTGAATTCCTTTCTTTGGTTGGACGTTCTGGGCCATTAAAACATTGATTTTCGTCTCAAAATCTGCCTGCATTGCATCTAATCGCTCGTTTTGTTTCACGTTTTCGGCAGTCAAGTGAGCAACTGTTGTCTTCAATTCAGAGTTCAAAACTTGAAAATGATCTCGTAAATTGGTTTCTTCCTCGAGTTTAATTAAGAGTTGGTCCAATTGGGTTGGCAATCCATTTATCGGAGGCTTTTGAAACTTTTAAACGAAATTGAACAAAAAATATATTCTTTAATTTATTTGTAATGAGGTGATTGCTTGATATAGGCGTAATAGTTAATACACGTTTTACCATTATTTGTTTGTCATTTTGAATGGAAGAACTAGCAGCAGATAGCTTGACAGAATAAAACACTACAACAGCAAAAACAATTGCATGAAGGATGTATTTTTGTAGGTATTTAGCCATTTTCAGGTGACGGCGTCCGATCGGAGGCGTTTTAGAATGAAGCAACTATTTTCTCCTCTCGATACCGAAATAAACACCCTCTTATATAGTAAATCGGGAAATCCGTGTGAAAAAGTAAAATCTATTTCTATTCCTGCTAATTAAGCAATACGTGTTGCCCATTATTGCAAGCCACTCTTTACTGACGTATCTCACTATTACTCTAGACTTTAGTGGCAATATATGTGTATATATTTAAATATATATATATATGTATATTTTGCAATATATAGCCTTTTACCGTAATGTATAATGGGAAATGCAGGTATAAAGTTAAAAAATCTAGCTTGTTTGCACTTCTATTATGTCGTTTATGAGACGTTATATATTTTTATTTTTAATAATGTTCTGTTTTTCACATTTATATGCAATGTTTTAATGTCTTTTTCTGTTTGTAATCATCGCATAGTTAAATCACATTCTAAAGCTTATAATACATGCAGGTGAACATGTTGGCACAACAGGTTGATTGCCAATTGATTAGTAGAAAGAAGTATGCCATTAGTGAAGTGACAATTTCCGGTTATATTGTATTGCTGTTTGTATTCCGTTGGACTATTTGAGTCCAATTTTTGTTTGCTCTTAAGTAAATGTTACGGAGAAAATGATGAGATAAGAATGCTAGGTTACTTGGTAGTACCAACATGAATGTGTATTCGCTAATGCCTATTTTACCACTATCATTGACTAACTTTGTTAAATTTTTCTATATATGTGAGAATGTATATTTTATTTTTAAATAAAGACTCAACCAGGTACGTAGTTTCATTATTTAAAGATAGGTCTATAAAATGAACAGCGCAGTATTATAGTTAGCCCAACAGCAGATCTTCCTCCACAAGCCAGCCAGTATATTGATTCACACTGGGATCTGAATCGAGGGTATCGGTAGTTTTGAATAACCTATCTGATTTCACGTTTTTACCTGGGATACTGCAGCAAGGCTGAATTGGCTTTCAAAAGACTATTTATACATTAGCTACGATGCACCAATTCGATCGATCCATTCCATCGAGTTGATCACACTAAAGAACAGTTTATGAGTATTTACTCTATATAGTATTGGTAAATTTTTGCTGTGTATTATAAATATATTTAAATACAGTACACTGTGCAATCGGAAATTCCTTCAACTAACCAGTAACAGGTCTTCTTCAACAAGCCAGCCACTAAAATGGATGTAGTGACCGTCAAGGGTGCCCGTAGTTTTATACAATCTGACTTGATCGTTCATTTTTAAGCGCAATGGGGCATTTATGCCCGAAAGAGCTATTGCAGAGTGAACTGTGGCGTGAGAATAGGCAACAGTTTCGCCGTTTACCTTAAGAAGAACGTACACAGGATTTGCATCTCCTTCCTTCAAAGCTGCGAAGTCAAAATGGTAGATGCCATCCGTTGGTACAGTAAATACTCCATTAGCTGCATTCATTGCTCCACTCTCGTTAAGCACCACCTTATCGAACGAGATGACAGCATTTTCTAAACCAAAATCAGAAATCCGCTGGACGTGAAAGTGGACAGACTTGGTAATCAAGGCTACGTTGCCATATAAGGTCTCTGAGGCTAAACAAATATTAACCGATACATATATTTTGTTGAAAGTATTATAATAATAATAAAGATATTTTACGATTCTTTCCAAAATCACAGTAGACGGTTTCGATCTTGTTAGAGTCCGGATTTGCGATGAGGTAAAGACCGTCTAATTGGTGACCAATTGATGCTAATTTCCGGCAGGATGAAGGTGGAACCCTTTGAGAGGCAGAGCGGTGCTCGAGACGTTTGTTATCATGTTTAGTAAAGTTCATATTGTTGTTAGTATTACTACCAGCATTACTATTTTTTGCATTCTTCTTTAGTTTTTCCATTAAAATGACATTAATTTTTGTCTCAAATTCTTTTTGCAAAATATTGAATTTCTCGTCCAATCGAGCGACTTTGGTCTCCAATTCAGAATTCAGAATCTGGAAGTGACTTCGTAAAACCGTCTCTTCCTCTAGTTTGATTACGACTTGGTCCAATTTAGTTTGTAGTCCGTTTACTCGAGCCATTAGCAACTTCTATTGAAAAAGTTTTAAGAAATAATTAAATTCTTTTTTTTTATTTAGAAGGTAAATATTTCTTGAATATTTTACCATTAGTTGTGCGTCATTTTTAACAGAAGAACTTGTAGATAGTTTGACATAATTGAAAAATACAACAACAAAAATAATTGCCTGAATGATGTATTTTTGTTGGTCCTTGATCATCTTCAGGCGATATGACGATGGTCCGATCAACAGTGTTGTATTATAAAGAAGCAGCAACAAAATATCAAAACATAAACATTTGTTCCCTGTTAAATAGTAGGTCGGGAAGCAAATAAGAAGCAATGGGAATCTATTTTTATTTTTGGCTTGTTCAGCATTACGTGCCCAACTGGACACAGCTCACTGCTGACGCGGCAGCGGCCGTATCCACGCAATCTTTAAGCTTTTTTAGTAGCCATTTTGACGCAGTTATTCTAGAATACTAATAACAAATAGTATGTATAGATTGAAAATATGCCAGCTGAAACTTACTTAACTATAATAAGATTTCAAACCGTAAAATTTTTAAGCCTATTATAAAGTTATTTGGTTTGCATATAAGTCGCACATCAGTCCTAAAATACAATGCAATGCAAAAAAAACTTTAATTTCTAAACCCCTAGCGAGTATATGAAAATATGTACTGTACCCGTCAAAATGTTGTGTACGGTTGTGTCTGTGTTTATTTTACCTTTCATACACTAATACACTTAGTTACCAGAGGACGACTACCATTAGCAACCATTTTTATCTGAAATGAAATTTATTACATTATTGGACGAGTAAAAACAAATATGACCTAAAATGTGCAAACTAAGTAGTTGCTCTTCATCAAATGGTACAATAAAAATATTTATACTTTTTTTATTTACGCTTATATAAGTTTAAGCTGAAGCAATATATATATCCGTCTTCGAATACCGCAAATTTTTAAAAGTCGAACTGCCTTAGAAAACAGCATAGATTAACTAAGATGAACCACTCTGATATACATCCGTTCTATCGAGTTGAAGAGCATATGTTGAATAAATATCCCGTCCCAACAATGTAAATTAATTGAATTAATTTGTATAATAATTAATGTGAATTAATTTGTTTAAAACTATTGGATTGATTATTATTTGATTATATAGTTTGGACTGAAATATAATATAAGCCTAACTACAGCAATCTATAGTAAAGGTACACGGAACAATAAAAGTAGCGCACTCAAAAACTACTTTTTAGATTTTATTTTATCATATTTTGTAGGCTATGTTTAAATTTAAAAATAGTAAATTGTTTTGTCTTATTTCAGGCCAAGGTTAGTTCCTCTTCGACAAGCCAACCCGTAAAATGAGTGTAGCGATTAGTACTATCTGCGATGCTACCATTACCATACAAACGTACTTGATCACCAGTTTTTAATTTCAAAGAAGCGTTGATGACAGAAAGAGTCAAGTATGAGCTTAATTCTGATGGAGCGTAAGAGGTGCTTATACTATCGCCATTCACTTGGAGGTAAATATAAGCATTAGCTGGCGCGTTGACTACTTTAAGTGCTGAGAATTGGAAATGATAAATTCCATTCAAGGGCACAGTAAAAACCCCTGTTTCTATGTTCATAGCTCCACCAACGTTCAGTCTCTCAATTTCAAATGGCAGGACATCATCTATTAAAGTGAACGAGGTGCTTCGCTGAACAAAGAAGTGAACGGACTTTGTTTTCACATCTACGCTGCCGTATAACGTCTCTGAAACTAATACATAAATTGAGATATTTAGAAATATATAGTGATCAACCTATTGCTATTATTAGTATGCCATACGAGTGCTGCTTCCAAAGTCACAGTAGACGCTTTCAATCTTGTTGGTATCTGGGTTGGCAACTAGGTAGATCCCGTCTAAATAGTG
Organism: Chydorus sphaericus; assembly: GCA_030141595.1. Lineage (NCBI taxonomy): Eukaryota > Metazoa > Arthropoda > Branchiopoda > Diplostraca > Chydoridae > Chydorus > Chydorus sphaericus. Next base: position 542,075 of record CM057932.1, on the reverse strand, counting down.
GCCGATAGTTGAAAGTTGTCGGCAAGACGAAGGAGGCAATCGGGGTGAAGGGCCATTAGATATCAGATCACCAACAGCCTCATCATTAATCATTGGTCTATGATCTTCGTCGTCATGTATTGATGAGTTTGGTTGGAGGGTTAGACCATCTTTTCTTATGATATTCTTTAAACGACGAATGTCTTCTTCTTGGTGGACGTTCTGGGTAGTTAATATATTGATTTTATCCTCAAATTGCTCGTTTTTCTGGGCATTCTCTTCAGCCAATTGATGAATTTTCTTCTCCAACTCTGCATTGAGCGATTGGAAATTTCTTCGTAGAAGTTTTTCTTCCTCAAGCTGGATGACGAGCTGATCCACTTTGAATTGTAAACCATCAACTCTTGCCGCCAAGGTCTATTTACATTTGAAATTTGGAAAGAAATGCGTTAATATTTTAAATAGTTGAAGGACGTTATATTTAATGTTTTAATTACCAATTGAGCTTCGTTTTCTATTTGAGAGCTTGAAGATAATTGTGCAGCAGTCAAAGCGATAAGTACAATAAAAAGAGCTTTTATTATTATTTCCATGCTGCGTACTTTGCTGACTGAAGTTTTTAAAAACAAACCACTAGTTCGAAAGCGTATAGCGATACAAGATTGTTCTACTTCTACCAGGTTCTCAATAGTATTGGTTATATTATCTCTAGTTAGGACCTAGGTTTTATCTCAGCACATTTTATCAGTATACGATACGAGTATAGGCTACATGCAAGACGAAAGCACAAAATATCCTTCAACAAATTAGTTTTCTACTTTTTAAATAATAATTAATAATCATATTCATCGTCAAACTAATTAATCGATGCCATTTTGGTAATTTAGCTAAGGTTCCGAGTTGAAAACAACTTGTTTTCTTTTAGTCACTTGCTGTCTAACGAGCATATTGGGCACAGAGATATACTCGTGAAAATGAAACATTTACTTTTTATCAGAGGAAGACGACCATTAGCGACATCTTTTTAATTGAATTGAAACATATTACATTCATATAAGAAGAGTAATGCGTGGCCGAAAAATGTTCAAACTATAAGTCGCTGCACACCAAATAGTATGATGACAAATGTTTTATCGTAAATCGTCATTTATTACATATAAAATAAGCTAATAGTACTATCAAGTTCAATTGTTCAAACCTATTATAAATTTATTTATTCGGCCTCTCATTAACATCCATATAATGCATCTATACATCAAAGAGAGAAATTTCAAACATAATTGCTTCCGCCATAATATTTTTTACCCTATATACCAACAATCATCTTCTTACTAGACGCATAGTGTATACAGTTTCCGTACAACTTACAAGTTGGCTGTTAACTATGAAAAAGCGTTATCAATAGGTAGACTAACTGTCCCATTTTATTTATTTTTTTTTAATATGACAACGTCGTAGTATATGTTGCGTCAATAGTTTCTTCCGCCGATCAGCATAAGTGGTTCTAGAATATGCAATAGTAAACACTAATAGTATTTAAGGCCCGTTCACACGTGACGTTTTTCGGCGGCCGAAAAAAAGTTTCGGCGAGCCAGGGCGGCCAGGCGGGTTCACACATTTTTTGCCATTTTTCGTCATGTGTGAACGGGCCTTTAGGCGAATTCCACATATTTTTGTACAGCATACTTAGATAGAACTATGTTTTATTTAACCATAGTCATACTATACTAGCTTTGTTTTATTATTAAAGCATAGGTATTATCCAAATATAATGACTGAACAGAACACTACCACTACAGTTTTAATTTTATTTTTTAATTGGGTGCTTGATGCGTGGATTTCTCCTAGACCACCAACATCTGCAAATCTTCTTCGACAAGCCAGCCAGTAAAGTGGGTGTAATGGTTTCCATCATCGTCAAGAGTGCCAAAAGATTTTACTAATCTCACTTGACCCTAGATTTCAATCGCAAAGACGCACTGATGCCAGAAATTCCAAATCGGTCAACAAGGCTCGCCGGACCATACGATGAACCAATGTTGACACCATTCACCTCCAATCGAACATACAAATAGGGTGCCGGATTCAGATCTTTCAATCCAGAGAATTGAAAATGATATATGCCGTCTACTGGTACAGTAAATACGCCAGTGACCAAATCCATGGCACCACCAACATTCAGCCGCTCGACATCAAATGGGATTACAGTATTATCCAAGGCAAAATCATTTTGTTTTTGAACGTAAAAATGGACAGACTGGCTTTTGACGTCCACACTGCCGAATAAAGTCTCCGAAACTATTGACATATTTAAAAATAAAGAATATATTACTTATACTGTATTTTAATGTCAATAATAAAACTGATAGTGATGTATCCTACGAGTGCTGCTTCCAAAATCACAGTAGACAGTTTCAATCTTTTTTTGTATTCTGATTTGCGACCAAGTAGATCCCGTCCAAGTAGTGACCTATGGTCGACAATTGCCGGCAGGATGAAGGGGGTAGTCGAAGCGAAGGATCGTCGGCAATTAAATCGTCAGCATCATTATTTATCATCGTTCCATCTTCCTCATTGAGTGATGCTTTTAGTTGGATGGAATCAGCAACATCAAGTACCTTTATTTTATTCTTTAACTGGTTGATTTCTTCGTCCTGTTGAGCGTTTTGAGCTATTAATATATCGATTTTTGCTTCAAATAGCTCTTTTTGTTTGGCGTTATCAACAGCCAATTGGTGGATTTTCAGCTTTAATTCTGCACTTAATAATTGGAAATTGCCTCGTAAGTGTTTTTCTTCTTCCACCTGGATCACGAGTTGATCCATTTTGGATTGTAGAGTGTCAACTTTTGCTGTTAAACCCTTTATGAATGCCCGAATTAAGACAAAAAAAACTTTAATTTTATATTAAATTGTTGAATATAAAAACGTATTTACCATTTGGGCATCGTTTTCTATTGGAGAGCTTGACGATAATTTAGAATTTACGAAAAGAGTGAGAAGAGGAACAACAATTGGAGACTTTAAACAATTTAAAGTCAACATTTTCGGATGCATCTTATTGACGGACAGCTGTAATACTAATTAGTACTACCTGTTTGGTTGCGAACTATAGAGAAAGACTGCTTCGTCAAAAAGATATGCCTCCTTACAATAGTAATCGTTTGTATACAAGTAAAATTTGTATCTTTCTTTTGTTACTTATACTATCAGCATATAGCAACGACATGTTTCCTGTTTCCTGTATACTGTAAAATGTTTTTCGATGTACAAGAAGTTTTAATTGAAGCAAAACATAGTTTCACCATAGCATTTAGTTGTTTTTCATTTGAATTTCTGCGTGCTAGAGCTGAATTTATATGCTCGTGCTAGAGTTCAATTTATAGTGAGGAAAGTACCAGAGTAGTATGGAATGAATACATTTTTGTTTTGTTTTATATTTTAAATAAACTCCAAAAGAAAGAAATATGCATAATGTAATGCGTCCGAGCAATTATTTTAAAATATAAATTCTAAATCATGATTTCTATTTTATTTGATCTGTAGGTTTACCTAGGCGCAGTAAGATATAAAACTACAGTCTTGGGCGCCTCAGTTCTTATCAAACATAATATTACTAACTAGATTACTTATTGAATGCTAGAGCTCTTTTCGACGCATTTATAATCACATTCTACGATGCCTTGAAATATTTAACGTTGCCTTTTATAGAAACATGCAAGCGCAAGATCAGCAGTTCATGAGACCAACTTGAGAAACCTAATAGTTAAATATATTAAATTAAAACCAACAAATAAATAAGAAGATTATATTTATAATTTTTGTCACACTGTGTGGGGGCATCGTCTATTCTTTTGAGCATTCGATTTAATTACCTTTGTTTTCCTATGTTTTAATCTAACATATTTAAAATCATATTTTTCTTAGTGCTTTACTTTACACTTTTACAAATTAGCGACAGTATTGAATGTATTCGGATGCTTTTGAATACTATACATCCTATTGGCATATATATGTTACACATCGATGAAACTTGTATTTTGTTTCAGCCTATATATATTCAATACCAATCAAATTCAATCATTTTCTTGAAAAAAAAAGTTTTAGAAATCTTCTTCTACAAGCCATCCAGTAAAGTGACTAAAAGGACCATCATCAAGGGTGCCAGTAGTTTTGAACAATCTAACTTTGTCACCAACTTTCAGACGCAAAGATGTGCTAATGGTCGAAAGGGCCAAGTAATAGTTGGCAAGACTTGCACCGTGAGCAGTTCCAAAATTAACTCCATTTACTTGGAGGAAAACGTAAATACCAACCGCGTCCAAATCTTTCAGTCCAGAAAATTCAAAATGGTAGATTCCATTTACTGGGACAGTAAAAACTCCAGCAGCTAAATCCATTGCTCCACCCTCGTTCAGATGCTCAATATTAAATGGGATGACGGCATTGACCAAGCTGAAATCGCCTGTTCGTTGAACGTAGAAGTGAACCGACTTGGTTTTGACATCTACACTACCATAGAAAGTCTCTGAAACTATATAATTTAAAAATAAATCATAAGCTACAATGATAAGTAATAAAAGTATAAAATAATATTACGAGTTTGTCCAAATTCACAGTAGACAGTCTCTATCTTGTTTGTGTCCGGGTTTGAGACCAGATAAATCCCATCCAAGTAGTGACCAATGGTTGACAGTTGTCGGCAGGACGAAGGCGGTGTCTTTGGCGAAGAATTGACCAATTGACTAATATCCTTTCCATCTATGACATTTTCGGATGATGCACGATTGATGATTTTGGATTTATCACTATTTCTGCTCTTCAAAAGACGAATCTCTTCTTCTTGATGGGTATTTTGAGTTGTAAGAAAAGCAATGTTAGCCTCCTGCTTCCGGTTTTCATCAGATAATTCATTAAATCTGGTCTCTAGTTCTAAATTACGTGCCTCTAGTTGGTCAAATTTGGTTTGCAAGCTATCCAGTCTGGCCATCAGTATCTAAACATTGGAAAATTTCGACGAGAAATTCATTTTCCATATTAAATGTAGTATATACGCGTGTGTACCTCATTTTCGATTGGAGAACCCGAAGATCCGTTAATAGCAACAGCAAACAGAGAAAATATTACCAAAATAACTGGAGGGGCCATCTTAAATGCTTCTATGAAGTAAGGCGATAATTCGTCGAAGTAAGCGATTTATTCGTACAAACGTGCCTATTCTGTGGTTTCCTTGAATACATACTAAATCAAGCTGTTGCTTTCATACCGTTTTTATACTGTTTAATATACTGTTTTATACCATGTGTAAAATATCATATCAGCGTTGTTGTTCTCTCACTATCAAATTTTCTTTGAGTACTTTTTAAATTTAGATGTTGACTGGAAACCTAAAGGCTATCATTTTAAAATTGATTGTTTACAAGTAAGAAGAGTAGTAAGGAGCATCCCATTACTACAATACTTAAGTTTTCAATTTCATAAACTGTAAGAAAAAAATACATAGTTGAATGCGTCTGTGTCATTATTTTTAAATATGCATTCTAAATTATGCCTACTTTTTTATTTGATTTGTACTGTTTACCAAGGCGGAGTAAGATAAAAATAAAAATTAATATGCACAGCAGGCAGCATGAGGCGTCTGAGTTCTTATCAAAATCATCAAACATCCTGTTACTAACTAGATTTCGTGATAGACAGCGTGAGCTCGTCTCGACCCAGTTATGGAAACATTCTACGTTTGATTGAAATATCTATCGTATAAAAATTAAAGCAAGATCAGGAGACTTTATACATGCAACATATGTCACTTGAAATTAAGCATACAAATAGGGGGACCGAAATTATTGAAAATGGAAAAAGCACATGCTCGGACGCAGTTTCCTATAGAGGAATCCAACAAAATCTTTTTTTTCTGACACAGAAAAAATTAACTCTGAATTTTTCTTTAGCTCGCATTATAATTCGTTCTTTATGACCGTTTGATGCGTTATCTTGGAATAAATAATAAAAATCAATCCACGATGAAAGTCACGTAGATCAAATAAAACTGTATGACCTAAATTATTAGATTAAAGTCCCCTTATTTGTCTTGAATTTGGATTTTCCCAATAATACTTTTGACTTCGTTCTGTCAGGGCGACACGTGATGTTTGATCACACAGCTAGAGGTTCGAGTAGATTACGGCCTGAATGCCACGTGAGTTTGAATTACGCTGCAATAACTAAGGATAACAAAAAAGCATGTAAATAAAAAAAAAGCCAGTCGAAGAGCTTTCATTAGCTTTCTTGGGGCACTTTGGGGTGGGGCATTAGGGCATGTGGTAAGTACAAGATCACCTGATGATGAAAGGATTATTATCGTCGTTAGATTTTAGTCCAAAATTAATATGATGCAGCTAATGTATAAAAAAAACTCAATGCTGATGATTATATGAACACGGCTGCAGGAGTTTTCACTGCTTCTGCGTAGATGAATTCATTTTTAGTTTCCAGCCATAAAAGATGCATTTGATCCAGCTTCTGTTTATTTTAACCTTATTCTAGTAAATGGCGATGTTACAATAGGCATATCTATCGATTCCACTATACCAGGCCTTTACGTGGATTTGTCCTCTATATCAACGCCCCCTACGATCAAAGACTATAGACTCATAAGCCAGATTGCTTAAAAATGGTGGTATCATCAAGACATCAACGATTATGCTGGTCACTTTACCTGATTTCTATATTTGAACTTTATAAACAGGGCAATCGACATTCGTATTTCCATATGGCCATTTTCCCCATTTGTTAAATCTCATTATAACATTTTTGTTGATTTCCTAATGAGGATGACTACACGTTGTAAAACGAGAGACATTATTTTTATCATTTTGATCATGATTGCTTTCCTTAGCGTTTAAACATATAGGAGGTGTTCCATGGAAAATTACGAGAAATGTACGGTTCAATATAAAAAAAATAATAATGTACATGTATGAGATAAAGCCCAGGCTTTTCAATAGTTGTTAGGAGCTCAAGTTTGTGGGATGCAGGCCAAAATAGATGAATTCACAAACCAAGTCGCCGAAAACGAAAACTTTCAGACAACATTTCCAGGATAAGAGCTCTGAATTTGAAACCCAAAGCAATCGACTAGTTATAGAAAGTGTTGAACAAAATAAACGGTTTGAACTTTTGAAATCCTTTCAAGCTAGCAGAAAATTATCCTCTATACCCGTCCCCAAACGTTTAAATAGTAAAACTTGGTCGACCATCTTTCTGGTTCTAAGGATGGACTTTACGCAGAGAGATCTATGAGTGTGTCGTTAAATGCTTAAACTAGAACCAACGAAAAAAAAATCACGAAAAAGCATAAGCGAGAAATTTTATTCTCCGTTAGCTTATAGACACGTACATGAATATTTCCTATTTGTATATATGTTTATATATGATACGGATGGTCCTGCTGTGTCAACCTAAAATACTAAATCTTCTTCCACTAGCCAACCAGTAAATTGAGTGTAATGGTTTCCATCATCGTAGAGAGTGCCACTAGTTTTGAATAATCTTACTTGGTCGCCAGTTTTCAACCGTAAAGAAGCACTTATGCCAGAGAGGCTTCTGAATTGATCACTGTTATCATGTGCAAGTGAACTGCTTATTCCCCCACCATTCACTTGAAGTTGGATGTGAAGCCAAGCCGGATCGGTATGTTCTCTCATTCCAACTGATTCAAAGTGATATATACCGTTCACTGGAACAGTAAAGACACCGGTAGCCGGATTCATGGCTGCGCCAACATTCAGCCGAACTGTGTCAAATGGAATTACGGCGTTGTTCAATCCAAAATCGGCCGTTCGCTGGACGTAGAAGTGGACAGATTCCGTCTTCACGTCCACGCTTCCAAACAAAGTTTCCGAAACTATTATAACGAAGTTTTGAAAATAAATATATTTGAATTGGTTTTACTTAACTGCATTAACTATTTGTAAATAAATAAAGACAAAATAATTTTCGTAAATTACATTGTTTTGCTAATAGCTAGTAAACGCAAATTGGTAAACTATTTAGTAACTCAAAACTATATTAGCCTACGAGTACTGGATCCAAAGTCGCAATAGACTGTCTCGATCTTGTTGGTGTCTGAGTTGGCTACTAAGTAGATTCCATCCAAATAGTGACCGATGGTTGACAATTGTCGACAGGAAGAAGGAGGTAATCGAGGCGTAAGATCGTCAGCTTGAACATCATTAATTACTCTACTTCTCTTCTCATGGGAGGATTCCGTTTGGATGATGTCGGCAGCAGTGTCTTTCTTTATTTTATTCTTTAACTGGCGGATTTCCTCGTCTTGCTGAACGTTCTGTGCCATTAACTGCTCGATTTTAACCTCGAAAAGCTCGTTTTGTTTGGTGTTCTCTGTTGCTAATTTGTGGAATTTTCTCTCTAATTCTGCATTTAGTGACTCGAGATTGGCTCTTAATAGTTTTTCCTCTTCTAGTTGACTAGCGAGTTGATCCATTTTTGATTGTAGACCATCAACTCTGGCTACCAAAAGCTTTAAACATACGAAATGTATTGAAAAATGCATGTTAATTTAAACTAAAATTTTTAAATTAAAGTTACTTATTTATACCAGTTGTGCTTCATTTTCTATAGGAGAACTAGAGGCTAATTGGGTAGCAGCTAGAAACGCGCCAATCGCTATAAAATGAGACTTTTTAATCATTTTATAATTCTGTTAAATGGATTGCTGGTGAATTATTTTTAACGACTAGTTCGATACAGAATTGATACAAGTGTGCTTGGTTTTAATCTGCTGTACACAAGCAATATTTTTATTATTATCTCATGCAGAATATATTATTCGAGATTTATCAGTGGGCCTATTTACAAAGCATATACATACAAGAAAAGTGAGATGCCTATATATATAGAACAAAGATAAATTTCTATGTTAAAATCAATCATTGAATAATTCGATTTCCAAACCTTATTGATACAAAACAGCACCAATGCTTTTAGCAGTTTGATTAACACTTCAAGAGGAGAAAAATTATTAAATTAATTGCTTTACTATAATAGGCTTGGTGGCTTACATGCTCTACAAATATATTTCATTATAATTTTTGCTTTGAGTGTGAAAGTATAAAATAAGAAATCATAACAAAGCACGACTTACGGTAAAGATCCCTGTTGCCAGATTCATTGCGTCACCCACGTTGAGTTTCTCTACTTCAAAAGAGAGGACAGTATTTGTAAAAGAAGTTGAAGTAATCCGCTGGACGTAGAAGTGGACAGACTTTGTTTTCACATCCACGCTTCCGTATAAAGTCTCTGAAACTATTGAAACAAATAAAGACACTTTAATATGTAGTAAAACGAATTATGAGTATGCCATACGAGTGCTGCTTCCAAAGTCACAGTAAACAGCCTCAATCTTGTTAGTATCCGGGTTGGCAACTAAGTAGATCCCATCCAAATAATGGCCGATGGTTGACAATTGCCTGCACGACGAAGGGGGTAGCCGGATAGAAGAATATTCGGATATTATATCACCGTTATTATTTGTCATCTCTCTATCTTCTCCTTCAAGAGATGATTTGGGTTGGATGATATGAGCACATTGACTTTTTAACTGACGAATTTCGTCGTCTTGCTGAACGTTTTTAGCCACCAATAAATCGATTTTAGCTTCAAGAAGCTCGTTTTGTTTGACGTTTTCAGTAGCTAATTGATGAAGTCTATTCTCCAATTCCTTATTTAGAGACTGAAGTTTGCCAGTCAAGAGTTTTTCCTCCTCGATTTGATAGATGAGCTGATCTACTTTGGATTGTAGTCCGTCCATCCTGGCTGTCCACAACTGTACATTCGAAATGTTTATTAAGCATATTATATTATACCGTATTACATTTTTTAAACAGTCGAATATGCTGCGTTTTTATTTACCAGTTGCTCTTCATTTTCCGTTAGAGAACTGGGAACTAGTTCAGCAGTAGCGAAGAGAGCGAAAACGAAAATAAATGTATATTTTATTCTCATTTTTGATGATGCTTTATACTTATAAGTTAAGTTTTAACCACTGACTTTACAGAGCTCTGGTACAAGAATGTTTTCTATTATAATCAGGTGTATCAATATATGTGTGTCAATAATCGGTATTCCTGTTTATATCTTGGTATACGTTATCAGTCTAAGGCGCCTAATTTGTACGAGACGAATAAAAAAAATCATTATATATATTTTTAAATGCAATAAGTTCAATCCCTAATAAGTTAAAATAATAACAAATAACTGGCGCATGCTTATTCATGTAAACATTTGTCATCTCGCTCCTATCATTTGTAGTCAGCATAATTTAATTATATCTTTATCGATTTTGATATTGTTGTCATTGGTATGACTTTCAGAATGTTCATGTTTTCTATTTATTAGAAGGCGAGTTTCTTTCTTTGGTTGGACATTCTAAGCCATTAAAACATTGATTTTCGCCTCAAAATCTGCTTGCAACGCATTCAATCTCTCGTTTTGTTTTACAAGTAATTTAACAACTTTTTTCTCGCATTCAGAGTTCAAATCTTGGAAATGAAAATTTGTTCCTTCCTTGAGTTTAATTAAGAGTGGGTCCAATTGGGTCCAATTGGATGGTCCAATTGGAACTAGGAAACTTTCCATCAAAATCGACCAAAATATATATGCTTTAATTTATTTGAAACGGGATGATATAGATGATATGATATATGCATTTTACCTTTTTTTGATTGTCATTTTGAACGGAGGAGGTAGCAGAAGAAAGTCTGATATAATTAAACACTGCAACAGCAAAAACAATTGTCGGAAGGATGTATTTTTGGTGGTATTTAGCCATATTCGGTTTGTGGTTCGATCGGAAGTGTGCTAGAAAGAAGTAACTAGTTTCTTCTCTCAGCCGAACTCTTGATACCGAAATAAACTCTCTTATGTAGGAAGTCGGGGAACCCATGTGAAACAAAGAAAACATCTATTTCTATTCCTGCTGATTAAGCAATACGTGACCATTGTAGCAGGCGTGTCAGTGGCCTTTCTATAGTTTAATGGGAAAAGTTATACATAATCTAATGGAGAAACACATTATAGTCATTAACTGTAATGTATAAATGCATATCATTAACTGTAATGTATAAATGCATACAGCAATTAAGTTTTTTTTTAACCGTTCCTCTTCTATTATGCCGTCCATGCGATTTTTTTTTGTAAAAATGATACGTTTTTCATATTTTCTGCGTGTTAAGTCTTTATGTCCTTGTTACGTCTGTTTGTAGCCAACTAGCCATTGCGTATTTAAACCACACTATAAAGCTTACGATATACCGGAGGTGAACGCGCTTGATCGTGTATAATAAATTAAATATGAAACAGTTTCTAATAACGATTGAATATAACGATTTATTGCAAATTCATTAGTAGTAAGAAGCATGCTATTAGTACAGTTCCAATTCAATCTTTTTATTTTTTCAATTTTCAACTCAAAACAATAGAACATTTTTCTCGTAACTGTTTTGTAATTTATTTTTTTGTATTCTATTATACTATTTAAATCCATTTTTTAATCTTAAGCATATGTTACGATGCAAATGATGAGATAAGAGTGAGAGGTAGATTGGTAACCAACATGAACGTTTATTTGCTATTGCTTGCCTCCCCACTTTTATTGACTACCATTGCAATATTTTTCTATAGATGCTAGGGATATTTTCTATAGATTGCTACATTATTTGAAGGTTTTTGGTCGTAGAATTCTATGCATTTAGCCGAACAGCAGATCCTCTTCCACAAGCCAGCCAGTAAATTGATTTACATTGAGCTCTGAGTCGATGGTACCGGTAGTTTTAAATAACCTGACTTGATCGCCAGTTTTTAATCGCAAGGAAGCGTTGATGCCAGATAAACCCAAGTAATTTGGCAAACTTGTAGCGTAAGCTTCGCTAATACTCACACCATTCACTTGCAGGAAAACGCGCAGAATTGTCGAGTCCACAAATTTTAGTCCAAAGAATTCAAAATGGTAAATTCCGTTTACAGGGACAATAAAGATTCCAGTGGCTAAATTCATAGCTCCACCCTCGTTCAGCCGCTCTAAACCGAATGAGATGACAGTGTTGTTCAAACTAATTGGAGTATTTGTTTGTACAAAAAAGTGGACGGCTTTAGTTTTAACGTCCACGCTGCCATATAAGGTCTCTGAAACTAAAGTTATATTAAAGTTAGTTGCTCACTATGCGTATTTATTTGTCAAGACTTGTAATAAAATGTCATACGAGTGCTGGACCCAAATTCACAATAGACGGATTCTATCTTGCTGGTGTCCGCGTTAACTACTAAGTAGATGCCATCCAAATAATGGCCTATCGACGACAATTGACGGCAGGATGAAGGAGGTAGTCGAGGAGAAGATTCATCGGATACTACTTCATTGATGACAATATCCTCATTCTTTGAATATGATTTTGGTACGATGCTATTAGTATTTTCTTCAAGTCTTTTCATCAGCTGAAGGATATCTTTCTCTTGTTGAGCATTCTGGGTCATCAATAGATGGATTTGGGCCTCAAAAATATCTTTTTGTTTTCTGTTCGCGGCGGCCAATTGAAGAATTTTCTTCTCCAATTCTGCATTTGAAGATTCCAGGTTGCCTCGCAAGACTTTTTCCTCCTCAAATTGAATGTTGAGTTGAATCATGCTGGATTGTAGATCGTCTAATCTGACTGCCAAATCCTATACATTCCAATTTTAAAAAATTAAGCAGGGACTTAAATTTGAGCTGTATAGAAATGTTGACTTACCAAATTTGCTTCATTTTCTATTGAAGAACTTGAAGATAATCCAAAAAAACATAAGAACGTAATAGCTAAAATAAGGCGGATCTTGATTTTCATTTTCGTGTATTATAATATACAACCTCTAAATTTATACAGATTTATTTCTGGTTCGATATAGAACTGGCACACAAGAACGTTCTGTATTAATTGGGTTACGAAAACTTATGTTACAGTTACAGCATAAAGTAAAAGCAAACCTAAAGACTTGTTTTTTTTAATTCCTGGCGATGGTCTTGGTATGGAAACCAAAAAACCTATTTTAATTAGTCTATGCTTTTAGTATAGTTTTTGAGATTTGATCTAGATCTATTATCAGAGCTTGGACGATGACCTTCGTCCTTGATGATTCAAAATCCATCTGATAAATAAGGACTGTAGAAAAAAAAATGTAAATAGGAATCCTTCTGTTATCCCTAAACACATTTTTATTTAGTAAATTTCACAAGTATTAGGGAAGTAAAGAATCATATTTAACAATATAGTGCTTTTGAATAAAATAAGAATAATGAGATTTTTAAATTATTATTCTAAGACTAGAATTGTAAAACTTTAAACATGTGTATGTAACACATCTTCTAAGGTTTCAATCTACTACGAAGACAGTAAAGTGAGTTTAGGGATCGTACATTATCTTAGAGAGTGGCAGTATAGATCTGTGCAATCTAACTTCACAGTAACCCACTTTTAACCGAAAAATTACCGAAACAGCAATGTGTTCTTTTTGAGTCAAATTCTGAACAGTAATTCATTTGTATAATAGATGTGATATGAAAATTTTATTTTGATATATAATGTAAGTGGCTCGCTAAATGATAATATATTGACTATAATATATGATAATTAGCTCATGTATTACTCTAATATATATTTCTTTAACATGTTATTCTATTATATTTCTATGCATGTTAACACTATATTGCACCTCATTCCACAAACCGGATTTTTTTTAAAAGCCCGACTGATTAATCGATGATTCCTTTCAGACCAACATCTGAAGGTCCTCTTCGACAAGCCAGCCAGTAAAGTGGGTATAATGTGAGCCATCATCATCGAGTGTGCCAATATCTTTGAGTAGTCTAACTTGATCCCCAGTTTTTAATCGCAAAGAAGCGTTGATGCTCGACAGCCCATTGCGGATATTGGCAATATATTGAGCATATGAAGATCCAATATTAGCACCATTTACTTGAAGCTGGATGTATAAATAGGCTGATGCATCAGTATCTTTCAATCCAGAAAATTCAAAATGATAAATGCCATCCACGGGGACAGTAAAGACGCCAGTGGCCAAATTCATGGCACCACCCACATTCAGCCGCTCAATGTCAAATGGGATGACGGAAGTCGAATTTGGAGAGAAATCTTTATTCTTTTGGACATAAAAATGCACAGATTGGCTCTTGACGTCCACACTTCCAAACAGAGTCTCTGAAACTTTTAACAGAATTTAAGAATTATTATTAAGAGCATTATATAGCATTTACTATATCTTTAAAAGTATCATACGAGTGCTGCTTCCAAAATCACAATAGACGGTTTCAATCTTTTTGGTATCTGGATTTGCGACCAAGTAGATCCCGTCCAAATAGTGACCTATGGTTGACAGCTGCCGACAGGATGAAGGGGGTAGTCGAGGCGAAGAATCATCGGATTTTAGATAATCACCTTCATTAGCATTCGTCCATTTATCATCTCGGTTAAGTGATGCTTTTGGATGAATGGTATCAGCAATACCCTCCTCAATTTTATTCTTTAACTGGTTGATTTCTAATTCTTGTTGGGCGTTTTGAACCAACAATACATTAATTTTAGCTTCAAATAGCTCGTTTTGTTTGACATTATCTTTTGCTAATTGGTGAAGCTTCTTCTCCAATTCTGCATTTGATATTTGGAGATTGCCTCTTAATAGTTTTTCTTCTTCCAGCTGAGTAATGAGTTGATCCATTTTGGATTGTAGAGTATCAACTCTTTCTGTCAAAACCTTAAATAATTCCAATTGGAAAAAAACTATCGATGTTTGTTTCTACCTTTTCGATGCTTTAATTATACTGATTTATTTACCAGCTGGCCATCATTTCCTATTGGAGAGCTCGACGATAATTGGGCAGTAGCAAAGAGAGCGACAAAAATAAAAATAAGTTTAGACTTTAAACTGTATAAAGTCATAATTTGCTACTTGATAGATGACTGATATTTTTAAAATGCTATACTTTGGTAGAGCGATCTACTACGAGACTTCTGTGTCGAAAAGGTACTGTACGAGTTCCCTATTACTATAGGCTATGTATAAATCTATTTTATCTTATTTTATCAGCATTATAAAGCAACATATCATTTACTCTCAGTCTCGGTGCTATAGACTACTATTACGAGAGCCCACGACATAAAATCTACGTTGTAATCAGTAGAAGAGGCAGTAAGGCAAAATTAGTATACATCTTTCAATTTACAGCAGCTAAGGGAAAGGCAGGAAAAATATACGAAAGTTTTCTTTTTCATGTGCTTTACATATATTTTTACTGTTATCAGTCGATGACGATCTTTGTGATAGAAATGTTTGTGCCTAAAAATTACAATTCATAAATTTATAATTTATTCAAGGGGGTATTATTATTCTCAATTGAATATATACAGTACCGGTCTGAAGTATTGAGGCATCGGCTGTTTCCTCATTAGAACCTGTGTAAAAGGTCTCTCACGAAAAGTTAAATAAAAAATTAACTACTGGGCCTAAAAAGGTTTTCTTTGGTGTTTTCAAGAGGAAACACTTCAGGCTTCAATGCTCTGGAAGGAGAAAAATTTAGCTTTGGTGGCCATTGCACACCAGATTGTGACACAATTATTGAGGCATCGGTTTTCCCCCTATTTGTTTACGTGTTAAAGGGTGTATTACACACTTGGACTTCAAAATGTCAAAAATTGAGTTCATTCAATAATAATGTGTTCGAAAATTCAAGAACTCATTATTGTTTGACAAAAACAGTACGAACAGTTCCATACTTATACCTTAATATTTTTTAAAAAGTCCCAAAGTCAGTCGAGCCGATTTTTACCCATGTTTTGACGGAAACTGCTATCCTTCTGCTTGGGTGTGTATGTTTACACATGAAAAAATCGTCTCATCCAACTTCCGAGCTTTTTTAAAAATATTAAAGTGTAAGTACGTAACTTTTCGTACTGTTTTTGTCAAACAATAATGAGTTCTTGAATTTTCGAACACATTATTATTGAATGAACTCAATTTTTGACATTTTGAAGTCCAAGTGTGTAATACACCCTTTAACACGTAAACAAATGGGGGGAAAAACCGATGCCTCAATAATTGTGTCACAATCTGGTGTGCAATGGCCACCGAAGCTAAATTTTTCTCCTTCCAGAGCATTGAAGCCTGAAGTGTTTTCTCTTGAAAACACCAAAGAAAACCTTTTTAGTCCCAGTAGTTTATTTTATATTTAACTTTTCGTGAGAGACCTTTTACACAGGTTCTTATGGGGAAACAGCCGATGCCTCAATACTTCAGACCGGTACTGTATATATATACAAATTTAATTACTTTCAATCTATAACTGTACAGTAAAAGACCAAAATCATACCACATACGGCTATTGTTGAATGTTATTTGCTTTTCGTTGGAGTTTGATTCAATTCCTATTTTTGTTTGTTTTTTAAGTATGTCGAGGCTCAAGTCACGAGGATATAAGATACCTACGACGAAGAAGACCAGCATAATATTCTAATTTCTATATGTATATTTAACCCATCAGCAGATCCTCCTCTACATGTACAAGTTAGTCAGTACATTGGTGATGTTATGTTACGAGGAATATAACAAGAATGTGGGACTTCTTGGTAACCAGCATAAATGTGTATTTCATTACCGTGACCGCTATTCTATACTTATACTAAGGTGTTTTTATGCGTCATTTATTGACTATATGTTGAATGGTCATAACAATATTTTCTAAGAATTTAACCCAACAGCAGATCCTCCTCCACAAGCCAGCCAGTAAATTGGGTCACATTGGGGTCTCTGTCGATGGTACCGGTAGTTTTAAATAATCTGACTTGATCACCGGATTTCAATCTTAATGAAGCGTTGATGCCAGATAAGCCCAAGTAATTTGGCAAATTTGTAGCGTAAGCCTCGCTTATACTGACACCATTCACTTGCAAGAAAACGCGCAGAACTATTGAGTCCGTGAGTTTAACTCCAGAGAATTCAAAATGGTAAATGCCATTTACGGGGACAGTAAAGATTCCAGTAGCTAAATTCATAGCTCCACCTTCATTCAGCCGCTCTATACCAAATGAGATGACAGTGTCGTTCAAACTTATTTGAGCATTCGTTTGGACAAAGAAGTGGACGGGCTTGGTTTTGATATCCACTTCGCCGTACAAGGTCTCTGAAACTAATTTGTTTAAGCTATATTCAATGCTCATTTCCTTGTGTATATTTATGTATAATAGGTCTCTTACGAGTGCTAGATCCGAAGTCACAGTAGACGGTTTCGATCTTGCTAGTGTCCGCGTTAGCTACTAAGTAGATGCCATCCAAATAGTGGCCTATCGTCGACAATTGCCGGCAGGATGAAGGAGGTAGTCGAGGTAAAGAATCGTCAATTACTACATTTTTGGCAAAAGCCTCATTCTTTACATACGACTTGGGTACGATGCTTTCAGTATTTTCATCAAGCCGTTTCTTCAACTGAAGGACATCTTGCATTTGTTGAGCATTCTGGGTCATCAACAGATGGATTTGGGCCTCAAAAATATCTTTTTGTTTTGCGTTTTCGGCAGCCAGTTGAAGAATTTTCTTCTCCAATTCTGCATTCGAAGACTGTAGATTGCCCCGTAAGACTTTTTCCTCCTCGAATTGAATTTTAAGTTGAATCATGCTGGATTGCAGATCGTCTAAACGGACTGCCAAACCCTATACATTTCCATTTGAAAAAAGTAATTAAGGGACTAAAAATAAATTTATTGAGTTAAAGAGAGAATTGGATTTACCAAATTTTCTTCATTTTCTATTGAAGAGCTCGTAGATAACCCAGCAATAAATAAGAAAGTGATCACAAAAATAAGTCGGATCTTTATTTCCATTTTATGTATTATATTATGCAGCCGTAAAGGTATGCAAATGTCTTTCTGGTTTCGTAGAGAACTGGTGTACAAGAACGTGTTGCTTTAATAAGGTTATGAAAACATTTACGTTCATACACTTCTCTATGTATGTTTTATCTCATTTAATCAATGCATATGAAATATGAGCAAACATAAAAATAGTCCTTTTTCATTCCTGGTGATGGTCTGGACATGGAGAGCAAACAATCCTATTTTATTTAGGATGCTTTTTAGTATAGATTTTTGGGTTTTAATCTGGATCTATTATCAGAGCTTGGGCGTTGACCTTCGAGATTTGAAATCAATCTTATAAAGGGCTAAGTATTACCAAAGTAACTAATAATGCTTGTGATTTCCCTAAAAACATTGTCATTAATATTGTGTAAAATTTTACAAGTAAGGAAGAAAGGAGTCGAGTCATGTTTAAACAATATCGTGCTTTTGAATAAAACAAAATCATAAGAGACGAATCATTATTAGAACTATAAGTATGTATATCCATTTTTCTAAGAATATATTTTTCCCCCGACAAACGATTAAAGAAAATTATTGTTCAAAAATTAATCTTTTCCTAATTTTCAATCATGAAGAAGTGATTAATTATCATGAATGCAACTTTACTTGGAATTAACTAGATCCCTACACCTAGTTCCTATATATTAATAATATAATGCTAAAAGTGTGATACATTTGTTTCAAAACAAAACCACATCTTCTTCTACTAGCCATCCCGAAAACTGTGTGTAGCCATAAGGAATACCATCAAATAAGGCGCCCGACGTTATGTATAATCTTACTTGATCGCCAGTTTTCAATCGTAAGGAGGCATTTATGCCGGAAAGACCACCGTAGAAAATGTTTGCTGGCAGGTCTGAACTCCAACCAGCGGCAATATTCACGCCGTTTACTTGAAGGTAAACAAGATTATTAGTAGCGCTGTTGGTATCTCCCAATCCTAAAAATTCAAAGTGATAAATTCCATCTACAGGAGCGGTAAAAGTTCCTGCAACCAAATTCATAGCTCCTCCGATATTCAAGCGCTCTACTTCAAATGGAATCACAGCACCGGCTGCACTAAAAGAGCTACTCCGCTGAACAAAGAAGTGGACAGACTTTGTTTTGACATCCAAACTTCCAAACAGAGTCTCTGAAACTAGATAAATATCGTATTGATATACTAATTACCAATTATAATAACAGTGTGATTTACGAGTGCTGCTTCCAAAATCACAGTAAACAGTTTCTATTTTGTTCGTATCCGGATTTGCGACCAAGTAGATCCCGTCTAAGTAGTGACCAATGGTGGACAATTGCCTGCAGGACGAAGGTGGTAATCTGGGCGAAGGATCCGCCTTATTAGGATAATCACCGACATTTGTATTCTCTTCTTGTGATGATTTGAGGGAATCATAATTCATTTTCTTTAAGAAGCTAATTTCTTCTTCTTGCTTAGCACCTTTAGCCATCAACATGTCAATTTTAGCCAAGCATGCCATTATAACAATACTTAAGTTTTAAATTTCATGAACTGTAAGGAAAAAATACATAGTTTAATGCGTCTATTAGAAAAAAAACGTAACTTGCCAAATGTCAATAACATTGATTGACATGCCACAAACTTTTTCAAATCCCGTCCATGATCCATCCCTAAAAATGCATTACTTTTAAATATATATTCTAAATTATGCGTATTTTTTTTTATTAGTATACTGCTTGCCAAGGCGCAGCAAGATAAAAATAAATATGCCCAGCAGGAAGCATGAGGCGCCGGAGTTCTTATCAAAATCATCAAACTCACTGCTACTAACTAGATTTCGTAATAGACAGCGTCACAGCGTGAGCTTTTCTCGGCGCGGTTATGGAAACATTCTATGTTTACTTGAAATATCTATCGTATAACAATTAAAGCAAGATCAGGAGAACTTATATATGCAACAGATGTCACTTGAACTTAAACATACAAATATGGGGCTGAACTTGGAACTTTCAACCCGAAGAATTGAAAAAAGGAAGAAGTACATGTTGGAACGCAGTTTCCTATATAGAGGAATCCAATAAAAACTTCCTTTAGCCCGCATTGTAATTCGTTCTTTATGACCGTTTGAGGCGTTATCTTATATTGGAATAAATAATAAAAATCAATCCACGATGAAAGTCACGTAGATCAAATATGACCTAAATAAACAGCTAGTTTTTGTTTATCAAATCTTCTTATTTGTCTTGAATTTGGGTTTTCCCAATAATACTTTTGACTTTGTTCTGCCAGGGCGGCACGTGATGTTTGATCACGCAGCTAGAGGTTCGAGTAGATTACGGCCTGAATGCCACGTGAGTTTGAATTACGCTGCAATAACTATAAGGACACCAAAAAAGCATGTAAATAATAATCAAAAAGCCAATCGAAGAGCTTTCGTTAGCTTTCTTGGGGCACTTTGGGGTGGGGCATTAGGGCATGTGGTCCGTACTAGATCACCTGATGATGAAAGGATTATTATCGTTGTTAGATTTTAGTCCGAAATTAATATGACGCAGCCAATGTATAAAAAAAAACCTCAATGCTGATGGTGTCATGAACACGGCTGCAGGAGTTTTCACTGCTCCTGCTTAGATGAATTCTATCATTTCTAGTTCTATGCCATAAAAGATTCATTTGATCCAGCTTCTGTTTATTTTAACCTTATTCTAGTAAATGGCGATGTTACAATAGGCATATATCTATCGGTTCCACTATACCAGGCCTTTACGTGGATTTGTCCTCTATATCAACGCCCCCTACGATCAAAGGCTGTAGACTCATAAGCCAGATTGCTTAAAAATGGTGGTATCATCAAGACATCAACGATTATGCTGGTCACTTTACCTGATTTCTATGTTTGAACTTTATAAACAGGGCAATCGACATTCGTATTTCCATATGGCCATTTTCCCCATTTGTTAAATCTCATTATAAAATTTTTGTTGATTCCCTAATGAGGATGACTACACGTTGTAAAACGAGAGACATGATTTCTATCATTTTGATCACGATTGCTTTCCTTGACGTTTAAACATATAGGAGGTGTTCCATGGAAAATGACGAGAAATGTACGGTTCAATATTGAAAATAAAATAATAATGTGCATGTATGAGATAAAGGTGAGGCTTTTCAATAGTTTCTAGGAGACCAAGTTTGTTGGGTGCAGGCCAAAAGGGACCAATTCACAAAACCAAGTCGCCGAAAAAACCTTCATACAAAATTTCCAGGCTAAGAACTCTGAATTTGAAACCCAAAGCAATCAATTAGTTACAACTTACAAAAAGCGTTCAACAAAATCAACGATTTGAACTTTTGCAATCCTGCCAACCCAGCAGAAAATTATCCTCTATACCCGTCCCCAAACGTTTAAATAGTAAAACTTGGCCGAGAATCTTTCTGGTTCTAAGGATGGGCTTTACGCAGAGAGATCTATGAGTGATGTGCCGTTAAAGGCTTAAACTAGAACCAACGAAAAACAAATCACGAAAAAGCATAAGCGAGAAATTGTATATTCCGTTAGCTTATAGACACGTACATGAATATTGCCTATTTGTATATATGATACGGATGGTCCTGCTGTGTCAACCTAAAATACTAAATCTTCTTCCACTAGCCAACCAGTAAACTGAGTGTAATGGTTTCCATCATCGAAGAGAGTGCCACCAGTTTTGAATAATCTTACTTGGTCGCCAGTTTTCAACCGTAAAGAAGCACTTATGCCAGAGAGGCTTATGAATTGATCACTGTTATCAAGGTGTGGAGAAAATGAAGCACCAATACTGGCACCATTTACTTGAAGCTGGAGGTAAAGAAAGGATACATCTCCGTACGTTTTCAATCCAGATAGTTCAAAATGGTAGATGCCGTTCACTGGGACAGTAAAGACGCCAATGGCAAGATTCATGGCACTACCTACGTTCAGCCGCTCAGTATCGAATGGGATAACTGCATTAGTTGGAGAAAAGCTAGAACTCCTCTGGACGTAGAAGTGGACAGGCTGTGTCTTGACGTCCACGCTGCCAAACAACGTCTCTGAAACTATTTAAATATTTAATATACATACAAATATATATGTGTAATGTACAATATCAATTAAAATTTGATGAAAATAACGAGACATCGTACGAGTGCTGCTTCCAAAGTCACAGAAGACGGTTTCAATCTTGTTGGTATCTGGATTGGCAACTAGGTAGATCCCATCTAAATAGTGGCCGATGGTTGACAATTGTCGGCAGGATGAAGGAGGCGATCGGATGGAAGAACCATTGGATATTAGACCATCACCAGTTTTATCCTTATTCATTGGTCTATGTTCTTCGTCATCATTTGGTGAGTTTTGTTGGAGGCTATTAGGAGCATCTTTTCTTATCTCATTCTTTAAATTACGAATCTCTTCTTCTTGTTGGGCATTTTGGGCAATTAATAAATCAATTTTCGTTTCAAATTGCTCATTTTTCTTGGCGTTCTCTGTTGCCAATTTGTAGATTTTCTTCTCCAATTCTGCATTGAGAGACTGAAAATTTCCTCTCAGAAGTTTTTCTTCCTCGAGCTGGACGACGAGCTGATCCACTTTTGATTGCAGATCATCAACTCTTGCCACCATCATCTATATACATCATATATATTTATACGCGCTATTGTTATAATAGTTGAAGAAGCTTAATTACCAGTTGAGCTTCATTTTCTATTGGAGAACTTGACGATAATTGTGCAGCAGTTAAAAGAGCGACGAGCGCAATAAAATTAGGTTTTATTATTGAATTTAGCATTCTTTGAACTTGAACGACTAAACAATCTTTAAAAAACAATCCTGTTTGAGACAGCCGCGATGTATGAATGTTCTGTTTCAATCAGGTACCAGTAGTGTTATTTTATGTCTACTTAGATTTTATCTCAGCACATATTATCAGTATACGATGCGCATAATATTAGCTACATGCAGGAAAAAAGAACGATATATTCTTTTACAAGTTAGTTTTCTACTGTCTAAATAATAATTAATCTTAGTCATATTGAAACTTCATAATAAATGCTATTTTAATAAATTAGCTAAGACTCCGAATATTACAAAAAAAAGAGTATTAGTTTAGTTACTTGCTGCCTAAGGAGTATAGGCAAATATATATATTTGTAAAACTTTCATGATTTTGCTTTATCGTCTTTCATATTCTTATACTGGTCTTAGGGGGATGACCAATAGTGACCTCTTTTCATTTGAAATGAAATTCGACCGTTTGATGCGTTATCTTGGAATGAATAATAAAATTCAATCCGTCATGAAAGTCACGTAGATCAAATAAAACTGTATGACCTAAATTATTAGATTAAATCTCCTTATTTGTCTTGAATTTGGATTTTCCCAATAATGCTTTTGGCTTCGGTCTGTCAGGGCGGCACGTGATGTTTGATCACGCAGCTAGAGGCTCAAATAGGTTACGGGCTTAATGCCACACATTGCAAGAAATTCTTCCATTTTCAGTTGTAAACTCAAAATGATAAAATATTTTTCATGCCACTATTTTGTAGGCTTATGTTGTTAGTTATTAGACTATTTAAACCATTTTTAAAAAAGTATATATTACGGTGCATATGATGAGATAAGAATGCTAGGTTGATTGGTTGACTAACCAACATAAATGTGTATTGCTATTTGCTAATAGCCCATTTCATCACTATTTTTTACTAATACTATTTAATTTTGCTCAAAATACCAGAATTTTTAAAGAAAAACATTTAGACCAGTTTAATTGTTTATGCATTTAGTTTTGAGCTCAACAGCAGTTCCTCCTCCACAAGCCAGCCAGTAAATTGAGTAACATTGGGGTCTCTGTCGATAGTACCGGTAGTTTTAAATAACCTGACTTGATCGCCGGATTTCAATCGCAAGGAAGCGTTGATGCCAGATAAACCCAAGTAATTTGGCAAATTCGTAGCGTAAGCCTCGCTAATACTGACACCATTCACTTGCAAGAAAACGCGCAGAACTATTGAGTCCAAAAATTTAACTCCAAAGAATTCAAAATGGTAAATTCCATTTACGGGGACAGTAAAGATTCCAGTGGCTAAATTCATAGCTCCACCTTCGTTCAGCCGCTCTATACCAAAGGAGATGACAGTGTCGTTCAAACTTATTTGAGCATTCGTTTGGACAAAGAAGTGGACGGGCTTGGTTTTGATATCCACTTGGCCATACAAGGTCTCTGAAACTAATTTGTTTAAGTTATATTAATGCTCAATTCCTTGTGTATACTTAAGTATAATAGGCCACTTACGACTGCTTGATCCGAATTCACAATAGACGGATTCTATCTTGTTGGTGTCCGTGTTAGCTACTAAATAGATGCCATCCAAATAGTGGCCTATCGTCGACAATTGCCGGCAGGATGAAGGAGGTAGTCGAGGTAAAGAATCGTCAATTACTACATTTTTGGCAAAAGCCTCATTCTTTACATACGACTTGGGTACGATGCTTTCAGTATTTTCATCAAGCCGTTTCTTCAACTGAAGGACATCTTGCATTTGTTGAGCATTCTGGGTCATCAACAGATGGATTTGGGCCTCAAAAATATCTTTTTGTTTTGCGTTTTCGGCAGCCAGTTGAAGAATTTTCTTCTCCAATTCTGCATTCGAAGACTGTAGATTGCCCCGTAAGACTTTTTCCTCCTCGAATTGAATTTTAAGTTGAATCATGCTGGATTGCAGATCGTCTAAACGGACTGCCAAACCCTATACATTTCCATTTGAAAAAAGTAATTAAGGGACTAAAAATAAATTTATTGAGTTAAAGAGAGAATTGGATTTACCAAATTTTCTTCATTTTCTATTGAAGAGCTCGTAGATAACCCAGCAATAAATAAGAAAGTGATCACAAAAATAAGTCGGATCTTTATTTCCATTTTATGTATTATATTATGCAGCCGTAAAGGTATGCAAATGTCTTTCTGGTTTCGTAGAGAACTGGTGTACAAGAACGTGTTGCTTTAATAAGGTTATGAAAACATTTACGTTCATACACTTCTCTATGTATGTTTTATCTCATTTAATCAATGCATATGAAATATGAGCAAACATAAAAATAGTCCTTTTTCATTCCTGGTGATGGTCTGGACATGGAGAGCAAACAATCCTATTTTATTTAGGATGCTTTTTAGTATAGATTTTTGGGTTTTAATCTGGATCTATTATCAGAGCTTGGGCGTTGACCTTCGAGATTTGAAATCAATCTTATAAAGGGCTAAGTATTACCAAAGTAACTAATAATGCTTGTGATTTCCCTAAAAACATTGTCATTAATATTGTGTAAAATTTTACAAGTAAGGAAGAAAGGAGTCGAGTCATGTTTAAACAATATCGTGCTTTTGAATAAAACAAAATCATAAGAGACGAATCATTATTAGAACTATAAGTATGTATTTATCCATTTTTCTAAGAATATATTTTTCCCCCGACAAACGATTAAAGAAAATTATTGTTCAAAAATTAATCTTTTCCTAATTTTCAATCATGAAGAAGTGATTAATTATCATGAATGCAACTTTACTTGGAATTAACTAGATCCCTACACCTAGTTCCTATATATTAATAATATAATGCTAAAAGTGTGATACATTTGTTTCAAAACAAAACCACATCTTCTTCTACTAGCCATCCCGAAAACTGTGTGTAGCCATAAGGAATACCATCAAATAAGGCGCCCGACGTTATGTATAATCTTACTTGATCGCCAGTTTTCAATCGTAAGGAGGCATTTATGCCGGAAAGACCACCGTAGAAAATGTTTGCTGGCAGGTCTGAACTCCAACCAGCGGCAATATTCACGCCGTTTACTTGAAGGTAAACAAGATTATTAGTAGCGCTGTTGGTATCTCCCAATCCTAAAAATTCAAAGTGATAAATTCCATCTACAGGAGCGGTAAAAGTTCCTGCAACCAAATTCATAGCTCCTCCGATATTCAAGCGCTCTACTTCAAATGGAATCACAGCACCGGCTGCACTAAAAGAGCTACTCCGCTGAACAAAGAAGTGGACAGACTTTGTTTTGACATCCAAACTTCCAAACAGAGTCTCTGAAACTAGATAAATATCGTATTGATATACTAATTACCAATTATAATAACAGTGTGATTTACGAGTGCTGCTTCCAAAATCACAGTAAACAGTTTCTATTTTGTTCGTATCCGGATTTGCGACCAAGTAGATCCCGTCTAAGTAGTGACCAATGGTGGACAATTGCCTGCAGGACGAAGGTGGTAATCTGGGCGAAGGATCCGCCTTATTAGGATAATCACCGACATTTGTATTCTCTTCTTGTGATGATTTGAGGGAATCATAATTCATTTTCTTTAAGAAGCTAATTTCTTCTTCTTGCTTAGCACCTTTAGCCATCAACATGTCAATTTTAGCCAAGCATGCCATTATAACAATACTTAAGTTTTAAATTTCATGAACTGTAAGGAAAAAATACATAGTTTAATGCGTCTATTAGAAAAAAAACGTAACTTGCCAAATGTCAATAACATTGATTGACATGCCACAAACTTTTTCAAATCCCGTCCATGATCCATCCCTAAAAATGCATTACTTTTAAATATATATTCTAAATTATGCGTATTTTTTTTTATTAGTATACTGCTTGCCAAGGCGCAGCAAGATAAAAATAAATATGCCCAGCAGGAAGCATGAGGCGCCGGAGTTCTTATCAAAATCATCAAACTCACTGCTACTAACTAGATTTCGTAATAGACAGCGTCACAGCGTGAGCTTTTCTCGGCGCGGTTATGGAAACATTCTATGTTTACTTGAAATATCTATCGTATAACAATTAAAGCAAGATCAGGAGAACTTATATATGCAACAGATGTCACTTGAACTTAAACATACAAATATGGGGCTGAACTTGGAACTTTCAACCCGAAGAATTGAAAAAAGGAAGAAGTACATGTTGGAACGCAGTTTCCTATATAGAGGAATCCAATAAAAACTTCCTTTAGCCCGCATTGTAATTCGTTCTTTATGACCGTTTGAGGCGTTATCTTATATTGGAATAAATAATAAAAATCAATCCACGATGAAAGTCACGTAGATCAAATATGACCTAAATAAACAGCTAGTTTTTGTTTATCAAATCTTCTTATTTGTCTTGAATTTGGGTTTTCCCAATAATACTTTTGACTTTGTTCTGCCAGGGCGGCACGTGATGTTTGATCACGCAGCTAGAGGTTCGAGTAGATTACGGCCTGAATGCCACGTGAGTTTGAATTACGCTGCAATAACTATAAGGACACCAAAAAAGCATGTAAATAATAATCAAAAAGCCAATCGAAGAGCTTTCGTTAGCTTTCTTGGGGCACTTTGGGGTGGGGCATTAGGGCATGTGGTCCGTACTAGATCACCTGATGATGAAAGGATTATTATCGTTGTTAGATTTTAGTCCGAAATTAATATGACGCAGCCAATGTATAAAAAAAAACCTCAATGCTGATGGTGTCATGAACACGGCTGCAGGAGTTTTCACTGCTCCTGCTTAGATGAATTCTATCATTTCTAGTTCTATGCCATAAAAGATTCATTTGATCCAGCTTCTGTTTATTTTAACCTTATTCTAGTAAATGGCGATGTTACAATAGGCATATATCTATCGGTTCCACTATACCAGGCCTTTACGTGGATTTGTCCTCTATATCAACGCCCCCTACGATCAAAGGCTGTAGACTCATAAGCCAGATTGCTTAAAAATGGTGGTATCATCAAGACATCAACGATTATGCTGGTCACTTTACCTGATTTCTATGTTTGAACTTTATAAACAGGGCAATCGACATTCGTATTTCCATATGGCCATTTTCCCCATTTGTTAAATCTCATTATAAAATTTTTGTTGATTCCCTAATGAGGATGACTACACGTTGTAAAACGAGAGACATGATTTCTATCATTTTGATCACGATTGCTTTCCTTGACGTTTAAACATATAGGAGGTGTTCCATGGAAAATGACGAGAAATGTACGGTTCAATATTGAAAATAAAATAATAATGTGCATGTATGAGATAAAGGTGAGGCTTTTCAATAGTTTCTAGGAGACCAAGTTTGTTGGGTGCAGGCCAAAAGGGACCAATTCACAAAACCAAGTCGCCGAAAAAACCTTCATACAAAATTTCCAGGCTAAGAACTCTGAATTTGAAACCCAAAGCAATCAATTAGTTACAACTTACAAAAAGCGTTCAACAAAATCAACGATTTGAACTTTTGCAATCCTGCCAACCCAGCAGAAAATTATCCTCTATACCCGTCCCCAAACGTTTAAATAGTAAAACTTGGCCGAGAATCTTTCTGGTTCTAAGGATGGGCTTTACGCAGAGAGATCTATGAGTGATGTGCCGTTAAAGGCTTAAACTAGAACCAACGAAAAACAAATCACGAAAAAGCATAAGCGAGAAATTGTATATTCCGTTAGCTTATAGACACGTACATGAATATTGCCTATTTGTATATATGATACGGATGGTCCTGCTGTGTCAACCTAAAATACTAAATCTTCTTCCACTAGCCAACCAGTAAACTGAGTGTAATGGTTTCCATCATCGAAGAGAGTGCCACCAGTTTTGAATAATCTTACTTGGTCGCCAGTTTTCAACCGTAAAGAAGCACTTATGCCAGAGAGGCTTATGAATTGATCACTGTTATCAAGGTGTGGAGAAAATGAAGCACCAATACTGGCACCATTTACTTGAAGCTGGAGGTAAAGAAAGGATACATCTCCGTACGTTTTCAATCCAGATAGTTCAAAATGGTAGATGCCGTTCACTGGGACAGTAAAGACGCCAATGGCAAGATTCATGGCACTACCTACGTTCAGCCGCTCAGTATCGAATGGGATAACTGCATTAGTTGGAGAAAAGCTAGAACTCCTCTGGACGTAGAAGTGGACAGGCTGTGTCTTGACGTCCACGCTGCCAAACAACGTCTCTGAAACTATTTAAATATTTAATATACATACAAATATATATGTGTAATGTACAATATCAATTAAAATTTGATGAAAATAACGAGACATCGTACGAGTGCTGCTTCCAAAGTCACAGAAGACGGTTTCAATCTTGTTGGTATCTGGATTGGCAACTAGGTAGATCCCATCTAAATAGTGGCCGATGGTTGACAATTGTCGGCAGGATGAAGGAGGCGATCGGATGGAAGAACCATTGGATATTAGACCATCACCAGTTTTATCCTTATTCATTGGTCTATGTTCTTCGTCATCATTTGGTGAGTTTTGTTGGAGGCTATTAGGAGCATCTTTTCTTATCTCATTCTTTAAATTACGAATCTCTTCTTCTTGTTGGGCATTTTGGGCAATTAATAAATCAATTTTCGTTTCAAATTGCTCATTTTTCTTGGCGTTCTCTGTTGCCAATTTGTAGATTTTCTTCTCCAATTCTGCATTGAGAGACTGAAAATTTCCTCTCAGAAGTTTTTCTTCCTCGAGCTGGACGACGAGCTGATCCACTTTTGATTGCAGATCATCAACTCTTGCCACCATCATCTATATACATCATATATATTTATACGCGCTATTGTTATAATAGTTGAAGAAGCTTAATTACCAGTTGAGCTTCATTTTCTATTGGAGAACTTGACGATAATTGTGCAGCAGTTAAAAGAGCGACGAGCGCAATAAAATTAGGTTTTATTATTGAATTTAGCATTCTTTGAACTTGAACGACTAAACAATCTTTAAAAAACAATCCTGTTTGAGACAGCCGCGATGTATGAATGTTCTGTTTCAATCAGGTACCAGTAGTGTTATTTTATGTCTACTTAGATTTTATCTCAGCACATATTATCAGTATACGATGCGCATAATATTAGCTACATGCAGGAAAAAAGAACGATATATTCTTTTACAAGTTAGTTTTCTACTGTCTAAATAATAATTAATCTTAGTCATATTGAAACTTCATAATAAATGCTATTTTAATAAATTAGCTAAGACTCCGAATATTACAAAAAAAAGAGTATTAGTTTAGTTACTTGCTGCCTAAGGAGTATAGGCAAATATATATATTTGTAAAACTTTCATGATTTTGCTTTATCGTCTTTCATATTCTTATACTGGTCTTAGGGGGATGACCAATAGTGACCTCTTTTCATTTGAAATGAAATTCGACCGTTTGATGCGTTATCTTGGAATGAATAATAAAATTCAATCCGTCATGAAAGTCACGTAGATCAAATAAAACTGTATGACCTAAATTATTAGATTAAATCTCCTTATTTGTCTTGAATTTGGATTTTCCCAATAATGCTTTTGGCTTCGGTCTGTCAGGGCGGCACGTGATGTTTGATCACGCAGCTAGAGGCTCAAATAGGTTACGGGCTTAATGCCACACATTGCAAGAAATTCTTCCATTTTCAGTTGTAAACTCAAAATGATAAAATATTTTTCATGCCACTATTTTGTAGGCTTATGTTGTTAGTTATTAGACTATTTAAACCATTTTTAAAAAAGTATATATTACGGTGCATATGATGAGATAAGAATGCTAGGTTGATTGGTTGACTAACCAACATAAATGTGTATTGCTATTTGCTAATAGCCCATTTCATCACTATTTTTTACTAATACTATTTAATTTTGCTCAAAATACCAGAATTTTTAAAGAAAAACATTTAGACCAGTTTAATTGTTTATGCATTTAGTTTTGAGCTCAACAGCAGTTCCTCCTCCACAAGCCAGCCAGTAAATTGAG
Organism: Chydorus sphaericus; assembly: GCA_030141595.1. NCBI lineage: Eukaryota > Metazoa > Arthropoda > Branchiopoda > Diplostraca > Chydoridae > Chydorus > Chydorus sphaericus. Next base: position 511,373 of record CM057932.1, on the reverse strand, counting down.
TAACATTGGGGTCTCTGTCGATAGTACCGGTAGTTTTAAATAACCTGACTTGATCGCCGGATTTCAATCGCAAGGAAGCGTTGATGCCAGATAAACCCAAGTAATTTGGCAAATTCGTAGCGTAAGCCTCGCTAATACTGACACCATTCACTTGCAAGAAAACGCGCAGAACTATTGAGTCCAAAAATTTAACTCCAAAGAATTCAAAATGGTAAATTCCATTTACGGGGACAGTAAAGATTCCAGTGGCTAAATTCATAGCTCCACCTTCGTTCAGCCGCTCTATACCAAAGGAGATGACAGTGTCGTTCAAACTTATTTGAGCATTCGTTTGGACAAAGAAGTGGACGGGCTTGGTTTTGATATCCACTTGGCCATACAAGGTCTCTGAAACTAATTTGTTTAAGTTATATTAATGCTCAATTCCTTGTGTATACTTAAGTATAATAGGCCACTTACGACTGCTTGATCCGAATTCACAATAGACGGATTCTATCTTGTTGGTGTCCGTGTTAGCTACTAAATAGATGCCATCCAAATAGTGGCCTATCGTCGACAATTGCCGGCAGGATGAAGGAGGTAGTCGAGGTAAAGAATCGTCAATTACTACATTTTTGGCAAAAGCCTCATTCTTTACATACGACTTGGGTACGATGCTTTCAGTATTTTCATCAAGCCGTTTCTTCAACTGAAGGACATCTTGCATTTGTTGAGCATTCTGGGTCATCAACAGATGGATTTGGGCCTCAAAAATATCTTTTTGTTTTGCGTTTTCGGCAGCCAGTTGAAGAATTTTCTTCTCCAATTCTGCATTCGAAGACTGTAGATTGCCCCGTAAGACTTTTTCCTCCTCGAATTGAATTTTAAGTTGAATCATGCTGGATTGCAGATCGTCTAAACGGACTGCCAAACCCTATACATTTCCATTTGAAAAAAGTAATTAAGGGACTAAAAATAAATTTATTGAGTTAAAGAGAGAATTGGATTTACCAAATTTTCTTCATTTTCTATTGAAGAGCTCGTAGATAACCCAGCAATAAATAAGAAAGTGATCACAAAAATAAGTCGGATCTTTATTTCCATTTTATGTATTATATTATGCAGCCGTAAAGGTATGCAAATGTCTTTCTGGTTTCGTAGAGAACTGGTGTACAAGAACGTGTTGCTTTAATAAGGTTATGAAAACATTTACGTTCATACACTTCTCTATGTATGTTTTATCTCATTTAATCAATGCATATGAAATATGAGCAAACATAAAAATAGTCCTTTTTCATTCCTGGTGATGGTCTGGACATGGAGAGCAAACAATCCTATTTTATTTAGGATGCTTTTTAGTATAGATTTTTGGGTTTTAATCTGGATCTATTATCAGAGCTTGGGCGTTGACCTTCGAGATTTGAAATCAATCTTATAAAGGGCTAAGTATTACCAAAGTAACTAATAATGCTTGTGATTTCCCTAAAAACATTGTCATTAATATTGTGTAAAATTTTACAAGTAAGGAAGAAAGGAGTCGAGTCATGTTTAAACAATATCGTGCTTTTGAATAAAACAAAATCATAAGAGACGAATCATTATTAGAACTATAAGTATGTATTTATCCATTTTTCTAAGAATATATTTTTCCCCCGACAAACGATTAAAGAAAATTATTGTTCAAAAATTAATCTTTTCCTAATTTTCAATCATGAAGAAGTGATTAATTATCATGAATGCAACTTTACTTGGAATTAACTAGATCCCTACACCTAGTTCCTATATATTAATAATATAATGCTAAAAGTGTGATACATTTGTTTCAAAACAAAACCACATCTTCTTCTACTAGCCATCCCGAAAACTGTGTGTAGCCATAAGGAATACCATCAAATAAGGCGCCCGACGTTATGTATAATCTTACTTGATCGCCAGTTTTCAATCGTAAGGAGGCATTTATGCCGGAAAGACCACCGTAGAAAATGTTTGCTGGCAGGTCTGAACTCCAACCAGCGGCAATATTCACGCCGTTTACTTGAAGGTAAACAAGATTATTAGTAGCGCTGTTGGTATCTCCCAATCCTAAAAATTCAAAGTGATAAATTCCATCTACAGGAGCGGTAAAAGTTCCTGCAACCAAATTCATAGCTCCTCCGATATTCAAGCGCTCTACTTCAAATGGAATCACAGCACCGGCTGCACTAAAAGAGCTACTCCGCTGAACAAAGAAGTGGACAGACTTTGTTTTGACATCCAAACTTCCAAACAGAGTCTCTGAAACTAGATAAATATCGTATTGATATACTAATTACCAATTATAATAACAGTGTGATTTACGAGTGCTGCTTCCAAAATCACAGTAAACAGTTTCTATTTTGTTCGTATCCGGATTTGCGACCAAGTAGATCCCGTCTAAGTAGTGACCAATGGTGGACAATTGCCTGCAGGACGAAGGTGGTAATCTGGGCGAAGGATCCGCCTTATTAGGATAATCACCGACATTTGTATTCTCTTCTTGTGATGATTTGAGGGAATCATAATTCATTTTCTTTAAGAAGCTAATTTCTTCTTCTTGCTTAGCACCTTTAGCCATCAACATGTCAATTTTAGCCTTAAAATCTGATTGGATTTGGTTAAATTGCTCGAATTGTTTCGTGTTCTGGGAAGTCAGCTGATTGACTTTCGACTCCAGTGCCTCTTTCTGACCCTGTAGATTGTTCCGTAACATTTCTTCTTTCTCGAGTCTCATCATGAGTTGACCTACTTTGGTTTGTAAGATATCTACTCGAGCCGTCAATTTCTGTAATTTAGTAGTTTTTTAAATAGTTTTAAAAGTCATTTTGTAAATAATTGCAGCAATATGTTTTTTTTTGTAAAGAAACAATCTGGTTAATTTACCGTCAGTTGAGCGTCATTTTCCAGTGAAGAACTTGTAGAAAAATGTAACGTAAAAATTAACAGAACTGACAGAATCATTCCATTTGAAAGAATATTGTTTTTAAAATAACAAAAACTCATTTTGAGGGCTGCTGTTAGGCCTACTGAATAATTACAAGTAGTGCGAATGGACAGATGTGAAATGGTACAAAAGAGAAGTAAGTATGCAACCGCCTAATCTATAGTCAGCTCTTTTGGTTATCAGTGTACTGCGTACATGCCTATGTGACGTATGATGGGAAAAAAGAAAACTTAATATTGAAAAATACAACTTGAAAACTACAAACAATTCAAAATCACTTCAAATTAAAACTATATGAACAATATGTATATTTAATTGTGAATAAAATATGGGCTGTTGTGATGTACACATAATCGTATTAATGCAATCCCAATACAACATTATTACGGTAAAGTAAGTTAAAAAATTTAATTTATTAGATGTTAACCAAACCAATGTTTTTCAATTTTATATTGCATGAATGTGAATTTGTCTGATTACATTGAACATGTCATGGTATAAACTTAAATGTTCTAGTTCTTGACTCAAATTGGATTTACTTTTACAGCCAAGTCCAAATTAACTGACAGAATTTGATTTTCTATACAGTAGCTGTGGGGATAATATAATATGGGGATAGATGTTTTCTTTTAAGCTAGCATAAAGTCCTCTTCAACAAGCCAACCCGTAAACTGGGTATATTTATTAGATCCGTCTGCGAGGAAACCAGTCGTTTTAAATAAACAGACTTGGTCGCCAGTTTTTAAGCGCAATGAAGCGTGAATGGCAGATAGACTCAGGTATGGGCTTAACTCTGACGGAGCGTAAGAAGCGCTTATATGAATGCCATTCACTTGAAGGAAAACAAAAGTATTGGTTGATGCGTTTACTGATTTAAGTGCCGAAAATTGGAAATGATAAATTCCATCCAAGGGCACGGTGAAGATCCCTGTTGCCAAGTTCATGGCTTCACCTTCATTTAGCCACTCTATATCAAATGGGATGACAGTATTGGTCAGATTAAAATAAGTGCTCCGCTGTACGAAAAAATGGATAGACTTGGTTTTTACATCCACGTTGCCGTAAACGGTTTCTGAAACTAAAAATAGTAATTGATATAAAAATTTGAAGAAATTCATTTTTTGCTCAAGTATACTTACGAGTACTACTTGCAAAGTCACAGTAGACTGTCTCAATTTTATTGGTATCTGGATTTGCAACCAAATAGAGTCCATCTAAGTAGTGGCCGATTGTCGAAAGTTGCCGGCAGGACGAAGGGGGTGCAGATCGAGGCATAACATCTCTTGTTTTATGAAGAACATCTGCTCTATCATATTGGTGATCTGCAGACTTCGGTTTTATGATATCTATTTGGTCCTGTAAAATACGAATCTCTTCTTTGTGTTGTGCAGTTTGAACCAGCAGAAGATCGATTTTCTCTTCCTGTTTTTGGTTCTTTGCAACCAGTTCTTTGACTGTATACTTCAACTCCTCGTTCGCAGTCTGAATATTGGCTCGAAATAGTTTCTCTTCTTCCAGTTGAGTGAGAAGTTGATCCATTTTCATTTGTAAGTCGTCAAATCGCACCTCTTGTAACTGGTTTCAAACAGATTTCCTTTATTAAATAGGTTATAACTACAGATCCAATTGAAAATAAGTGTTTCTTTTACCGATTGGGCCTCATGTTCCAGTAGAGAACTGGACGTTAATTGAAAGGAATTTAGGGTTATAAAACCGAGGATTATTAAAACTGAAACTGCCATTTTCATTCACTTCTACTGGTTATGGCTTGACAATAACAATTCACATAAGTAACTATTAGACCAGTTTATTTATTTGGGCCATGTTATCAATTGAACAGTAATCAGTAGCACGGTAACAGTCACTTTGTATTCCTTCGTAGTTTTAATGCAAGCAATGGTGATAATGTATTGAAAATAGGGAGATGGCAGTGTCATTGTGCTCCATCTGTGAGCGTATAATGTAAGAAGAGGGAGAAAGAGAGTCTTACAATATTACTGATAAATCACAACAGTACATTAATTGGGCACCCACTTTCTAAATTTTGTTTAGTGCCAGATATATGGATCAAATGCTGCGTAAATAGGTGAATTTTATGCGTGCATTTTATAGAGATTGTATAGCTGGATTCTGAGTATACAATAATAATGCAAAATATTCTTTAAATTAAAACATAAGTTGAATCGATTCATATTCATTATTCCAATTTTTGTATCATTTTTGAACCATTATCGAGGTTCAATCTAAAAAGATTTTTAAACGATTCATTTTTATGCCTGCGGAGGTCAGGTAGGTATATTCGTGTGGAAAACACACGAATTGGAAGTGATGACCGGGATTCATTCTTGTTTTTTCCGTTTTTCTTGTTTTTTTTTTTGTATAATTACAATATTATCACATGAACATTTATCAGTAGCCTGGATACATTCACTTTGGAGGCCATATATCGTCGTTTTAATACAAGTTATTGTGATTATTTCTTGATTGTGTGATTGAGCTCCATCTGTGATCGTATGGTACAACAAGAGAGATACAGAGAAAGAGAGAGAACTGCGTATTTTAAGCAAAAAACATAATGTTGTCATAATTTTGCTGTTAGAAGAGCATCGAAGAAAACCCTTTACAACTTACCGTCCAAGATTTTTAAGTTTTGAAGAACCGTTATATGGACCGTTACATGGAGATTGGTCATCTCCAGGCAGAAAGGGACCACCGAGTTGATGCAATAGTCGAACTGTCAGTCGATAGTCCTGAATAGGTATAACTTCACTTGCAGTCGATTGCTCATTTAAAAAAAATAGAAGCAGAAAATGCTGAAAACGGAAGAAGAGGCAAAGAAAGAGAAAATCTAGGCCATGGACGTTGAATCATAATTAGTGAATTTTGAACCTTTAGCAATCACCGAGTCTAAGCTTTAATTTCATGTCTTACCAATAGTATACAAATAGTTTATATTATCGCTGGCCCATATATTATTCTTATTATTACTGGCATTAGCATTCTCTTTTGTGTTTTCGCTGCTCAACTGTTTTATTACTACTTTGAGCTACGTTACTTTTGGTTGTCTACAGCTGATCAAAGAAACTGGGCAAAGAAATCAAAAGCTATTCCCACTTAATTTTTTTTTGCTTATTGCAGCATTATAACAACGTAGTTATTCATGTTTCTTATTCATTTTCTTATTACTCTTAGTCTTAGTTTTGAACTAGTAGTGAATAGTTTTGAACGAGAACTCAAAATTAGATAAAAGCACTTGAATTTTTGCTTATCTTCTTATATATTTCTTACATTTTTATGATTGTGGAATTAACGAGTTTTACAAGTAGGCGGGTAATTTCTTGGAATTTAGTATAGGACACAGAGGCTGAGACGAGCTCTCTTACCTAAGGAATATATTTAAGCTCTACAGTAACCATTCAACTCACTCTTAAAATACCGTATTCATTTACCACAAAACATCAATTCAATTAATTTAGTTTTAAATGTCTTGTGCGTCACATTATTTCATAAATTGAATTTTTAGCTAATTTTTTATCCAATAAAACACTTTGAGAGTTAAACAGCTTACAAAAGCTACTACTGTGAGGGAAGGTTAATTGAATGTTGCAGTATGAAAATTAAAAAAAAAGTCATACACCATTATCAATTTATTATCATTTGCACACCTTATCGATGTATTCCCGTATCTATTAATACGTTTGCACAATAATACACTTATATTTCACCATATAAAATTATATTGAAAATAGTACATACACAAAACTGTATAACCGGATATTTTCTTTCTAGTTTGGACGGCAGATGCGTCCTGTAAGGCTGTAAACAAGATCCGCTCGCCGTATCGATCGGAAGGGGCAGAATTTTTTTGCGCTTTGTTGAACCAAATACGTTTAAGAAATTGATTCACATATACTAGAGAAGAAAAAAAACAAGAGCATTCGTGGCTAAACTAGCTCCCTGAAGAAACAAATAAGTGAAAGAAGAAATTGATTTTTTTTGTAATTTGAGCAGGTATAAATTATGCATAGGCTGTAAAAATATCTTGGACCACATATGAAGTGTTGGGTCACGATGACTTAACACATAAGTGTATATGGTATCGATTCCTTGTAAATATGCTATAATATACGTAAATAAAAACGAAGGAATTAGGTTTGAGTTTTTAAAATAGAGAATAAAAAAAATATTGGAAAATGTATATTACCTATATTGCATATAGAAGAAGTACAACGAAAACATCCATCCCTAAAAACATATACTCCCTCTAGCTATACTGCGTACTTGCATATAGTCTGTATAGCATGTATAACGCGTGTATCACGTTTTACGCGTATAGCACGTTTAAAGCGTATAAGCACGGCCAACGTTAGAGTAAAGGTTTTCAGACCAAAAGAGGAGGAAAAGAGGGGGGAAATCAGACGGAGAAGAACCTCCGGTACCAAATAAATTCAAACCCATCCGGGATAATGTACAATAAGAAGCATAACAGCAATGATTTCATGACCTCTCTATGAACTGAAAAAAGCAGATATAGGGTATTGGTATATAAGTCGTGCTCTCAAATACAGAATCAGAACAGAACAAGACCTCCAAAATCAAATTCCAACTAACTGATTACTTATGACTTGATTTAAATAGTCAGCTGAGTCTGGATGTTGGTATTGCATCTTTACTTGATTGTTGATCATCTAGATGGTTGCCTGTTGCCAGTTTATAGCAGCAGTAGTAGTATGGAACATGCTACAAATACTGTCTTATTATTTAATTTTTGGGAACTTATTTCAAATTCAAACAAAAAATGTTGGTTTAATGTAATCCCCATTATAAGAATAATATGCCTAGGTTTCACATAACAACTAGAGCAAACTATATGTGTAATACACGTCATATACAGTTATAATAATATTTAAATGAAATGAAAAGAAAAGGAACCAACTAAATTATATGGAATTGCTCTACGATTTCACCATCAAACTAGTTTACTTTTGTCTGGCTTTGATCCCTTAAGTCAACAAAAATCTTTCAAGTATAGAATATAGCTGCAGAATTAGTTTTTGAAGTGTTGTTTTTTACAGATTGACGCTCAGAAAATTAGGGTAATAAAACTGACGATTTATATTGTATTTATACGAAGTGAAACTGCCATTTTTATGTGCCTCTGCTTGCTGTGATTTGACGACAACAATTCCCATAAGTAAACGTTAAGCCAGCTTATTTGTTTGGACTGTGTTATCAATTGAACAATAATTAGTAGTACGGCAACAGTCATTTTGTATTTCTTCGTAGTTTTAATGCAAGCAATTGTGATAATATGTAATATGAGACATGGCTGTATCATTGTGCTCCAACTGTAAGCGCATCATATTAATGTAAGAACATTATATAAATGTATGAAGAGGGAGAAAAAGAGTCTTGCAATATTACTGATAAATCACAACAACAATACATTATTTTGTCGCACACTTCCTAAATATTGCTTAGTGCCGGGTGTATGCATTAAATGCTGCGTGTTTAGGCAGAATTTTTGTGTGTTTTTCAAAAAGCTTGTAGCTGGGGCAGAGTTTACAAAATTACAACGTAATTTGAATCGATTCATATTCTTAATTCATATTTTTCTGTCATTTTTGAACCATCAAATTCAGATTTACGAATCTGAATAATCAGAAAATATTTTGAACGATTCATTTTGATGTCTGGAGGTAGGTATATTCGTGCTGTGGGAAAGGGCACAAATTGGTTAATGGATTGAATCGGTGAATAAAAAAATTTATTATACTTCGACTCGAAAGTTTTAATCCTTACTAAAACTCGAGAATATTATGCCACACAAACCTTTATAAATATTTAAGTGGGCTTTTAGGACATATTTTAGTAAACATGGCTACCAAAAGTTATAATTGAATTAATTCATTTTATGGGGATATTTCAATCAATAAAAAAACAGATTCAAAGTTTTTCAAAACGAACCGATTACATCCAAATTTATTATTTTGTGAATTTATTCAAATTAAATCATCTTGAAATTGAACTCGAACAAGACCAATGATATCTCAATCATGGTTAATATGTGACTATTAACTCGGAGAATGCCTCACTCTTCCCTTCTTGTGTTTTTATTTCCTCTGCATTTAATTGAGAAACAGCAGCACCAGTGGTAGGGAGATTTTCTACTTTACCCAATGTTCAGTGCTGCTTCCGAAATAGCAGTAAACATTCTTGATCGGGCTATAATTCACGTTGGAGACCAGGTAGATCCCATCAAAGTAGTGGTTAAGTGGCCGATGCAGGTTGACAAATGTCGACAGAAAGGAGGAGGAAATCGGGGCAAAGAATCTGACTCTGAAATTATGGCGATACTATAATGTTTTAACTTTCAATAAATTTCGAAGGGCTTGTTTGGGTTTGTTTTAACGGCTCCCTGATAATAAGATAATCATCAATACAATATATTCTGTGCGGAGAATTGTATGCTTACCTTTACGATTGGGATAACATAAATGCGCAGAATATTCTACAGCTGCTAATGTAACACAATATAAATAATTAGGAATTTCATACTAGTTCATGTAAATCACCAATAGCTTTGCTTGATTATAAGACCGTGCAAGTAGGTATCAATTTGTATAATAAGGATGTTTGCTGGTGCCTCTTATTATGATAATAATTTTAAAAATGTGTGTTAAGCGAGAAAAAAATCTGGCTTTGTTAGATTAAATTTCTATAGTAAGGAAAATACGCACAGGTGATACATAAGAAGATAAGCCTACCACGATTGTTGCTAAACGACTCGGCAATTCATAGTTAATTTTACATTTTAAATGTTTGCTAGAACATGATCATGGATGGTTAATTATTTGTGACCAGGCAAGCTCATCTATTTGCACCAATTGAACAGGAATCAGTAGCACGGAAATGATCTCTTTGGATTTCTTTGTAGGTAGTTTTAATTGAGGAAATGGTGCGATATTTGTTTAATTCGACTTGCCATTGTCATTATATTCCATCTGTGAACGTGTGATGTAAGAAGAGAGGGAAAGCGTCTTGCATCCTTACCAATAAATCACAAAAATATTAAGTAGTTAGTAGAAACACACTCCCAATATGTTTTCTCTTTTGTTGATAGTAGCAGATGTATAGGTGAAATGTTGTGTACTGATAAAATATTTCCTGTGTTGCTATTATAGAGATTGTAGGTGTAGTGTGTAAATTTCTAAAAGTGTCAAATGACTGGAAGGGTTCCTCAACCTTCCTTTCTCTGCGTTAAATTAAGAATCAGTGCCACAAGTGGCAGGGAAATTTACTACTTTTAAGTTGTTGCATCGGGAGAAGATCCCCGTTTTTCATCATCTAGAAAAGCTGGTCAATTATTTCTATATTGTGATCTATGCTTCCATGAGAAGGACCAATTTCACGGACTTCCATAGGAGGAGGAACTGACAAGTTGGTTATAACTTTATGATAATAGTGAATCTTCTCCACCAAGAACACAAACAAAGAGAGCATAGACCCAGTGATAAGAAGGATGAACGGACCACTCAAGTCAGAGAGAGAGAACTTTGCGTTGATCGTCATTGTGTGAAAATGTTTTGCGATTTTCAACCTTACAAATTTCATTTTTAGGAGTAATCCTTTTTACCCAATAACTCACAAGCCCCGATTCTGCCAAGCCTCTCATTCTAATATCATTAAAATTCAAAAATTATTTGAACTACAGATAATTTAGTTATATTTCACGTTACCTTTGATTAACTGCATTGGTATAACGCCAGTTTTTTGGAAATCCCCAAACGAGGGAGGACATCCGATCAAGTTTTTCGTTGGAAACGACAAAGTTACAATTTCCCGACTTCAGAAATGCCGTTTCCATGAGAAGAGCAATCCGCAGTTCAACCTTATGAATTGAAACAGTTACTAGCGTTTTGGAATCTGTATAAGTAATTGCAATGGTTCTGTTACACACCGCAGCATAGGCGTACTGACCGGTGAACATCAACTCATATCCTTTATCTTTATTTGTAAATTGAGATTCTGGATGCTTCCGGAGAAGGTCACCAAGACCTTTCAAGGGACCAGAAGTCGCTTCCTAACACAAAAATTAAATTGATTTTGCATTTTAAAAAAATTATCTTAAAAATAAGGACACAAAACTAACAAGGCAATGAACTGCCAAAATTTCGTTCTTTTCTGCGAGGAATTTAACTTCTGAGTATAGCCAGACCCCACGTCATCGTAAGATTTGGCCATAGGCATCATTCGAGGAGAGATTAAATAAGATATCAGAGTGCTGCAATACGCATTGAACAAGACAAAGGCAGCCAAACACCAAGCCCCTTGAACTAAACTGAAAGAAATATGATTGAAACCAGTTCAATTCCCTTCTCCAGACACGAGGTACACAATTGCTTTGTGCATAGAATATCCAAAAGATTTATAAAAATCATTGATGTGTTCTTTGCGTTTATAATATTTTTGTAAGAGAATTAGAACCAATGCTACGGAAATGATGGAAATTGGTAAAACGATCCAAACCTGAATGTGATTTTTGTAAATAAAAATATTTAGATGGCAGTTTCTGTAAATTCTGCAATGATAGATCAATATTACTTTGGCTTGAAACGGTTTTATCGGAGATACTATGCGAGTTTCCTCTTTCGGCCATAGAACTACCAATTGAAACCCTTGAAAAAGCAGAGGTACTGAGCAGTCTATTACTTTTGCACAAGTCAGAACATCCATAAATCGGGTTACAAAATCCGATTTCTAAAAATATTTTAAACGTCTTTAAGTGTAACTTATAAAAAAAAAGAGTTTATTACGTTAGTCTTTAGTAGATTGATATTGGCTTGCAATGTTCCTTACTTCTTTACTTTTTCGTTGCTGATTTGGACGAAAGAATACCTAAACCCATTTCTTTCAATTATTTAAATAAAAGACGGGTTGTATTGTTTAGTTTTAATTACGTCACATTAAGGGCTTTGGCCACATAGTCGGCAATATCCACAATGTACCCCTTGTACGTAACTGTCCCGTTAAAGTCTTTTTGTTCAGTTGTCCAGGGAGGGTCCTGTAAAAAACAAACCTTAAACATAGTAGTAGCATTATATCTGTTTGAAAAGTGGTAACATACGACATAAAAAGATAATCGTAGGTGAGTTCCATAAAGTTCACAAAGAAGATAGTCAAAATTTTCATCAGAACCGACTTCAGATGCTGATTTCACCGTCATCGTTCGAATGTTAAAGCAATCGCTTAGAATTATAACGAAAATTAGCAATGGTGAGCTGATTCCAGTTGTCGGTTGAATCATTTCGGAAACCTTTTCTTTGCAAAATCTAGGCAGAACTTCAGAACGATGTATAAATGAAAAAATATGTAAAGCATACAAATGTAGTTAAGAATGGTGAAGTAAGGATCAACCACAAGAAATAGTTGAAGAGCATCATGAGCTAGTAAAAGTATGCTTCGAATTTTTATCTCAAGAATAAGTGTTAGTTAAAAAAGTAATAATGAAAGAACAGAATTTTATTCTTACTCGTTTTTCAAACTGCTCTTTGCTTTCGTCTGTTAACAACTAAATTTACAGACTGAGCTGAAGGGGCTTATAATATACCACTATCTACTTACGTTTCAGGTCTCATACTTCATAGTATGGATTGTTTGACAAGTACTTGGCCACTCACATCCACTGACTTATCATTTATGTACATCTACTCTATCCTGGAGTCGAGATCAGTAAAGGCTGGCAAATAAACTATGTAGGGCAATGTATAGGGAACAAAAAATGTTCAGAAAAAGGCGTTCTTGTTTCTCTATCTTTGTCGTTCCAATGAATAAATTCGAACGGCTGCTGCATGCGGCCGATGTGTTTTTGTATTGATGAAGATGCATGAGAAAGAGTACCCATAATGGATTCATAAAAAAAAGAATTAGAGCGAAAAAAAATCTAAGTTACTTCCATCTTCCGTTTGATTTATATTTGTACAATATACAGCTATGCATGAATGTGTGTGCATAAAAATTTATATACCGCACTTTCTAATCGAAATTTTCAAATGACGGTTGGGGTTAGGTCCCTGGGTCAAGCCTTTTACCTAAGCGACGAATACTCATCAGCTTTTGGATCGGCGACTCCGCAGATGTTATGAAACTCTGGCTCACTAACAACTCGTGACATTTCTATGACTTTATGAAAAACGGTCCTATTGTAAACTCAGAAATCGAACCCGGACCCACTTGATACAATGTTGGCGCCTCAACCAACTAGTCTACAGAGGAAACTAGTTAGTTGAGTAAGTTATCCCTGTACGGATTAAATTAAAAGGTCCATAGGTCTAAAGGTATTCACCCAAATCATCCTATTCTAAATCCAATAAAAAACCAAATAACAGTTTAAACGAAAAAGAAAATAAAGAGTCCATAGTTTAAAATCACCCTTTATTTTTCCAATCAGCATTAAAATTATTATACATATTGTACTTTCTTTTAAATATTTACAAATTCAAATAATTTTTGTAAACTGTGATAAACAAAGTTCAATAGGTTATGTACTATTTTTGGCATAGTATGCATTTCTTTAAGATTTTCAGAAACGAATTTTAGAAACTGCTACTTCGATTTGTCGAACTCTTACAAATTGTCCCGTTTCTCGTATTCCTACCACTAGACGTCCGTTTTCAATCCCCATGTATGTGAAAAATCCCACCCACTGACCCATCGTAATAGCGTTTTTATCATGCACGAGGATTTATAATCAAGCCTTGGCTTCTAATAAACTAAACTCTCACGAGCTGCCTATCATCACTTAAGCAGTTAAGCTAAGTTTCACAACAGATCTGTACATCTTCATTACGATCTCATTACGACTAGCTGGCAAATGTATGCATGTGTGCATTGTGTGAAGAGGTGTGCGATTAATTAAATTCTAAACCGGTTATCTTAACGATTGTGTTAGAAGGATTTTCGATTAATCGATGTACTGGTTACTCATGCGATTAATCGGTTAAAATTCATTATTTTTAAAATTGACGTCCCTTATGGATGGTCCCTTATTGCACATATGCCTAGATCTCTTTTTTAATAACTGCGTTTTAATTTCTAATGGTGAAACCTAATTTAAAATATATCTATTAAATAGCTTTAAATTAGATTTGCTTTTTAATTCCTAAAATGTAAAATAATAGATAGCTATTAAATAGGTCCGTTGTTATCCTCGAAGCTGAAATTTTCTTAGTAGTTGCGAAGGGATAGATAGGAGGGTAGCTTTTAAATAGTTGTTATTTTTAATGCTACCATACTCCAATTATATATATAAACTAAATAGTTTTATCCATATTTACTAAAGAATAAGTGGTGATGATTGTTGATGGTCAATGATGCGAAGAAGGGTGATGACTTGTAGAAGCATGCATCGTAGATGCAGTCTCGTTGAGGATTGCAGTCATACCTGTTACAGTAGAAAAAAAATAACAAGTAAGACTACTGAGCCAACTATATAACAAATGTATGTACCTATTTAATCAGATGAATGTCTAAGAAGAATAGAGGTCATCAAATGATTTAGTATACAACCAGGTTAATAGATATTCCCATGACGCGTACATAACGAGGTGCCTGTTTTAAAAAAATGAGACAGATTACATAAATGATGTGAAAAAATATTTTGACAGCTTACCTTAGTATTAAATTGTTTTTAGGATGACACAATTATTATATTTAAAAGAAACAATCTGTTTAAAAAGGTAAACACTTCAGTCGCAGCAGTTGTCAACACACCAAGCCAAGCGTATGCGGTGACGTATAGTACAGTGTTGCCGGATTTACAATTTCATCTATTGCGCAGCATAGCCAGGGGCAGCTCGGGTGAAACAGCAGCTGGAGCAGGATGGGGCACGGTTGAAGGTCAACCTTCAAGGCTTCAGCAACTGATTCAACAGTGGTGGGGGAGATAAGAAGAAACGAGAGAGAAAAATTTATTTAAGAACGAGGGATGATGGAATCTTTTTTTATTATTATTTTCAGTAATTCTAGTTGGTTAACGCAGCTAGCCTGTGAACGGATGACTTGAGTTCAGTTCACGGTTCTATTATATATTTCTCTCTCTCTCTCTCTCTCTTACACATGAAGATGTATTCTGCAGACTTATGGGATGTTCACCTACATGCTGCACCTGTGGCTAATCCCTTCTTTCTTTTGTCCCCCTGGGCGATCGACCCTACTTGCGCGATAAGGGGAATAGGTAGACCCCTGAGTCTACTTATAAGTAGGACTTTATGCCAACTTAAATAAGTGAACTTGACCTTCACTAAGAAGTAAAGGATATACCTGTTTGGTGAACCATCAACTTCCCTTAAGTGAATGTATGGGGTCTACCTAAGGGGGGTTTACTTAATAAGTAGACCTTAAGTAGACCCCGACTTTTTAGAGTGTAGCGTACTCAGCTTGGGTGCGATAGGGCTAATGTTCGGTCTTACCCGAAGGGAATTTTATTTGGGAAAATATTTTCTCTAGATCTTACGGCTCATAGCTAATTAATAGCTATAGAAAATGTAGCCTCAAATTTAAAATTTCGAGGCTATATAAATCAAAGGTGCGTGCACGTAAATGCGTACCTTAATAATAGCTAGGATGTAGGTCAAGTTTTCGTACGGAATTTCAAGTTCTAGGCTCCAAAAATAATTTATTTCATCTCTATACCATAATGTACTGAGCGAAAGGTGATACAATCCCGATGCGATGCGAGCATTGCAGGCGGCTTCCAGTATTTCTCCCCTACCCTTTGTACGGGGGATGTATCACCTTTCGCTTAGTACACTTTGTTTTACATTCAAAATATAGACTAGATAAAGACGAAATGTTCTAAATAAATCTAACTAAATAAAAAATGAATTACACACTAAAGAACCTAAAAGTAAAGACACAACTAAAGAAAAAAAGTAACTTCTAGAAAAAAATAAATAAAAGGCGGCACAGGCAATATACTTTCTGAAAATCCGGAAATTTAACGAAAAAACTTACTGATCAGTTAATCATCAGTTAATCTGTTAATCGATAGTAAATCGGGGAATTGTAGAAAATGTAATCAATTAATTGGGTATTAACTGGTTTTTATGACAAACGCAAGGTTCTGTGCCTATGCATTGTGGGAAGCCAAATATTTATGATGAACACCGTATACTGTTGTGAACTGCGCAGTAAAAACAGCTGCATATGAATGATAATTCAACGTATACCTTCGGACAAAACATTATTTTTGATGCTAGCAACTGAAAAGAAACGATCGCCAACAACTTCATAACTTTAAAAGTTCAATATGTATATATATATTCTCTACATTCATGACTAAAACTAATTCAACTATAATTGTTTTCATCTTTAATCAGTGAAAAAAGGAAGCTTTTCAGATAAATGATTCTTTTTTTAAGAAACAAACCGGCAACATTTGAGATGAAGAGGTCGCTGTATTTTTTTTATAATACCCAATCTTCTTCGCTTTCAGGACTCGGTCTCAGGCGACAATATGATTTGTATTTATCGTCCTGCCTATTCATAAAAAAACATTAGCTGAGAGATAGAATACAGGTGGCAAGTAGTGACTTGACTGAGCCCATTGGGGCAAGTATCGAAACACACAGCCCCAACCCATTGGGACTGGACTAAGAAAATAAGAACAAGAATCGCCTCGGTAAGAGAGAAAGTATACTATTATTATTATGTTTAAAAAGTATACATTACTAATTCAAATTAAAAATTCGAATTTGCATTTGAAAAAAAAAAACTTGAAAAGAACAAGAACTTTACTACTCGAACAATACAAGGAGGTTTCTCCTAAGGCAAAATTTAAAGAAAGGAAAAAATAACAATTCTGTTAGAATCATGAAGACTGTACTTTAACTTTAGACTAAAATCGCTAATCTCAGCTTAACACCATTTAGTTCCTGAACAGGCCAACCACTTTATTGTGCATGGAGGCAATCAGAAGGACCGATGAAGGTTGATGAGCCATCATTTCAACGAATTGGAAATTACTGCGCAAAAAAATGCGCTGCATAGAATTAGTTGCGTGTTCTCATCAATTACCGAATCTAATGATGGCAGGGAATTGATAAGCGGTATGTAAATAATGGGCAAGAATTTTCAGGATCACTGGACTCATTTTTATTATACGAGCCACGGAAGAAAATTACTAATAGATAAACATGGTTTTGAACGTGCGTTCTTGGATAATGATAAAAATAGAAATTTATCGTCTTGACAACAGTTTACAGCATCGCAGGCTACAGTTCAATTTATGAAGGTGATGGTATTTAAGCTGTAGTGAATTATGGGGTCCGACTTCTATAATAGGGAATTAACATGAAAAATAATTTTTTGAGATACGGGTACAGAAAAATCAAGAAAAAAATCCTGATTCTAAATATATACAGGACTCTACATTAAAAACGTGAATCGGCTGAGATATTTACGCGCAAAGTCGGCCGTAGCCGCACCCCTCTGAAAAAGGGGGATGTGGCTAAAACTTGCGGGAAAGCCGAGTGGCATGTCCGTCTACAGGCTCTTATGGGACTAAAACGGTTTTCTGGTCCTTGCGAGCCGACGGCTTTTTTTTATTTCGTCGCCCCTTCCTCTGAAACAATCTATGGAGAATTTCTGATTTTTCCATGCCCCATTTATTAGGTTTCAATAAGTTTAAGCAATTAATTTTAATTAAAAACGCGTTTTTCCCGATGCCTCGGGGCTACTTATTCTAGTGAGAAAAGGCTTCGGTTTTCCTTTTATTTATAATTTTGTAGTGGATTTCTTCTGTCAAAATGAAAAACGATGCATCCCTCCGTTTTTCGGAGGGATGCAGCTTCCGCCGACTTTGAGCGTGAATAACTCAGCCGATTCACGTTTTAAATACAAAGTCCTATACATAATTAGAATCGTAATTATTTTCTTTATTTTTATGTACCTTTATCTCAAAAACCTATACTTAATGTTAATTCCCTATTGTAAACATGTTCAAACTAAACTTGAAGATCCTTGACTATGAAAACTAGTTAAATAACATGTAAGTAGCTTTCATTGAGAACTTTATTTTCAATCTGGTGTTGGAGAGCTTCTTGCTGGGTTATATTGTAATTGCTAACTATTGCACAGAATGAATCAATATAATTTTTTGAGATTCTAATAACTCTCAGTTTGTAATAATTATAATGAGTTGTCAAAGTGCCTAATTTATTAAATTATACTGTTTATTTATGTGATTTATGAGGAAAAAACAGGAACAGTAGACTAGCATGAATCATATAGCAGAAAAATATTTGATACAAGCACAGGCACATAAGATAGTTGCATCTATCAAGGAAAATATGTACTGCTTCAAGTTATATCTATTATGTAAAATTTATAGAACCCTAAACGAAGCTCCAAGGTGCTGGTAAAAGATGTACTCAACTACAAGTAGAGAATTCAAACTTAAACGTTGCTATGATACCGGTATTTTATTATGCATTGTCAGTAAAAGTAAAGATATTGTTTATTTATTGTTGTTTTTTCCTTGCAACTTCTCTCCTTAAATACGATTGAGGTCCATCTACGGGTGATGAACTAAACAACATTACATTACCAACGTATATTCTAAATTTCAAGTGCTGATGACATTGAATGTGTATTCAAATGTATCCTCCTATCATTAATTTAAAAAAAATGGAAAATGAGTTTTAAAATGTTTAAGGTCCGTTTTTAGCGACTATAAAAAACCTTAATCGTAATAGTTTAAAAATTGCTGTAATATATATTTATATAAATGGATTATAATATAATTCTCTACGATTCCACCATCAAAGTACTTTTTGTTTTAAAGTTGTGTATTTTCCATAAATAGGCTTCAGCTGAAGGTCTAATTGAAAATATTTCACTTTTTACGGAGGTCGAACATTTCCAGAAGATAATTGAAAGAAAATGGGGGTAATAAAGACCGACAATTTGTGTGATTCTCTTTAACAGGCGTATCTACTAAAGTGCCACTTTTATTCGCCTCTACTGAGTATGGTTTGACGACAGTACTTTACATAATCAAATATATGGTAATTTTGTTTTGTTTTGAACCTATTATCAATCAAATAGTAATCAGAAGCATGGAAACAGTGACTTCGTAGTTTCAATGAAATAAATTCTGATTTTGTTTAAAGTACAGTCTTGCCAGTGACTGTGTACGTGTAATTTTTAAAAAAGAGAGAAAGAGTCTTATATTCTTAGTTTTCTTACTAATAAATCACTGTTTAGTACGCACTGCATGTATGATTTGTTAAATAGCAGATGTATACATCAAATGTTGTTTATGGGTAGAATATTCTGTATGTGACCATTATAGGGATTGTAATTGTAGTATGTACATTTACATTACCCTAATAGGTGTTTATTTAATCGGAGAATATCTCACCCTCCCCTTCATTCGTTTTGAGTTTCTCTGCGTTTAATTGAGAATCATCACAACTAGTGGCAGGGAAGTTTTCCACTTTATCCGTTGCTTCATTGAGAGAAGATCCATGTTTGTTTTCATCTAAAGAAAGCTGGTCAATTACTTCTACATTGTGATCTGTGTGTGGAAAAGAAGGGTCAATTTCACGGTTCTTCAAAGGAGGAGGAACTGGCAATATTGTTATAAGTTTATGATAGTAGTAAATCTTCTCCACCAAGAACACAAAGAAAGAAAGCATGGACCCAATGACAAGTAAGATGAACGGACCACTCAAGTCATAAAGGGAAAGAATTTTGCGCTGATCGCCATCATGCGAAAATGCCTTGCGATTTTCAACCTTACATATTTCATTTTTAGGAGTTATCCTTTTAATCCAATAATTTACGAGTCCCGATTCTGCCAATCCTTTTAGTCTTATAAAATAAAATGATTGTTCCAACTAAAGTGAATTAATGACTTAAAAACCTTTTACCTATAATTAACTGCATTGGTATACCGCCAGTTTTTTGGAAATCCCCAAACGAGAGTAGACATTCGAGCAAGCTTTTCGTTGGAAATGACAAATTTACAATTTCCAGATTTTATAAATGCAGTTTCAATTAGAAGAGAAATCCGTAATTCGATCTTTTATTTTGTTTAATTTATTAGCATGTTGACGGTTGTATTAATATGTTTAATGGTTTTATACCGCAGCATAAGCGTACTGGCCGGTGAACATCAACTCGTGCCCTGTATCTCTATTAGTAAATTGAGATTCTGGATATTCTCGAAGAAGATCACCAAGACCTTTCAAGGGACCAGAAGTTGCTTCCTATTAACCAAACACACACATTTAATTGATTTGGGATTCAATATTAGTTTGGTTTGAAACAGGAGAAACTAACAAGGCAATGAAGTGCAAAAAATTCATTCTTTTCTGAAAGAAATTTCAATTTCTGAGGAAAGCCAGAGGCCACGTCATCGTAAGATTTTGCAATGGGCAATGGGAGAGATCAAATAAGTGATCAGGGTGCTGCAATACGCATTGAACAAGACAAAAGCAGCCAAACACCAAGCCCCTTGAACAAGTCTGAAAGAAATCTGATTGAAACCAGTCCAATCCCCTTCTCCAGCCACGATGTACACGATTGCTTTGTGGATAGATAATCCAAAAGTTTGATGAGAGCGATTGACGTCTTTCTTGCATCTATAATGTTTTTGTAAAAGAATCAGAGCCAATGCTACGGAAATGATGGAAAAGGGTAAACAGATCCAAACCTAATTTTTTAAAACATATAAAACATTGTTGATTCGAGACTCTTCGAAATCTTTAAAAATTAAACATAATTACTTCGATTTGAAACGGTCTTATTGGAGATAATATGCGGGTTTCCTCTTTTGGCCGGGGAACAACTAATTGAAAGCACTGAAAAAGCAAAGGTAGGGAGCAGTCCATTACTCGTGTGCAAGTAAGGGCATCCATGAATCGGGCGACAAAATCCGTTTCCTAAACACAATTCAATCTTTACTGGTGTTTCAGTATGAAAAGCGACTGAAAAGAAGTGTTTACGTTAGCCTTTAGTAGATTAATATTGGCTTGCAATGACCCATACTTATTTATTTCTTCGTTATCGATTGGGACGAAAGAATAACTAATAACATGGCCTCCAATTACTTTATAAATCTACGTAGTTGGTATAATTTTGTTTTATTTACGTCATATTGAGGGCTTTTGCCATGTAATCAGCTATATCTGCAATGTATCCCTTATATGTAACTGTACCGTTTAAATCTCTTTCTTCTGTTGACCAGGGAGGCTCCTTAAAAACAAAAACACACTTAAGCATAATTGAATACAATAGTGGTGAAACTGTGTAAAATGTATATCATACGACAAAAATCGATAATCTTAGGTGGGCTCCATTCAGTTCACGAAGAAGAAAGTCAAAGTTTCGAGCAGAACTAACTACAGTATCACGATGAGATGCTGATTGCACCGTCATCGTTCGGACACTGTAGCAATCGCTTAGAATAAGAACGATAATAATTAATAGTGAGCTTATTCCAGGTTTCCGTAGAACCATGACGGATTTTTTTCTTAGTAAACTTAAGCAGGCCGATCTATAAATATTAGAGAGGAACAGTAACAAATGGATCAGGCACAAGAAATAATTAAGGAGTATAATTTTAATTGATTAGTATAATTTATTAGCTGAAAAGTATGTTTTGATTAGGATTTTAGGAATTTTAGTTTGAATTATAAGTAGTAAAGAAGATAACAATGCAATAGAACTTATTTCTTACTGATTATTTCTACGTACTGCTGCTAGCTTTTGTCACAAAACAACTACATTAACATATTGTTCTCTCATGTTTCGGGAACCATACTTCATATTAAGGATTGTTCGACAAGTACTTGTCATTTCGCTGACTAATTATTTATGCACATCTGCTGCATCCCGAATTTGAAATCAGTGAAGGCTACATATTAAACATTAGGGCACTGCACAAGGTAAAATCTACCGCGCCACTGTTTCTTCCCTTTCTGTGCTCTAGTAAATAAATTAGAAATGGCTCCTGCATCGGTCGATATTTTTTATTAATAAAGGTGCACGAGGCAGTACCCCTGCTAGATTCATTGTTTATAAAAACGGGAATCGATCAAGTGATAAACTACAGGATTCTTTCGTCTTCAATTTAGGGTAAGATGTTCTTTTTTATCGGAGCATAAAGATTATTTTGGTGAGAAAAAAGACGAAGGAGCATTTAAAATCCAAATGTACTGTACACACAATACAGTACTCAATTTAGGGTTCTCGCAGTAACTTGTACAAAATAGACTTCATCAGATACCAAATAGACGACGCCGTTAGATTCCCTTGCAATCATAAACTTGAAAAACAAAAGTTGCAGGAACTTTTATTTAGTTTACTGGAATGGTATAATAAACAGTGTAAGAACATCTCTATACCCAGGCGACACTTCACCCATTGGTGTGTTAATTGTCTGTCTTCTTTTGACCACATATTTGATTGAAGCGGTTGGTCATCAACGTTTGTATAGTAAGCAAAAATAACACCAAACAACGTTGTCGTCATGCGCAGTCAAAAACGTAAAAATAAATTCACATGTCAAAACCAGATTTTTTTTTATTTTTTCAATTTTTATTTTTATTATTTCAATATAAGAGAGGAACAGTAAAAAATGGAGTTTATTAATTCAAATATTTTTTTGTAGAAACGTCAAGTTCCATCATTTTTTAAAAATACATTAAGTCCAGTTTAAATCGGAGCTATTGATTCAATAATCAGATTTTTTAAAGAAAGCCAGAAAGGGCCTTTAACAGTGGTGCATATGGCGCCCGTCGGGGTGTTCAAATAATTGATGACGCTTACTTAACTCCTTGCGAAATCAAAATGGCTACAGACATAGATTCAAAAATGTCTAGCTCATTCTTTTATCTATTCAGGAAAAAATAAAAATCTACGACTACTATTTTGAGTAGAAAAAGCCGTCGGCGCAAACGTGTTTTTCCATCATAACTAACGATAACACGACTGAGAGTCGGGGTGTTCAAATAATTTTTATACCCACTGTAGGGATTCGAACCATGAACCTTTTTAGTTAAGTAACATATAATAGTATTTAAAGGAAAAATTACAATTTTTTTATTTTTTTAAATATAAATTTGGCAATAAAAGCATTTAACTCTTGATCTAGGCATTTAAATTAAAAGCCGAGAAAAATTTTACCTTAGGCATGGCATCTAGATGGGAGCGAAACGGCGGTGTCTCAAAAAAAAAATATTCCACCACACCATCTTCCTGGTAGAAGTGGTAGCAGGTAGCTACATGGTGCAACCATTTAGCAGATAATGTTGGGCTAAAAGTGCTGGCAGTGAAAAGTCGCTTTGGTCGCGACCCGGGAGGAAAATGGCAAAGGCTTTGCTAGCTGAGCGTGCTAGCTCATGACTGATTTTAGTTACGAAGAACAAAATTGTGCGTTTTTAAAAGTAAACCCACGCCCACAAGGCTCATAAAGTCCCCTTAA
This sequence comes from Chydorus sphaericus, assembly GCA_030141595.1. Classification (NCBI taxonomy): domain Eukaryota; kingdom Metazoa; phylum Arthropoda; class Branchiopoda; order Diplostraca; family Chydoridae; genus Chydorus; species Chydorus sphaericus. The sequence goes on along the minus strand of CM057932.1, from coordinate 487,944 downwards.
CTCTATTTTGAAAATCAGAAAACTAGCTTTTGCTTTTAGAGCAGCAATAAGTAAAAAAATCATTACTAAAGCCTCGTCGCACCCGGTCGCATCGAACCCGGTGGCATCGAACCCCTCTTCACAATGAGTTGACGTTTCTATACAGCTAGCGACAAAACAGTAATGCTTTTTTACTAGATGCTGCTCTAAAGCTTAAATCGGAAAGAAACCATGCGATTAATAACGAAATTACTTAGCGGTTCCGCTATCAAACTAATTTACCTAAATGTATAGCAATAAGTTGTAACCGAATAATCTTTGTAGTATACATCAAGATAAAGAAGGTTGTTGGGTGGAATAAAGGTTCCTTGTCGTCAGCCAGTTCCATTATTCTATCATATTACACTGAAAACGATCCGAAAAGACTTTTCTTCCTCCAGTTAGAGAAAAATGTTAGGATATTTTTTTATTGTGGCGAAGTTAAAAATAGCTTGCAGGAAGAGCAATAATAAAACAAGTAAAGGTTTTCCTACATTTATTTTCAACCTACCTGCTCGTCGTCATTGGCTTCTCTTCATTCATGGCTTGTAGTAAACTAAATAATAATTACAGTTGTTATCATCTTTAAAATAAGAGAAAGGTAGGAAGAATTTCAGATAAAATAATTTAAGAAAGATGTGAGAACTCCATCATTGAGCCCTGATTTTTACAGCTAATACTATTTGTGATTGGTCATTGGTCTCGAAAAGAAGATTTCCATTCTAGGAATTGTATTATTCTTTTTTTACTTCTCATGCTGTGCAAACTATTTAATTGGTAATAATATTAGTCAACATTTGTATCTTTGTAACTTTAAATATAAAACGGGAGTAATTTTAGAAAGAATGATAACATTTTAGATGAGAGACTGGTGTATTTATTTACTTTTTTTCAAGTCAATACCGAATTATCTGCAAGAAGCCATCACCCGGTAAAGTGAGCCAAGGGCCAAAAATCATAATTTGTGCCAGATTCTGTGAACAATGTGACTCGATCCCCAATTTTTAGTCTTAAGGGTTAATACCAGATAGAGACAAGAAATAATTTCCAAATGGGGGGGGGGGGGGGGGGTACTATGGCCTATTAACACACCATTCAAGTGAGGTTAACAGCATTTGAGTAATGATATAATGTATTACGAGCGATGCTAATGAAATAAAACTTAATCTCAATCTTGCTGTTATCCGCGTCGGAGACCAGGTAGATCCCATCAAAGTAGTGCTGGTTAAGTGGTCTATGCAGGTAGCAGTTATCAAGCTGTAGATAGGAGGAGGTAATCGGGACAGAGAATCTGACTCGGAAATTATGTCGATACTATTCTTACTTTTTAAAATGAATTAATAAGGTCCTACTAACAATAAGGAAAATAACCCTCATAACAATATATAAGGTGTGTTTACGATTGGGGTAACAAAAAATGCACAGAATTTTTTACAGCTGTTAAATAACATAAAATGGATACCAAACATTTTTTTACTAGTGTACGTAAATCAAATATAGCTTTGGTTGATTGAAAAATAACTCAAGTAGGTATACAATTGTATAACAAGATTTTTGGCGCCAATATTACAGGTTTCTTTCCAACTCTTTAATTTAAGTTAATAACTAAAATAAATATTTGTCTACTACAAACTCGGGTTTCTCATCTTGTTGAATATTTTTTTTAACTAAAAGAAATATGTGTTTACTATAACCTCGGGTTTCCCATCTTTTTTAATAATTTTTGCCTCGAGCTCTACTTCTTCTACTTTTAAATCAGTGAAAATAGCTGTAGCTGCATTTTCCACTTTGTCCTTTGTTACATCAAGATAAAATTTCTGATTCTCAACATCGACCAATGGTTGATCTATGTCTGCAAGGGATTGGTCGATTTCATCGGCTTCAATAGAGGGAGGAGATTTTAAATCTATATCTTGATTACAATAGTAATAAAGCTTCTCCAAAAGAAACACAAACAGAGAGAGAATGGACCCCATAATCAGAAAAATGAATGGGCCACTCAGATCATGGAGTGAAAGAATTTTGCGATCATTTCTAGGATTTGATATCTTAAGACTATCCGAATCGCACTTCTTATTTTGTGGTTTCATCCTTTTTACCCAATAATCTACAAGTCCCCATTCTGCCAACCATTTGAGCCTGTAATAAAATAATGTCATAGGGGAAATTAAAAATGAAAAATGAAACATGCTATATAGTAGTTGTTAATATACATAAATAATATGACTTAATATACCAAATCTATACAGTTAGTTGTTTGTAGTTAGTTGTTTGTATTAGATCTACCTGTCATTAACAGCATGTGTATAGCGCCAATTCTTTGGGTATCCCCACACAAGAGCACTCATTCGATCCAGCGTTTTGTTTGAAACAGTAAATTTGCAACTCCGTGACTGTAAGAACGCCATTTTCATAAAAATCGCGATTCGAGCCTCGACCTAATGCTCAACTCTGTCTATTTAAACGAATGTACAATTTAAAACATACATTATTATAGTCTTACCGCAAAATAAGCATATTGACCGGTGAGCAGTAAATCAAATCCTCTCTCCCTATTTGTAAATTGTGATTCTGGAAACCGACGGAGAAGGTCCCCAAGACCTTTTAAAGGACCCGAATTCGCCATCTATCCAATTCAATCCATTAATAGGACTGTTATACAATATATGTATAAGCATTTAAACCAACTAGATAACTATCAGTATAGACTTCATTTTTTTCGGCCAAAAGTTTTAATTTTTGTGGATATCCAGAAGCAACATCTTCGTATGTTTTAGCCATGGGCATCATTTTCGGTGAGATTAAATGGGATATTAGAGTACTGCAGTAGGCATTGAACAAAACAAAAGCAGCCAAGCACCAAGCCCCCTGGACAAGTCTGAAAGACAGTTGATTAAAGCCGTTCCATTCACCTATATTAGGAAAAAGAAGAAATATTAAATTCCCTAAAAATTATGTGTATGACTTAGAACCTTCTCCCGCTACGAGATACATAATTGCTTTGTGAATGTTAGATCCAAACGGTTCATGGCGAAGGTTGATAACAACAATTTGTCCTATGTAGTATTTTTGCAATAAAATCAAAGCAAATGATACGGCAACGATGGAAATAGGCAAACCGATCCAAACCTTTATTATGTTTAAAATATATAAATTACTAATTTAAATTTAAAATTCGAATTTGCATTGATTTTTTAAAAAATACTTGATATTGAAATGGGCGAATTGGAGCCACAATTCGAGTTTCTTCTTCAGACATAGGGACCATCAATTGAAATTTCTGGAAGGTCAAAGGAATTGAGCAGTCCATAACTTTAGCACAATTGACAAGACCCACGGGCCTAGTGACCAGATCCGCTTCCTAAATTGTATTCATGTACTATTATCTTGAACTTTTAGTGCAACACTGACTTCAAACTATCACAAACTTAAATGTTATGCTGAAAAAAATCTTGTTTTTTTTCTTAAGGCTCTAGTGTTACTTTCAATCCCCCTTTATTAATTCTCATTTATTAAAAAGAGTATTTTTTTTTTTACATTATTCCTGAGTAGATTGATGCTTGCTCGTAATGGTCCATAGTTATTTTCCGCGTCATTTGTTATTGGGATGAAGGAATAACTGCTTGTAAATTATCAATCAAAAAAGTATTTTTTAAACATATATTTTTATTTTTTATGTACGTTATATTCAGAGCTTGGGCGAAATAGTCAGCGGTTTCTACAATAGATCCTTTATATGTGCCCGTCCCATTTGGACCCAGTTGTTCAGTTATCCAAGGCGGTTCCTCCTCAGGCAAAATTAGAAGGAAGTAATAAACTCGAAATTCAGTTATAAACATGAAATCTATACTTGGCTCTAACTTACTACTACAATCGTTAACCTCAGGTGAGCACCATTTAGTTCCTGAACAAGCCAACTACTTAGTTGTGCATGTAGGTAATCAGGAGACCCGATGGAGGCTGACTGAGCCATCAATTCAATAAATTGGCAATTACTTACAATTAAAATGGTAATTAGAACCTGCGTGCCAATACAAAATTTTAATCGAACCATTATCACATACACCCATGCCCCTTGTCCCCTTGAAAAAAAAAATACGTTTTAGTTTGACCGAAGACTCTTCTAGACTGATTTTTTTGTGTGGGATGTATATCGAGACTGTGGTTGTACTCGAAGGCCTAAGTTGTGTCTAGTATTTAAAAAAAGTCAATACCTTCCAATTTTTTAGGTTGTACTGTTTTTTATATTTTTTATCTAAAAAACCGTATGAATATATTGACATGGTCTACCTCGGACAGCCATCAGCGTCCTGAATAAATAATAGAGTTGAGAATCAAAGCCGCACTACTTTCATTCCTATACTCGGTGAATTATAGAAGACAATTGTTTTGTTGGTTATTACGCCGAACTACAGAATGCACTGTACGGCCTTAGTCGCCTGTAGTCGCGTAGTCGCAGTTACAGAATTTAATGATGACAGAGACTTGGTAAATGGTATGTAAAAAAAATTTAAAATTTTTTTCAGGATCGTTGGGTTTGTTGTGATTATTCAAATTATAGAAGAAAATGACTAATATAAATATATAATACAACAAGATTTGGAATATGTGTCTTTAGATAATTAAAAAATATACGTTTTTTTATTACAGTGTACAGTACATCGGCAGCAAGCTATAGTATAATTTATGAGGGTGATGGCAATTAAGATGTCTGCATTATGGGGTCAGTTTAAGACTTCTATAACCATAAACCTATCAAAACTAAAGTCGAGATCTTGGTTTTTATTAAATTATGTTTTCTAAGAAAAAAAACCGGATCGATAAGTAGGATTTCCACTTATAGTTAGTATAAGAGTTAGGTTAAAGTTTTCATAAGAATTAAGGTTGAATGATAACCATAACTCCATTTCTTAAAAAGCGCCTGTAGTTGTCCATGTTATTCAAATGGCGATTTAATCGCCACCTGTCGTGTACTTTTTAGTATGGATATACTCACTTTCATAACTAACTATTCATTTAACTAAGTTGTTTTTATTTTTATTTTTAACGTATGTATAAGACGTATGAGAAGTGTGCCTTAAAACTCTTCAGTAACACTAAAACGGCCATAACTCTTAGGATATCGACAAGTGTGAACTAAGTTATACACCAACATTAGTTTCATTTTTTATGCATAAATCGTATAGCAGGAAACTTTGATGCATGCCCAAAGAACATGAATACTTTCATCTACCATAGAAAAATACATACAGCTGCTACAAGTCATATTAAGTATTTATAATTCATAGAACCCTGGACGATTTCTCTCTGTGAACAGGTTCTGTTCTGTAATTATCAGAAGGCTATATAAGCCTTTGACAGGTTCGCAACATGCGGAGTCTCTAGGAGTTATCTAGAGTTGTTGTGTATAATATGTAGTACCATGTAACAAAAAGAGCAGTAAACTAAAATGTAGTAATAACCACTAATATTTCATTGGGCACAAACTACTAAACCAAAATCTAATTTATTTGCTTTGTTCTAACAAAAACAGCGCACTTTCTCCTTGGCTTCTTTTAAATCAAAAGATCATCCTGATTGACGGGAAGTAGTCTGAAAATCCCGGTTAAAAAGTGAATTCATCTTGCTTCTTAAACTTGAAAGGCGGTGTGGTTACGATAGTTTATAGCAAGGATTATAAATAAATGGAAATAAATATAGGGACATTTAGCACGAATCATTTCTCGGTCTCAGTTCTAACATAAAAGTTTCCATCTCGATCTAAATTATTAATTTTAATAACATATATCAAAGTTTTGATATCTTTGGCCCATATATGACCTTCTTTATATTACTGGCAGCGCACCACTGTCTTTTTGTTTGTCAATGGTTCTGAGCTATCGATTCAACCATTACAAGCTTAGTTACTGTTGGCATGATTAAATCAAGTTCCAAAAACTGAGGCCATTTATGCACAAAAAAGTTTATAGCCTACTAGCCAACGTGTAGATATACCTATTATATGTATTAGTTTTAATTTAAAAAACAAACAAACAATTTAATTCAGTTTATGTAGCTTAATATGTCGTGTGCCTTGAGGTATTTATTTGAAAATCGAATGTATTAGTAAACTCAATATTTAAATAATGATATTTGTGGTGTTTTAGTACTACATACTAATTTCGAGCATTGGAAGTTATGAAAAAGATAATTAATCTCTTTAAAAGATAACAGCTACCAACAAGAACAGAGGTACAGAGAGTAATTTTAGAAAGAATGGTAACATTTTAAATGAAGATGCTTGTGTATTTTTTCAGTGCAATATCAATTCTCTCTCAACAAGCTACCAGGTAAAAGCGAGTCCAGTGCCAAACATCATAAAAAAGTGTGAAATATTCTTTGAACATTGTGTCTTTGTCCCCGCTTTTTAGTTCTGACACCGTCAAGAGGCGTCAATACTAGATAGACCCGCAAAATAGTTTTCCAATTGGGGTGGGCTACTAGGCCCTATTAACACATCGCTAAAGTGAGGTTGGACAGCAATAACGGTAGAAGTTGCAGCATCTTTCAATCCTGAAAACCAAAAAATTATAAGTCCTATCAACTAGAGCTATCAAAATTCTGTAACAGCAACTAAGCACCACCAACATTAGCGCGATCCAGATTAAAAGGGAGGTAAAAGTGGACTGTCTTGCTCTTAACATGCCTGCAAATAAATAAAATTTCTGAAACTAGAAAATTGAAAAGCATGCTTTATCCTAAACATAAGTTAAAATAATGATGTAAAGTATTACGAGTACTGATTCCAAAATAGCAGTTCGAACATTCTTGATCTTGCTTTATTATTTGTTCTTACTTCAATTATATTCTATTATATGCTTACCTTGACGATTTTTGAGAATATAAATGCACGGAAAATTTTACGTCTGGGTCGTCTCTTAATGTAACATAAAATGAACCACAAGGAAATTCGAACTAGTCTACGTAAATCAACTTTATCTTTGGCAAAATAACAACCTTGATAATAAAAAAAATCAGCATAATTAGGTATACAATTGTAAGTTTTTTTGGCGTGGATTTTACAGTTCTGTTGCTACCTCTTATTGTGCAGTCAGCTTTAGTAAAAAAAAAAACTTGGTAAAAAATAAAAGTAGGTATACAATTGCGAAATAGTTTTTTACCTTGGATATTACAGTTATGTTGCTACCTCTTCTTGTGCAGTCAACTAAAAGAATTATGTGTCTAGATTCTCCTCGGGTTCCTCATCTTGTTCAATAATTTCTGTTTCGAGCTCTCCTACTTTTATTTTTAAGTTTGTGACGATAGTTGTAGCTACATTTTCCACTTTGTCCTTTGCTACATCCAGGCAAGATTCGTGATTCTCAACATCGGCCAATGGCTGATCTATTTCTACTGTCCGATGATCCATGTCTGCAAAGGAATTTCCAATTACGCAGGCTTCACTGGAAGGGGGGAATTTTGAATCTTTCATGCGATTGAAGTGATAATGAAGCTTCTCAAACAGAAACACAAACAGAGAGAGAATTGACTCCGGAATCAGAAAAACGAATGGGCAACATAGATCATACAGCGAAAGAATTTTGCGATTATTCCTAACCTTTGAAAAGGTTTTGAGATCATACAAATCGCAATTCTCATTTTGGGGTTTGATCCTTTTTATCCAATAATTTCTAAGTCCCGATTCTGCCAACCACTTGAGTCTAATGTAATTGGTTAAATTTGAAATATTAAGACTTAATATGCCAAATCTATACAGTAGTTGTTTGCATTTTATCTACCTGTCATTAACAGCATGTGTATAGCGCCAGTTCTTTGGGTATCCCCACACAAGAGCAGTCATTCGATCCAGTGTTTTGTTTGAAATAGTAAATTTGCAACTCTGTGACTGTAAGAATGCCATATTCATAAAAACCGATATTCGAGGCTCGATCTAATGATCAAACTTGTCCATTATAAACGAAAAAACGATTCAACAATCATTATAACATTTTTACCCCAAAATAAGCGTATTGGCCTGTAAGCAGTAAATCAAATCCCTTCTCTCTATTTGTAAATTGGGATTCTGGAAACCGACGGAGAAGATCTCCAAGACCTTTCAAAGGGCCCGAATTTGCCATCTAGCCAATTGCACACATTAATTTATGTTATAATGCTGTATTTTTAGAGATGTAAACCAACTAGATAAGTGTCAGTATAGACTTCGTTTTTTTCGGCCAAAAGTTTCAATTTCTGTGGATACCCAGAAGCCACGTCTTCGTAAGTTTTAGCAATTGGCATCATTATCGGTGAGATTAAATAGGATATTAGGGTATTGCAGTAAGCATTGACCAAAACAAAAGCAGCCAAGCACCAAGCTCCCTGAACAAGTCTGAAAGAGAGTTGATTACAGCCGTTCCATTCACCTGTTTTAGGATATAGAAGAAATACTTAATTTCCTACTATTTATGCGTATGACTAAGAACCTTCCCCCGCTACGAGGTACATAATTGCTTTGTGAATGTTGGATCCAGACGACTTATGGCGAGGGTTGCCAACAACAATTTGTCCTTTGTAGAATTTTTGCAATAATATCAAAGCAAATGATACGACAATGATGGAAATAGACAAACCGACCCAAACCTGTATTATTTGTAGTAGGTTTAAAAGATAAATTACTAGATTACATTAAAATTTGAATCTGCATTTAAAAAAAATACTTGGTATTGAAATGGGCGAATCGGAGCCACAATTTGAGTTTTTTCTTCAGGCAAAGGGACCATCAATTGAAACTTCTGGAAGCTCATTGGGATTGAGCAGTCCATAACCTTGGCGAAATTGAGAAGACCCACAAGCCTAGTGACCAAATCTGCTTCCTAAATATATTTCATGTATTATCATCCTGAATTTTTAGTAGAATGTTTATTAAAACTTATAGCAATTTTTTAATGCAAAAAGTCCTGCTTTTTTCCAATGTTTGTAGAACTACTTTTAACACCCATTTTAATTATTTACAATAAATAATTATGATTTTATATGCATTTTTGAAAAAGAATATATTACGAATTTTTTTTTACATTATTCCTGAGTAGATTTATGCTTGCTCGTAATGGATCATATTTATTTTCGTCGTCTTTTGTTATTGGGATGAAAGAATACCTGGTTGTCAATTATCGATCAATGAAAAGTATTTTTGTTTTTCCCTTTTCTTTTATATGTACGTTATATTCAGAGCCTTAGCAAAATAGTCAGCGGTTTCTACAATAGATCCTTTGTATGTAACCGTCTCATTTGGACCCTGATGCTCAGTTGTCCAAGGTGGGTCCTTCTCGGGAAATATTAGAAAAAAAATGAAAACTAGCTAGTTTGAAACATGAAAACTGCTTTTGGCTCTAACTTACTACTACAATTGTAAACCTCAGGTGAGCACCATTTAGTTCTTGAAGAAGCCAATCACTTTTTTGTGCATGGACGTAATCAGAAGTCTCAATGGAGGCTGATTGAACCATCGATTCAATGGCTTGGCCACTAACAATTAAAAGGGTAAGTAACACCTGTATGCCAATACCAAATATTAATCGAACCATTATTACATGGATGCACCTATGCCCCTTAAAAAAATACGTTTTAGTCTGCCCACAGATTCTTTCAGACTGAATTTTTTTGTGTGGGATGTATATCGAGACTGTGTTATTGTATCCAGTAGGCCTAAATTGTGTTTGATATAAAAAAAAAGTCAATATCTTTCAATTTTTTACATGGGTCATTCTGATGTTGGCTTGTTGGAACATTGTAGTGTTTTTTTATGAATCTCTACATGTTATCAATATATAAGTCTGCGTTGGTTAGCAATGCTTCTGGTAAATAATGGAGTTTTAAAGCACAGCAGCGCTACTTTCATTCCTACTTTATTATTACTTGGTTGTTACTGGTTTATTGCTTGGTTGTTACGACGAACTACAAAATGCGTTGCCTTGAACCAGTCGCAATTACTAGTTAGAGACTTTGGTACTGGAATGCTCAATGCTTTGAACAGAACTTTTCAGGATAATTGCACTGATTTTCATTCATTCGTTGCAAAAACCACAAAATAAAATAGCTAATCATATAGCAGCATGAATCGTCTAGCAGGAAACTATTTGATACACGCGAAAGCACATGAGATAGTTTCATCTATCATTAAAAAATACAAACTGCTACAAGTCATATTAAGTATTTATAATTCGTAGAACTCTGGACGATGGTTTATGGTGCTGGTAAAAGATGCACTCAACTTAGTTTTAAAGCGAAATATAAGGGAGATATTTAATTTAAAAAACTATATTTATTAAAAACTATTGTTGGTATTTTTTTCTATTTTTCGACACTAAAATATGATTGAGTTCTATCTAGATAGAGCTATCTATCAGTAAATGAACTGAATAACTTCTACCAACGTCTATTTTGGATTTTAAGTACAATGGTCTTGAATTTATACTCCAGTGTATGTAATTATATCTAAAATATGATTGAGTTCTATCAAGATAGATCTTTCTATCAGTAAATGACCTGAATAACTTTTACCAATGTCTATTTTGGATTTTAAGTGCAATGGTATTGAATTTATATGGCAATGTATATAATTATAAAGTAAATCAGAACAAAATAAGTTATAAAAAGTCACAACAATGATTTTTTTAAAATAAAGACAATTAAAAGATCTGCTACTCGTATCGACCGGATGGGACGGGACTTTTTTGTGCTCCGGGCTATGATTTGCCGCCCTATCTCCTCCATGCTTTCGCTCCAACAAGGGGGGGATAGGGCAGCCAATCACAGCCCGGAGCATAGACTTGGCGACAGCGAAAAGCCTGAAAAGGCGGCTGTCAAAACAACATCTAATAGCCGCTGCAACCTAATTATCCTCCCAATGGGAAAAGGTCTTGAATAATCAAATATTTTTTTCATCGACTACAGTGTACAGCAGCAGGCTACAATACAATTTATGAAGGTGGGTAGTTAAGTTGTATGCATTATGCGGTCAGTTTAAGATTTCTATAACCATAAGCCTATCAAAACTAAACTCGAGATCTTGAGTTCTTAAAATTGTTTTCTATGAAAAAAATGGAACAGTACACCAACGTTCGTTTAATTTTTTATGCATGAATCGTATAGCAGGACTGCAGGACACTATTTGATAGATGCCCAAAGTACATGACATACTTTCATATATAATGGAAAAATCCGTACTGCTACAACTCATATCAAGTATTAATAATCATAGAGGGCTCGTGGTGCACTCAACTACCAACAGAGATGTTTCAAAATGTAACTCAAACTTAGACGTTGCTATGATACCGGCGATATTTAATATGTAATAAGTATAATAAGTAAAAGATAAAATACAGTTGAAATGTTTTTCCCCACAAAACATGACTGAGCTCCATCTACGAGGTGATAAACAAAACAACATAAAACTACCACCTTCTATTCTGAATTCCAAATGCAATAATATTGAAATTATATTCAAATGAATATAATTATTTAAAAGAAATTAAAATAAATGGCGTAAGTGATTTCAAAAAGTTTCTGTTGTTTTACACAATCGGACTTATTCTCCAGTTTTTAAGCTGTAGGTTAGCACTACTGGTCAAAAGGGTTTAATAATTATAGACAGAAATTTAGCAATGACGTTGCCTAAATAAATTATATATGTGAAGGTATTAATGTAGATACTGTCCGAATCTCTTCTGCTTTTAATTCAACAAAATCAAAGCTGTATATGGCATTTCATGGGATGGTGAAGACGACCGATATTGTCAAATTTAAAGCTCTGTCGACATTCAGCAGCCCTCATTAGTAAATGGGATGTGTGATGACGACGTTAGTCAAATTTATATCACTACATCGTTACACATACAAGTGGGTACAGATTTTGTTTAAACAGGCCTCTCTAAAAAATATAGTTTAAAATGTTGGTGAAGAAGAGTAGTAAGGGGCATGCCACTCGTACAGCAAATTTAGGTATTTTTAGCTTTAAAGCTTTTAAAAAAGATGGAAAAAACTGATTAACTCGATTCAATTCCAAGTTTGAAATGAATTGAATTTTGAATTAGACCAGGGATTCCAAAAAGGAGTGAAGGTACAAACACTGATTATATCTAAGCGTGTATTTGTGTAATCTATTTTAAAATACGTGTGCACACTAATACACTTATACTTATTTTACCCTGTATAAATGTTTTTAACAATTACGTACATAAGTATATGACGTATACATATTCTTTCTATTTTGAACAACGGCGGGTGCGTCCTATAAATATTGATTCAAAAAGTGGTAACGAAAATTTTCTGTAAATAATGAGCAGCAGAGGGCTGTTATGAATTATTTAATGTATTACTATTGCATCAGTGCATGAACGACAAAATAGAATTGGTTAAAAAGAATGAAGTGTACAATAACCAGGCTAAGTTTAAATGTTTGGTCTTCCAGTATAGTATGTACGTGCCCATAAATATAATAAATACTGGCCACTGGGGTGTAACCGTTCTTTTCAAAATTTGGGGCGCTCGCGCTTCCTCTAATTAACAATACAATAGCGCACGCCCATAATTCCGCTCATTTTTAAACATGCTGGCCTCCATTCATGTCTTAGTTATTCTCGTTAACACGAGACTGAATCGCTACTGGTCACTGCACAGCTAAGAAGATATACTGCCAGAATTGAGATAGAAGGACAGTTGCTTAATAGATAAAAGGACGGTGTTCGGTTCGGGAAATGTGCCGAGAGTGGGAGGGATCACTGCATGTGTTTTGTTTAGCAGCAGATGTATCCATCAGATTTTGTGTATAAACAAAATATTTTCTGCGTTACAATTATAGAGATTAGGTGCAGCGTGTACATTTATATTTCGGTTAAGATGTCCAATAACTCGTAGAGTACCTCACTCTTTCCTTCTCTCGTTTCCAGTTCCTCGGCTTTTATTTGGATTCAGCGGAACCTGTCGCAGGCAAGTTTTCCCCTTTCTCCGCTATTTCATCGACAAATAATCCGTGTTTGTCATGACCTACAGAAAGTTGGTAAATTTTTTCCACGTTGTGATCTGTGTTTTCAACAGCAGGGCCAACTTCACGGACTTCCATTGGGGTAGGAAATGACAGGTTGGTAATAAGTTTATGATAATAGTAAATCTTCTCCACCAAGAATACAAACAAAGAGAGCATGGACCCAGTGATAAGTAAGATAAACGGACCACTCAAATCATAGAGAGAGAGAATTTTTCGTTGATCATCAGCAGGCGAAAATGCCTTGCGATTTTCAACCTTACATATTTCATTTTTAGGAGTAACCCATTTCATCCAATAATTAACGAGTCCCGATTCTGCCAATCCCCTCAGTCTAATAAAATAAAATAATTATTCCAACTATAGTAATTTAAAGGCTTGTTTTAAAGTAATTACCTATGATTAACTGCATTGGTATATCGCCAGTTCTTTGGAAATCCCCAAACGAGGGTAGATGTTCGATCGATCCTTTCGTTGGAAACGACAAAGTTACAACTTCCCAACTTCATAAATGCATTTTCCATGAGAAGAGCAATCCGTAATTCAATCTTAATACATATATTTTTAAATGAATAGCATGATGGCATTTGTATGATTGGCAAGTCTAATGGTTTTATACCGCAGCATAGGCGTATTGGCCGGTGAACATTAACTCGTGACCTTTATCTCTATCAGTGAATTGAGACTCTGGGTATTTCCGAAGAAGGTCACCAAGACCTTTCAAGGGACCAGAAGTTGCATCCTAGCAATCAAACGTTCACATTAATCTGGTTCGAGCTTAAAAAATTAGTTAGAAACAGGGGGTACTAACGAGGCAAATAACTGCAAAAATTTCATTCTTTTCCGAGAGAAATTTCAATTTCTGAGGATAGCCAGACACCAGTTCATCGTATGATTTTGCAATTGGCATCATTCGAGGAGAGATTAAATAGGAAATCAGGGTGCTGCAATACGCATTAAACAAGACAAAGGCAGCCACGCACCAAGCCCCTTGAACCAGTCTGAAAGACACCTGATTTAAACCAGTCCAATCCCCTTCTGCAGACACGAGGTATATCAGTGCTTTGTGGATAGATGATCCAAAAGTTTGACGAGAACTATTGGCGTTTCTCTTTTGTTTATAATATTTTTGCAAAAGAACTAGAGCCAAAGCTACGGAAATAATTGAAATGGGTAAAAAGATCCAAACCTATTTTAAAATGTTTATAAAATATTTTAAAAGAATATGGATAAATTCCTAAAATGAAACATGAATACTTTGAGTTGAAATGGTCTTATCGGAGATAATATGCGGGTTTCCTCTTTTGGCCAAGGAACCAACAATTGAAACCTTTGAAAAAGCAAAGGTACTGAGCAATCCATTACTTTAGAACAAACCATGACATCCGTTAATCGGGCGACGAAATCCGTTTCCTTAATAAAATGTTAAGCTTGACTGGATTTTCAGAATATAATTGTATCAAGGAAGAGTTTACATTGTTTGTTACTAGATTGATGTGTGCTTTCAATGGTCCATGCTTCTTTATTTCTTCGTTGTCGATTAGCACGAAAGAATAACTAAAAATATTCCTTCCAATTAATTGATAAATATTTTATTAGTATAATTATGATTAAATTACGAAATTTTAAGGGCTCTGGCCATGTAGTCGGCTATTTCGGCAATGTATCCCTTATATATAACTGTCCCGTTTGAATCTCGTTGTAGCGTTGACCAGGGAGGCTCCTAGCCAAAAGAAAAAAGAACCATTTAAATATAACATTAGTGGTTAAACTGAGTGAAAAGTGTTAACATACGACAAAAAAAGATAATCGTAGATGAGCTCCATTAAGTTCACGAAGAAGAAAGTCGAAGATTTCAGTAGAACCAACTTCAATGTCATCACCAGAGGCTGATTGCACTATCATCGTTCGGGTGCTATAGCAATCGCTTAGAATAAAAATGATAATCAGCATTAGCCAGCTGATTCTAGGTGTCTGTAAAACCATATCGGGGTCGTTTTTTCGTACAAAACCTAGGCAGAACGATGTTTAAATATAAGGCTTGTATAACTTCATTTATGAACAAACTAAATATATTTAAAGTATAAGAAAAATGAAGGGTTTCAAAAGGTAAGAAAAAGTATGTTTTGATTATAGATATTAGTAGAGTTATTAGTAGTTAAGAAGATAACAATGCAAAAAGAAAACTTTCTAACCAATTTTTTTGCGTGCTTCTCCTAGCTTTCGTCAGCAAACATCTAAATCAACATATAGCCCTTTCATGTTCTAGGTCCCATGCTTTATTTTAGAGTTTGTTTGACAAGCACTTGGTAACTCGCATCCGCTTACTTCTTATGTATGCACATCTGGTGCATCTCAAATTTGAGATCAGTGAAGGCTGGCCATGAAACATTTAGGTGTTCATGGTAAAAAAAAATACTGCTTCGTCCTTTTTTTTTCTTTTTCTCTCCGATCCAGTAAATAAACTTTTTTTTTCTTTTTCTCTCCGATCCAGTAAATAAACTAAAAATGATTGTTGCATCGGTCGATGTGGGTCTTTTTTATTAATGAAATTGCATAGTACAGTGTTCTCGTGCTAGGTTGATCTTTAAAAAAGGGGGGATCAGCTGAGTGAATAATACACATGCAGGACACTTTCATCCTCCATTCCATTTTTTTTACTTCAGTTACGAACATCATTTGCGATCGTCTTTTCTAGTGGAACATGGGCTGTAAGACAAATAAGATGAAGGAATTCACCCAAAAGTCCTATTCTCCCAAAAGTAATTAGTCATTAAAGACTAATGCATATACTGGGTTGCATCACTCCCGCCGACTTTTGTTATCAGAAATTTAGTTTTGAATATATGTGACGATGCACTCAAGGACAAGTTTAATCATTAAACGACACCGGCCAATGGTCTGTGTTAAGCAAAAATAATTAATACACTCACAGATAAAATCAGTTTTTTTATTTGATTTCATCAACATGTGTATTATTGCAATTTTTATTACGTAAAATAGTATTTTTTAAATGAAACATTTCAACATAAAAATTGTGGAGAGTATACCTTGCATTAAGATTATTTTCATTCGCCCGCCATGAAAACTTTTATATTGATATTTCAAATGAATTTGTTTAATAAATAAAAATTTATGAGTAAATGAATGTTTTCTTTCATTAAAATTGTAAAGCTTGCTCATGTATTGATATACGTATTGTAGACTAGCATTAGATGATAAGAGCCTCTTGTACAAGCGCAGGCCCGTGAAATGAGTATAGTGATTACTGCCGACATAGTCGTTAAGTGCGCCGGTTTCTTTGTATATTTATCTGACCTGGTCCTTAGATTCTAAACACAAGGAAGCATTGATGCCACAAAGAGCGGCAGATGTGGGACAATTTATGCCGAAGAATATGCCAGACTCATCCCATCCCCAAACCACACAAGGACAAGATTGATGATCAAACGTACTGTACATCGTTTGTATAAGTAGAGTATTTGGGGGGTTTTCTAGTTTTATTTTGTTTTACTATTTTTAAATTTCAAATAATAAATTTTATTTTGATTTTTTTATTTGTCCAACATAAAAAAATATGTATATCCTTGGTACTAATATTTTCAAATGGAGTTAATTTTAAAACTGGAAATGAGCGAATAGATGATTTGTTGCTTCAATCGCAGCTTGTAATAATCCGATAATCAATTTAATTTAAAAAAAATGTTATTACAACTATTTTTCATAACTATGTGGATCAATCATCCTAAAATTGCAATATTTAAAAATAAATAATTCATAAAAGATTCGGCTATATTACTACATGTATAGTTTATCCAATCGTTTATTCTAATAGCATTAGCATGAATACAACTTTAGCCTAAAAAAGAAACAAGAAACTATTTCCAGGTCATAACTAGATCTTCCTCTACAAGCCAGCCGCTAAAATGAGTATAATGTCTACCATCATCTTTAAGATTACCCCCACTTTTGTATAAACTAACTTGGTCCCCAGTTTTCAATCGTAATTGGGCATTGATGGAGGAAAGGGCAGGGTAATAATTTGGTATATTGGTACCGCAAGCTGTCCCTATTAACAACCCGTTTACCCGGAGGTTAACATAAGCAGGAATGGGATCTAAACCGTCTTTAATCGCGGAGAACTCAAAATGATATATTCCATCTACAGGGACAGTGAAAACACCTGCTGTCGTGTTCATGGCACCTCCATCATTTAGCCGCTCTAGCTCAAATGGAAGGATGGCATCGTTCAAAACAAAATCACTATTACGTTGAACATAGAAATGGGTTGATTTACTTTTAACGTCCACGTTGCCCAACAAGGTTTCTGAAACTATAAAAAATCAGATTTAATTTTTTTTTGTCATGCGTAAAATATTGATTGAAATTTGTTACGAGTGCTTCCAAATTCGCAGTAAACAGTTTGGATTTTCTTTGTGTTTGGGTTAGCAACTAAGTAGATCCCATTTAAGTAGTGTCCGACGGTTGACAGCTGTCGGCAGGATGAAGGGGGTAGTCGAGGTGAAGATTGATCAATATTCATATTTTTGCTTTGTTGGAATTTTAGTAATGTGGAGACATTATCTAAATCATCCATTCGGTTTTTCTTTAAAAGATTAATCTCTTTCTCTTGCTCAATGTTTTGGGCCATCAAAAAGTCAATTTTTGCTCCCTGTTTTTGGCTTTCAGTGGACAATTTCACGTTCAAGGCCTGGAGATCCCTTCTTAAAGTTTTTTCCTCTTCCAGTTGGGTGATGAGGTGATTCATTTTGGCTTGTAGAAGCTCAACTCGAACCGTTAACAACTAAACAATAAGAAAACATTTTCCTTCTTCCTTATTTGAATCATCAATAATTGAAAAGAACAGATTTTACCGTGAATTGGTCATCATTTTCTATTGGGTCACTGGACGATAAGTTAACGATAAAGAGTAAAATAACGTAAATAATTTGGAAAAGTTTAATTAATCCCATCTTATTAAGGTTGATTGGTGACAATTTTAAAGTTTTAAATCTAAGCTTTTTTAATATAAACTTTACTTGTATGTCTGAATGAGGCAGTATTATTAAAAACCTTGAAATATAATAACCACGAACTATCAACCTTTGCTCTGTGAATAATAGTCGAGATAATAGTATAGGCTCGAATAGTATGGGGTAGAACAAACAAATGATTATAAATCTTTCATCATCAGTTATCTTACTTACGTCATTCTGAAGAGCCCAAAAAAAGTTTAAAAAAATTATTTGTGAACTCTTGCGAGCATTTATGTGTCTCTAACTTATGTACTGAATAATACAAACTCATCACGTGACATCGACGCACTCCAAATCCTACTAAACTCTTCTTGAAATTTATGCTGCGTGCCATCATATCGTATATTATAACATATTCCAGTCCCGACTTTACAGGAAATCGGAGGCGACTCTACAAAACTTCTATATTTTTTTTCTCCCAACTTAAGTTAATAGCTGTATGGTTCGTAGAATATCAGTTTTAAATGTCAGTTCGAATATTTTATTTTCTGCTTTGTACTTACATTACATGCTATTTGTTAGCTGTTGTATTAAATGCTATAAGCATCGTGACAAACGTATAAAATAGTATTTCAAAGAAATTGTTTTAGCAAGGTTATATTCCAATATTAAAATGTTATGATCCTACTCATGAATTTGTCCTAGTTTTAGTGGTATGAAACACGCCATTAGGATAGAAGCAACCGCAATTAATTCTGTTTAATTCCAATTATAAAAGTCCACTATCGGCTACAAACACTTCCGTATTTTATCCTGTTGCGATTTGAGAATCGCAATGAAGGAAAACTCCCACACTTTCATGCATCCATCAAGTATTAAGTTAACTGATTTTTATCATTATCTTCCGTATACGAGAAACAATATATGTATTTCTTTCAATTCAACATAATTATGTCAACAATTACAATTCTGGGATAATTAAAATTTTATTTAAATAAAAATTTGATTTCAAACTATTTCGCGCTTAAAATATTGTAGCCAAAAAATTAGCCGCTTATGCGAAATGGTCGTGTGAGCGAGTATATAGCCTGTAACCGTATAACCAAGACGAACACATGTCTAAACGACAATGTTTTTAAATTGGTGAACATACATAATGTTACATTGAAAACTCTGAAGCTCCTGCGAACTAGTATAAGTTAAGCGTGAACGGAAAAATAAGTTATGTTTAAAGTCACTTGGCTTTCGTCTTATCAAGTATCAATACTTTTGAATGTGAGTCTATAATGTAACCCACTTCATATTTGTGGTAAATATATTTTTAAAGACAGAACTTCTTAATTATAAGAATATTATGCCTAATCAACCTTAAATGTTTTAATAATGGCACATGGCACCCAGAAACGAATACGAGTATACCCCGTGTAGACGGAAGAGACTAGAGCAGCACGCGGTGCTAGAGCAATCCCGGAAGACCCCAGGGCACTTACTGGGTAGTTGCTAATTTCGTGTTAAACATACACTTTGGACAGTCAACACCCGGAAGACTATTATGTTATAATCAGTCATGATCGCATGTATCAGTCGTACCCGGAAGAGATAAGAGCGCAACCAGGAAGGATCTAGTTCAGTTTACTTTCGTCACTTCAACTTTGAGCGGGCATCATACAAACCCGTGCATGTTACCATGCATATACTAACCAGAGCTGTAATAGGCTCACATTTACTTAAATATACAGTTAAAACAAGTTTCCTATTAATTTTCATTACAATTTCATTTTTTTAAATTATTTTTTTTTCATATGGCTCCTCCCATCTCCTCACAGAGTTCGACAAAGGCAACAGCAACCATGCTGTCATTGGAGTGAATGACGGTAGATATGTATTCTGTTTGTGGACGAAGACGACCGAGGACGGATTCTTCTCCTTCCGTGTCCTTCATGTGTGATCACTCTGTCTCCCATCGCTTTTTCACACTCTAATTCATTTGAAAAGTCTGAGAACTGTTCTTTGTCCTGTAATAAGTATAACTTACTATGCCTTTGACAGTGAAAATAATTTATATTGATTTCATTTAGATTTTGAAATGTTTTTACTACTGCAATCTTTCATGGTGGTAGCAGAAGGCGGGCTGGAGCTGATGCTTATCACGGCTGTCTTGGTCGCGCTATTGTCGGTTTCATATTACGTCTTGTTTCATCCGCTAAACCGTGAAAGGGTAAGATGAAAGCCACAGTAATAATTGTCCTATTGACATTAATTTTTAAATGAATTATGAAAGGATTTATGCGACATTGGCTATGGGAGGAAAAATAAAAGAGAGCTTGCTAATCAAGTCCGTCGTTTGAAAAAATTAGGACAACTCCCGCCCGTCTACCCTAATGGGTGGTTTGCTATCTGTGAGTCGGACCAGCTGAAAGTTGGTCAGGTTCGTCCCGTCTATGCCTTGGGTATTAAATTACTTTTTAATTAAATCTATAAGATAATCTATTTATTGATATTGCTGAAACAGGAGAGAATTTGGTCGTCTTCCGGACGGAGAAAGGCCAAGCCTGTGTGATGGACGCCTACTGCCCGCACTTGGGAGCTCATCTAGGGTTTGGTGGACGAGTTATTGGTGACTGCATTGAATGTCCATTTCATGGCTGGAAGTTTCACGGGCGGGACGGCCATTGTTCCTCCATTCCTTATTCGGTTGGAAAAGGTAATTTTTTGTATAAAATGTACTCGAAACTCTTAAAAATTAATTTTATCACTTAAAAACAGTGCCAAAATATGCTCAGGTGAAATCCTGGCCAGTGGATGAAGTCAACGGTTTCGTTTTCTTCTGGTACCACGCAGAGAAGGAAGAGCCGAGCTGGAAGATTCCCGTAGTAGAGGAGTTACTTTCGGGAACCCAAAATGGGAGGCCTTGGTTGTACCGCGGTCGATCTGACTACAAAGTGAATGCCCATATTCAGGAAATCCCAGAGAATGGGGCGGATGTGGCACATTTAGCACAGCTTCACGGCCCTTCCCTCTTTTTTGGATCAGACCTTCAAGTCGTAGCAGACAAAAAAGCTCAAAATGAAATGAAAACCGATAGCGATGCCTTGGTACGACATTGTTGGGAAGCACAATGGACAGGACCGTCTGAAGGAGTCGATGTTGAAAACAGACACTTAGCCATTGCAAGGATCCGGCAATGCTTTCGCTTTTTGGGTCGTTTCTCTCTTTTCCAGACTGTGGTAGAAGTTCAACAGATTGGTCCAGGTCTAGTTCATCTTTTTATCGAAACAGATGTAGGCAAATGCGTTTTCATTCACACGGCCACGCCCGTAGAACCTCTCGTTCAACATGTGGTCCACCGTTTGTATTCGGCTCCAAGCTTTATAGCACCTTTCGCCAAACTTCTCTTGTGGGGAGAATCCATTATGGTAATATAAATTTTCCCATTGTGTATATTTGCCGACATCAACTCAAAATCTTATTTTTTAGTTTGAGAGGGATGTTGCGATATGGAACCATAAAACGTACATTGGTCGCCCTTTGCTCGTCTCGGAGGACCAAACCATTTTTAAACATCGGCGCTGGTACAAACAATTCTACTCGGAGAACTCTCCTCGGTTGCAAGAGGTCCAGTCTCATATTTCATCTGAAACCAATTCTCCTTACGATTGGTGAATTACACTTTTGAAAATGTGAGATTTTCCATGGTTTGGTCAAATACAAAAACAAAATTCTTCTATATGTATAGGCTGCTTCAAATTCAAATAAGAAATCTTTTTAACCGCTATCTGTACGATGAACCTACGTTTTTTTTTATTTGGCTTTCGTAGACTAGCTACGTATAGGTGGGTCTAGACTCCAGAGCTTATTCTTCTTTATTCTGAGAGAGAGAGCTTTTGTATTATAAATTACAATTATTTATGGTTAAAGCACAACATATTTAACTGGCTTTGCCAATGATTATGTATGTGACGCTATTTCATTTGTGAGATGAAAAATATATTTAGTTATAGGCAAAACATTGTAGTCAAGTGAAAACTGGTTAATAGGAAAGTACAAAGAACACAGTGGAGTTCCCTGACTCTATTTTAGCCCCATATATATGCATATTAAAAAAAAAACATTCACTATTATTACTTCACTTAATTAATGCATCACTGTAATTTATAAGTAAGTGTACACATACATTATTCACTTATAATTCACCATTTAAAGTATATTTGTAACGCTTAAAGCCTGTAAGAGCAAATTGTTGTATCACTCGTTTGGTTCCACGTAGTTTGTTTTGTTGGGTTCGTTGGGATGGGTTTTTGACAACCAACTTGCTTTGTAAATCATCAACTCAAACTGTTAGTAAGTAATGAAACGTTTCGGCGATTTGGCACTTTATAATAAATAGTGATCGTTTATATAATTCATAGCTTATACCTTATTGTTATTTAAATCAATTTAAATCAAAGTTTGAATTAAATCACGATTTAAATCAATTCGTGTTGATTGACTGATTTTTGATTTAGAGCGTTTTCAAATTTTGATTTTTTGATTGAAAATCATAAACCAATCGTCTAAAATCAATAAATCATCAATAAATCAAAAACAATTAAATTGAAATTTGGCAACTTTCATCTATTGTTTTTTTTAGCAATTCCTTAGCCATTGCAATGTCGTGTTTACTCGCAATCGTAACCAACTCAGTAGCGGCTTACTAGAATCATATATTTACTTAAAATAATTCAAAAGAAAATTAAATTTTGGTTCAAGAGAGGGCACCACGAAAATTGATTTATGATTTATGATTTTGATTTTAAATCAAATTTTTAAAATGACTTTTAAAATTTGATTAAAATTTGATTTTTGAATTTTGATTTCAATCAATTCCACAATGATTTATCCCAACACTGATACTTTCTACTACGTATACGAATAGTTGTAGTAGTATGTGACATACCACTAGTGCAGTTTTATTTTTGTATTATTTTTAAATAATAAACATGCTTAAAATTAAAACAAAAATGCTCTGTGACGTGGTGTGCGTGTATTTCCAATTACAATGATAATATTCCCAGGAGATAGATAAGAAGGCCCAATCATCATGGTAACTAAACAGCCAGAGAAAATAGAATTACAATAAGAAGTAGACACTTTATACATGAAACATGTTCGTCATAAGTTGATGTATATTATAGAAAAGAATTAAAACTAATAGAACCCTGAGCTAAATCAAAATGAAATTACGATTTCATCATCAAACTAAAGTTTACTTTAAAATATAACCTTAATTTAAGAAGATGAATCATTTCAGACCAGCACGAAATCTTCTTCAGCAAGCCAGACAAAAAATAAGTATAAAAACCATAAAATGTTGATTTTCTCTTCCTGTTTTTGGTTTTCAGCAACTAATTCGTTGACTCTCTTTTGTAACCCTTCGTTCAACGCAAGTAAATTACCTCTGCAGACTTTTTTTTCCTCTTACTGGACTTCTACTTTGACTTGAAAAGTACAAGTTAATTCGTCATCCATAACTAAGCCAAAATTTTCAAATCAAAAAATTTTCCCTATGCATTATAGTATCTATTAGTTATTTATATAGCTTATAAAACCATTTTCAATAGTATTCTGTTCGGATGATTTTGGTGGATTAAAATGGGCATGGTTTTCCTTTAGAAGATGTACTTCTTCTCCTTGTTCTGCTGACATTTGTGTCATTAGAAAATTAATTTTGGTCTCGAATTCTTCTGACAAACGATCAAATCGCTCATTTAGTATTGTGTTTTCGGCAGCCAATTGATTTATTTTAGTTTCTAGTTGAGAGTTCAAAGCCTGCGATAATGAGACCGTATGACTTTCTCTTCCTCGAGTTTGACTGAAAGTTGATATACTTTAGTCTGTAAGCCTTCTACTTTATTTGTCAGTAGGCCTAGCTGTAAAAATTACGTAACATAATATATAAACGTAAAGAGTATAGGATGCGATTTAAAAAATCATTACCTTAAGTTGGGCGTAATTGTCAAGGGAAGAACTCGTTGATAAACTGGTGGAAATAAACAGAACTGTCAGAATAGCAATAATTGAAGGGATTTCCATCTTTATTGATGCTGCTGAAAGGTTGATGTGCATAATTTAAACGTTTTGTGAATTGTGTTTAAATTCGCCATTGGACCTATTTAGTGCAACAATGTGGATAGACTTTAATCTTTGATTATCAGTTAGGGATGTATAGTGAACTTTAGACGAGGGTGGCGACTATGCAAGAAAAGACAAAAATGGCCGTTATTGTTATGTTGTATAAGCATAAACACTAAGTCAACTATAAATTTATAACCATTAAAATCAGCTCTTTCCTTTCTCAAAAAATAAGCCTAACTGCAAATCCTTTACTGAAAACATTGTTGGTATAATGCATGTTCGAAAAAGGGTTTGAAGTTTGAAAATATAATTTTGTGCTTATTATTGAAAAATGTGGGTTACATTTGGTAATTAACAAACGCCCGTTATGAGGCTATGTCAACTGTCAAGGTGGGAGATAAGAACTCAGTGTGGTTATAAGCTACTTAGCAAACAGAGGAAATGGGGTTAATCGGTCGACTTTTTTGGGAAATGAAGTGCTGCTGTTCAATGATAATTAACATTATTGATCAATAACAATGATTACTAAGAAAAAAAGCAACTAGAAACCAACTGAATAATAATTAATACAATTCTTCACGATTCCACCATTAAACGCTTTTGGGAAAAGTTAATTTATTTCTGTGATTCAATACCAGAGGAAAAAATTTAAAATATGTTTTTATTTGGTTAAACTATTTATGCAGCATCAATCATCATTTTTCCAATGAGGAACTCGGAGATAGCTTTATAGCAGCTGCAAATATACCAACAATCAAAACCAATAGTGGTTTTCAGAACTAATACGAAACTAGAGATCATTGAGAAGAATTATAAATTGTTATCTTAAATTTCTAGTAGAAGTGGTAAACATTTTTCTGCAGAATGCTTGTATTTCCGAAATTCCGTTAGTAGAATAAGTTTACCCAACCTTTATTCAATGACAGTGAAAAATGTGTAATATGAAACTCTAAATTTACTTTAGACCAACAAATTTAAATCCTCTTCTACAAGCCATCCAGTAAAGAAAGTAAAATGAGCAGGGCTATAATCGTGGATAATGCCTTCAGCTTTGTATAGTCGGACTTGGTCGCCGGTTTTCAACCGCAAAGAGGCACCAATGCCAGAAAGGGCAGCGTAGCATTCCGATCCAGCGAAAGCCTCACCAATGCTCACACCGTTCACTTGAAGGAATACTCGAAGCCCAGATGGACTGCAAGATTTGATTCCTTTAAAATCAAAGTGATAAATCCCATCTACTGGGACGGTAAAAATTCCGGTGACCAAGTTCATAGCGTCACCCTCGTTTAGAAGTTGTGTATCAAATCGGATAACAGTGTTTTCCAAAGCAAAATCACCATTCAATTGCACAAAAAAGTGGACGGATTTAGTCTTCACATCAACACCTCCATAGAAGATCTCTGTAACTGTTGAATAAAATATAACATTTCATCACAACTTCTTTCATACTAATAATGTTAAAACATTCATCTTACGAGTGCTGCTGCCAAAATCACAGTAGACGGTCTCGATCTTGTTGGTATCTTGATTTGCGATGAGATAGATTCCATCTAGATAGTGACCGATGGTTGACAATTGCCTACAAGATGAAGGCGGTAGTCGAGGCGATGAATCGCCGGATATTAAATTATTAGCGCTATTAATTTTCATCTTTCTATCCTCCCCATCAAGGGATGAATTTGGCTGAATTGTATCAGCCAAGTGTAGTTTTTTCTTTAACTGGTTGATTTCTTCGTCTTGTTGGACGTTTTGAACATACAAAAGATCTATTTTTTCTGGAAATACAGTAGTTGCTTTAGTTTGGCGTTCTCTGTAGACAATTGATGAACAGATTATGCATTCGATAATGAAGATTACCTTTTAACATTTGTTCTCCTTCCAGCTGGGCGACGAGTTGATCCATTCTTGATTGCAGAGCATCGACTCTTTCAGTCAAAAACTTGATCAATTGCTAATTTGAAACAAAGTATTTATAATATTGCAAGTAGCCTATTAATTGAATATAAATGTTTTACTCACCATCTGTGCATCATTTTCTATTGTGGAGCTGCTTGAGGAAAATTTAAGAACAGCAAAGAGAGTGGCAAGAAGAATAACAATCGTAGACTTTAAACTGTGTAAAGTCGTCATTCCGATTTTAGCTGAACGACTGAACTTTTTTTTAACACTGGTTTGGTAGAGGATTAGGGCAAGACTACTTGGTTAAATAGGTATGCTCGTTCCCCAATAGTAAAGTAATCAGTCCACCCTAAGAAATTGTATCACATGCTATTTTTTGATTGGTTCATCTCTCTTGAATGCATTCAACAAGTTGCATTTTATTGCTCACGAGCCTATTTGAAACTCATGCTTCACGTGTTCAAATTTCACGTTCCGTCCACACTCGAATTGAGGTCGATAATATTAGTGGGACAACAACAAATAATACCAACCTTTGTTTGTATTTCATACAAGTCGAGTTAAATGAGGTGCTCTATATGAAATATAATCTGGAGCTTAAGCTATTATCTTACATATTGAAATAAGAAAAATAGGCTGACGCATTGAATAAAGATGCGTCGAAGATGTTTTTGTTTGTTTAGGAATTATAAGGTCTTCGAAAAAAAAAAAGATAATTGCTGTTTTTGGGGTCGTTTGGCTCTATTAGGCATTCATGGCTGCATCATCATGCTTTATAAAAAAAAATAATTATACATTTACAAAAGAGAAATCAAAAGGTCATAGGGTACAACTAAGTATGTATAGGCTAAAGAGGAATGTCAAAAAGGCTAGATTTTAATGGGCATCATGTTTCCTGGGTATTCGTTTCAGACTAACTCTAGATCTTCTTCCACAAGCCAGCCTGTAAAATGAGTATAGTGATTGCCAACAAAATCGTTAAGGGCACCCTCAAATTTGAATAATCTGACTTGATCGCCAGTTTTCAATCTCAAGGAAGCACTGATGCCAGAAAGTGTCAAATATGTGTTTAAGTTTGAAGCGTAGGAAGTCCCTATTTCAACGCCATTGACTTGGAAAAGAATAACATTAACGAGCTCATCCGCTAGTTTCATTGCAGAAAACTCAAAATGATAAATTCCATCTAAAGGGACGGTAAAGACTCCAGTAGCCAAATTCATGGCCCCGCCGATATTCAGCCGCTCTATCTCAAAAGGGATGGCGACGTTGTTCAAAGTGAATGCAGTGCTTCGCTGCACAAAAAAATGAACAGACTTGGTTTTGATATCCACACTGCCGTAAAATGTCTCTGAAACTACCAATAAGTTTCATTACAATTAATAAAAGTGCAATACCTATTTTCAAATTGAAATTTAGTAGGCCTATTATTACTGCTGCTTCCGCCGAAATCGCAGTAGATGGCCTCAATCTTGTTGGTGTCCGGGTTAGCAGCCAGGTAGATCCCGTCCAAATAGTGGCCGATTGTCGACAATTGCCGACAGGAAGAAGGAGGCAATCGGGGAGAAGAATTAGGCTCGGAAATTATGTTGATACTATTCCTATCAGGTGATATTATTTGTGTGATGAAATCAGGTTTTCTTTTCTTTAGGCTGCGAATTTCTTCCTCTTGTTTCGAGCTTTGAGTAGCCATTAATAAATGGATTTTAGCATCGAATTCTTCTTTTAAAAGATCAAACCGATCGTTTTGTTTCTGGTCCTCGGTAACCAGTTGATCGATTTTTAATTGTAATTGAGAGCTTAAATCTTGGTAATGGGCGATTTTTTCTTCGTCGAGTTTGGTTGAAAGCTGTTCCACTTTTGCTTGTAAGTCATCTACTCGGGCTGCCAATAGGTCTAACTGTTAAATTAAAGAAAATAGTTATACATTTTATGTTATTAATTTGAAGTGTATGTGCATACAGTTTGAGTTATATTATTAGATAGTTTACCTTAAATTGAGCGTTATTGTCTAGAGAAGAACTCGTTGATAAACTTATTGAAATGAAGAGAACTGTCATAATAATAACAATTGAGGGAATCTCCATGTTTAAAGATGCTGCTGAGAGCTTGATTTTCATAATTCAAGCTTTGGAAAGAACTGTTTTGAAAGTCAAAGTTTTTAGTTAAGCAATCCAGTATATGTATTAGTCTTTTATCTTTCGTTATCAGAAATTACATTTTTGAATATGTGTGACGATGCACTCAAGGAGAAGATTAATCATGAAACAAAGAACAATACATACTCTTGGGCCAACTGGCAGACAAAATTGGCTTTTTAATTTCCTCTACATGTGTATTATTTCAAATTTTATTACGTAAAGTAGTACTTTTTATGAAAAAATTAACTATTGAAATTTTAACCAGTGCATTATTTTCACTCGCCCGTCATATGAATGTTTTCTCCGCCCTTATTTTTGTTAAGTGCATCTCATTTAGCAGACTGAGAAAAAAACGTTTACATTCAATAGCGCAGCAATAATCTCGATCTTTCAATAACAGAAATTCGAACAATTATTTTCTCTTTTCTTCCATTATTTTAAATTGCATTAACTAAGAGGGTGTTATATTCTATAAATAAATAAAAAATGTTCACTTCTAGATATATATTGAGACCCCTCTTCGGAGCATTTGCCGCTTTTATAAACTTGACCGACAGCTGTAAGACTTATAGGAAAGCCCATACTATACTTTTAGGTATCCCTTGCGCCCCATAGACCCTGGCTGGTCTATCTAAGAATTAAAGCGGCTTATGTCTCATATACGCAATATGCATGCATAAATAAAGTATATCAATTGGGCTTGGATTAGTATTCAATCTAACAGAATATCTTCTTCTACAAGCCATCCAGTAAAATGTGTATACCGAATACCATCATTGAGAGTGCCCAGAGATTTAAACAGTCTTACTTGGTCCCCAGCTTTTAATCGCAAATAGGAGTTGATGCCGGAAACAGCGAAATTAAAAAGGCCCGGTGACCCGTAAGAACCGGCTATCCCCAAACCGTTCACTTGAAGATTGACAAATACATAATTTTCATTTGAAGCTTCTTTCAATGCTGAGAATTCAAAATGATAAATTCCGTTAACAGGAGCGGTAAACACGCCCGCAGCCGTGTTCATAGCACCACCAATATTTAGAACTTCTATGTCAAAAGGGAGGACCACATTTTCCAAGGCGAAATTGTTACTGCGTTGGACATAGAAGATGACAGATTTACTCTTCACTTTTAAGCTTCCAAATAAAGTTTCTGAAACTATTTAAAGGTTTAGAAATATTAAAAAATAAACAGGGAAATATTTTATGTATTAACGAGTGCTGCTGGCAAAATCGCAGTAAACGGTCTCAATCTTATTGGTATCTGGATTGGCGACCAGATAAATCCCGTCCAAATAGTGACCGATGGTAGACAATTGACGACATGACGAAGGGGGTAGTCTGGGCGAAACGATA
The DNA here is from genome assembly GCA_030141595.1 of Chydorus sphaericus. Classification (NCBI taxonomy): domain Eukaryota; kingdom Metazoa; phylum Arthropoda; class Branchiopoda; order Diplostraca; family Chydoridae; genus Chydorus; species Chydorus sphaericus. The sequence continues at coordinate 458,426 of CM057932.1, read as the reverse complement.
GAATTCCCCTCGGCATTACGTAAATCTTCGGAACTCATGGCATCATTTTTGAAAGATTTCAATTTTTTGAGTTGATCGTCATTATTTATTATGTCCTTCAGGAAAAGAATTTCTTTATTTTGTTGGTCAATTCTCAACTCCAGTTTCGAATTTTGGGCTTGCAAATGGTTACGATGCATTTTTTCTAAGTTGATCCAACTTTGCTTGTAAATTGTCAACTCGAGCTGTCAATAACTATTCTTTAATTATTTTAATACTCATTAGATTAACTATGGATAAATCATAAATTTTCCTTTGGAAAATAATATTTACCTCGTTTTCAATTGAAGAGCTCAAAGACAGCTTAACAACAGCAAAAATTACAAAATTAAGTCACGCGGCAATGGCATGCATCTTATCAACACGCTTAATTAAGCCCAGGAGTCTGTCTATAATACTGTATAATCTACGTCAAACTCCTGCTGCATGCACAACCATCACGTGCCGCCCCGAAAAATTGGGGCCGATAATATTATTTAGAGAAATTAATCGTTTTGTACATAAATCCAGCACACGATCTTTCTTTTTGGCTTGCATTCACAAACAGAATGAAGAGAATTTAAGGAATTGATTACAATTTTAAAGAGTTCGCAGTTTACTTACTTTGTATTTGAAGAACGTCAATAACGAAAGTTTGTTTAGAACATTTATTTCTTGGAACGTGGAAGTTCCATTCATCTTTGAAAATTATTGGGGTTAGTAGTATGGGACATTTCACTAGTACTTATCCTTTTTTATTATTGTTACAAACAACCCATTTGAATTACGATTTTTAAACAAAAAAGTTAACTATAAGTACATTGGCAACAAGATTTCTGCTCCATTTTAAAAGCTGCAATTATATATTGTTATTTTCATTTTCCTAGTAAAAAATGCGAAATAAAGTTGAATTCATAGTGGGTTATATAATAGAATATAAGTCCGTCTGTTCCATCTAAAAGAGGTCGCACACAAGTCTTATGCTGTGTTCTTTGATTTAACCAAAAAGATCCTTGTTCACATGCAAATATCCCAAATGTATTATTATAAAGTGATATGATAAAGGTAATAATATCTTAAAAGAGAATGAAGAAGTGTCAGAATTTCCGGAAGTAGTCAGCGTAGTCATTTGCAACAAATTGCTTGTTGCAGGTATAGAAAAGCAAGGGCGGATAATGGGGGGGGCTTTGGGGGTCTAGGCCGTAACCTCCAAGGCGCCTACGGAGGCGTCTCAAATTTTTTTGAAAAGTACGCCAAAATCGGCGCCTTTTGGACGTTGCCCCCCCCCCCCCCCCTCGCAAAAGGCCATTTTTTTATCCCCCTTGTAGAAATGTAAGTACAAAACGATTCGCCTAAGTGGTTATATTATTAAGACTAACCCTAGTTTACAAAGATTTTCAGCCCAGCAACTTCTTAAAGTGGACCAGAAAATTTATCATACAAATAATCACATCGGAGAGTGCCAGGGACTTTGAATAATCTGACCTGTTAACCCGTTTTCAATCGTAGGTAGGCATCTTTTCTTTTCTTGGGAAGCGCCAAGAAGTTTAATACAAATGTAATTAATACTCATGAAATAAAATACTAGTAAAATGAATTCAAAGTTATATCGAATATTGTCAACGTGAAATATGGTTAGGAAATATCAATAATCGACGATAAAATAAGAGAGTTTATATTTTTTAATTCAATGATGGAATACTTGATCTAGTTTGCTCTGTTTTCATCTTTGAAAACGGCTTCCCTGGAGGCTGGTTTTAAGAAATCAAGATTTTAGAGCAAATTTTTAATGCAATGACAGTTCATTTTTCTAAAACCATATATTTTCTTTAAGTGGAAACAAACAGGAGGATATACGATTTGGGTAACACATATAAGGTTGATACTTGTAGGACCTGTAGTTTTTTAAACAGTGAATTATGTTCTTAAAAATGTTAATTTTACGTAATTGCTTAGATCGCTGACTAACTGCTTAGAAACATATATTATTAAGCAGTTCAAAAAGCTAACAACTTTCAACTTTCGAATTTTATTGAGCTATTATAAGCCTTTTGGACCTATGAAAATTCAAAAATTTAGTTTGTTTGAATGTTTTGCTGTTACTGTACAAGGCCAATCATGCTAAATGGATTTTGAACTAATTTTTATTTTCATACTGAAATATTTTCAAACGAAATCAACTTTTGAGCTAAATTAGTATTGCAAGCATTTATTTATCTGTAGTGGAGCTTTGCACAAGATTTATATACAATAGCTGAAAAATAAAGGTGATTTATAGAACACATAGAGGCTGGGTTTCTATTAACAACGATATACTTGCTGATACATTTGTTTCAGACTAACACCAAATCTTCTTCTACTAGCCACCCCGTAAACTGTGTATAACCATATCCATTATTATCGAACAGAGTTCCACCAGTTTTGTACAATCTAACTTGGTCGCCAGCTTTCAAACGCAAGTATGTGTTGATGGCGGAAAGGCCTAAGTAATTTGGTAGAGCGTTTGTGGCGTAAGAGGTGCTTATTAAAGCACCATTAACTTGAAGTATGACACGATAAGAAGCTGAATTGTCTGCTGCGTCTTTCATTCCGGAGAACTCGAAGTGATAGATTCCATTGACAGGAGCGGTAAATACTCCTGCAGCCGTGTTCATTGCACCACCGATATTCAGAATTTCTAAATCAAAAGGGAGGACGACGTTGGTCAAAGCAAAATTGCTACTCCGTTGAACAAAGAAGATGACTGATTGGCTTTTCACCTCCAAGCTTCCGAATAAGGTCTCCGAAACTATTTTTAAGGTATCAAACATTTTTTTTTTACTGTTGAAAATTAAAAACAATTTAGAGTATATTTACGAGTGCTGCCTTTAAATTTACAGTAGACCGTCTCAATCTTGTTGGTGTTTGGGTTGGCGACCAAGTAGATTCCGTCCAAATAGTGACCGATGGTAGACAATTGCCTGCAGGATGAAGGCGGTAATCTTGGAGTTGGCGGAGAATCGGGATTGGTATCATATATGTTGGAATATATGCTATTTTTCAGTTTAATTGATTCTATTTCAATGTTATCGTTATTTCTTTTCTTTAAAAGACGAATTTCCTCTTCTTGTTTGGCGCTCTGAGCTATCAATTGCTGAATTTGAGTTTGCATACGATCATATCGTTCATTTTGTTGAACGTTCTCGGCAACCAATCGGCTGATTTCGGTTTCAAGCTCTAAGTTCTTAGTCTGGGAATGTTGCCTTAGGGTTTTCTCCTCGGTGAGTTGGTTTATAAGCTCATCCATTTTGGCCTGGATTCCAAAAACTTGAGCCCTTAACAACTATTAAAAAGCAGTTTTATTGAATGTATTATGCAAACTTTATTTTTATTATTAATTTATATTTTACCATAAAGTGTTCGTCCTTTTCCACCGAAGAGCTCGTAGATATTTCAACAGCAAAGAAAGCGATCACGATCAAAATAATTGGAAGAATCTCTGTCATTTTACTACCAACAATCATCTTTAGTGGGTGATGAACTAAAACCAAAGTTTTTTTTACTGAGATAGCAAATGGCTGTTGAAATACGAATACCGTTTTTATAAACTATTTCAATATAGAAGTCAAGGGTGGTTTGCTGCTTATCTTTTTTTATCAATATAATAAAATAGAACGCTGCCTGTATTTTTTTCAAATGTGAATTTAACCATTTCTTTAATAATTTTTTTTTTTTAAACAATATTATATATCAAGCCCATCTAATATGCGATTAAAGGTATTTTAAACATTTTCATGTGGATAGTTTAATTGTATATCACATGAAAATTACAGTATTGACGATATCAGTATTTGTATAATTGTATCAATTTCATTGGATTTAAAAACTCTTGATTCATAAAATATATATATAGTATATCCAACCGTTTTTTTGTTTGTAATAAAATATTCGCGCGAATTAAACTTGAGCCTTGATATTAACAAGATAGCCTAATAAGTTCAGGCCATAACTAGATCTTCTTCTACGAGCCAGCCACTAAAGTGAGTATAGTGCCCAGCATCGTCGTTGATGATGCCACCATTTTTAAGTAAACTGACTTGGTCCCCAGTTTTCAAACGTAAGTGGGTGTTGATGGATGACAGACCCACGTAATATTCTGGTATATTGGAACCGTAAGATACGCCTATTGCCTCACCATTAACCAGAAGGCTAACATAAACAGGAGCTTGATCTGATGCATCTTTTATGGCTGAGAACTCGAAATGATAGATTCCATCTACAGGGGCAGTGAAAACTCCTGCAGCCGCGTTCATGGCACCACCAACATTGAGGCGTTCAACATCAAAAGTGATGATGACATTGTTTAAAGAAAGATCGCTACTTCTTTGAACATAGAAATTAACTGATTTGCTCTTAACGTCCACATTGCCAAATAAGGTCTCTGAAACTAAAAAATTAATAAAGGTTAGAAAAAATAGTTAAATATTCATAAAAATGTTTTTACGAGTGCTGGATTCAAAGTCACAGTAAACAGTTTCAATCTTGTTAGTGTCCGGATTAGCAACCAAGTAGATGCCATCCAAGTAGTGGCCGATGGTCGATAATTGCCGGCAGGATGAAGGAGGTAATCGGGGTGAAGAATCGTCATCATTCATATTTTTGCTTTGCTGGAATATTTGCCGTTTTAGGTTATTATTTGAATAATTTATAATTGTATTCTTCAAAAGAAGAATCTCTTCCTCTTGTTGAATGTTTTTGGCCATCAAAAATTCAATTTTGTCCCCCTGTTTTTGGCTTTCGTTTGATAATTCCTCATTCATAGCTTGGATATTACTTCGTAATGTTTTTTCTTCATCCAGTTGGATGATGAGTTGATCCATTTTTGCTTGTAGACTATCAACTCGAGCCGTTAGAAACTATAGTAATATATTTAGAAAATATATAAATATTCCTTGATTAAATTCTGCTATATAGAAATGCCGTTACTGTTAATTGACTATCAATTTCTATTGCAGAACTCGAAGATAAATAAACAAAGAGAGAAATTACGAACAGAGTTTGGGATATTTGAATAAATTCCATCTTAAGAAGATGTTTGGTGACAACTATAAATTTTTAAATCACAATTTTATTTCCTAAGTTGTACTTGAGTCCAACTATGACAGTATCATAAGCATAAGGACATTATGAACTATTAACCTTTGCACTTTCAATAAAATTACAGGCTTCGCCACATTGCATGGCTATAAACCTGACCAATGGTTTTAAACCATTAATCATCAGGGGATCTCGCCTACGTCGCTTCGAAGCACCTCATTATACGTCCCTAAGTAGTTTTAATAAAAGCTTTTTGATTGGCCTATTCCTACATACGTTCAATGTGTGTATTTTATTATTGCTGAGTAATTGAAACTCACGTGGCATTCAGGTTTTATCGACACACGTGTATATGAGTCTATACTAATCTACTTGGATCTCAAACTGCGTGCTCAAACATCACGAGCCGCCTAGACAGATCGAGGTCGATATTTGTATTGGGAAAATCCAAATTCAAGACCAATAATAATAATATTTGTTTCTTTCAAACGGGGCCAGTTTAATGTGCTCAATAATAAATGTCAAACTGGAGCTTAAATGTTATCTTATGCTGACGCATTCAGAGGTGCATCGAAGAGGTGTTTACTTGTTTATGAATTATTTGGCCTGAGAATTGATAATAACTGTTTTCAGGTCGTACAGTTCTATTTGGCCTACGTGACTTTCATCGTGGATCGGATTTCATTCACACTCCACAAATATAAATCAAAAGGCCATAGGGGACGGACTGTTCTGTTAGACTAAAGAGTAAAGATAAATCGAAAAAAATGCGAGGAATAACACATACTTCAGTATATTTCAATGGTTTAAAAATAAGTATACTATGTATAACTTACATATAATAAGAAAGTCAAAACAAAGAAACAAATTATGACCTTCAACGCCTAGTGATGGTATGGGATGATTACACTTATAACCTTATTATTATTATTCTTTGGGTACACAACAGTTTTTAAACCAAGACACTAACATCCCCTTCCTCAAGCCACCCGCTAAAATGACTGTTGCGGTTATTACCAGTAAAATCGTTCAGAGTGCCCGTAGTCTTGAACAACCTAACTGTATCCCCAACTTTCAATCTCAACGAAACATTGATGCCTGACAGAGCAAATACATTGGGTAGATCCGTTGTATAAGAAGAGCCAACATCCACACCTTTCACTTGAAGTGAGACGTTAAGAGCAGTCGGATCCGATCCTTTCATCCCTGAGAATTCGAAATGATAGATGCCATCTACTGGGGCAGTAAAGGTTCCAGAAGCAGTGTTCATTGCTCCACCAACGTTCAGCACTTCCACCTCAAAGGGGATGACGGCATTATTCAATCCAAAGGCGTTAACCCGCTGAACGGAGAAATGGACACTTCTGATCTTGACATCTACATTTCCATAAAAGGTCTCCGTAACTGTTAATAAAAATAGGTTAAAATGTATTATATGAGCAGATTTCTTGACTTAGAAGAATCTAAAATTGATTATTTATTACGTGTGGTTCCAAAGTCACAGTAGACTGTCTCGATCTTATTGCTTTCCGGGTTTGCGATCAGGTAGATTCCGTCTAAAGAGTGGCCGATGGTCGACAATTGCCTGCATGAAGAAGGAGGAGCTCTGGGCGAGTCTGCTAACATTTGATTCTTTTTTGGTTCAATGACATCATGATTTATGGTCTTTAAAAGGCGAATCTCCTCTTGCTGTTGAGTGGTTTGCACCATAAGAAAATTGATTTTTTCGTCCTGTTTTCGATTGTTGGAAATCAATTCTTCTTTTAAAGTCTGGAGATTAATGCGATGTGTTTTTTCTTCTTCGAGTTGGATTCTGAGTTGGTGTGTTTCGGCTTGTAAACCATCAAGTCGAGCTGTCAACCATTTCTATATTTAATTAATATAGTAAACAGTCATATTATAAAATTGATTATTAAATGGGGTATAATGGTGATTTTTAGCTACCAGTTGAGCTGCAGTTGCGTCCTTTTCAATTGGAGAACTCGAAGATAAGCAAACATTACTATAAATGGAAATAATAAAGATAATGTGAAAAATGTTTAAAAGAGTCATCTTAAGATGCTGCTAGATATATCGATGAGTTGTTAGCTTTTTGGTTGGTTTAGAATAATGAAAAACAATGGAGCTGTTTTTCAAGCTGTTTACTTATTTCTAACACTAATGCTTTCAACGTGTATAAGCGTTTATCTTTCGCACTGTAATCAGTTGATCAAGAAAGTATGCCTTTTACGTTTTATGGTCGAAAACAAGGCTTGAGCTCCATCTATAGATTAAAATTTTAGGCAACATCGAAAAAGCCTCAGATAGCATAAAATATCCTCACTTTGAAGCAGTTTTTAAAATTGGTCTATTCTCATCACGAGATATAAAAGGTGTTTAGAGTATGTTGCTAACTAAGAAGAGCCTATCAAGTATCTACGTCGCCGTCGATTTATAATTATCTTGCTATTTATAATTATTTTTTTCTATTTATAATTATCTTTCACCACTGTTGTGCTGTGTCAAATGACAGTAAATACATGTAAATGTCTAGTAATAAATTTCTGCTACGTTTCAATTATTAAAAATAGGTATGTATACCTTTATGACCGATCTAAAATTTTAAATATGCGTGTACTTTAAAACCGAATAAATCTAAATCGTTTAGTGTATAATCGTACGATAGTGGATAAAGTTATATTAAATGTGTTCAGAATAGAAAAAAATACAAAATACTGCAAATGGAAGACTATTAGGGCGAATAAATGATAATGCATTATTGTATTCTAACAATTTCACCGGGAAAAGGTTTTACATAATATACAGTTTTACTTTCCCCAAAACTATATGTGATATTATATAGGTATCACATAAAGGATATATGATGAAGAAATTTGTTTTCAGTCCAACACTAAATCCTCCTCTACAAGCCAACCGGTAAAGAAAGTATACTGTAGAGAGTCGTGCAGAGTGCCAATAGTTTTGAATAATCGAACTTGATCACCAGTTGTCAACTTCAGAGAGGCGCTGATACCAGAAAGTCCCAAGTAGTTTGGAAGACTCGTAGCGAAAGCGGTTCCAATGTTGACACCATTCACTTGAAGGTAGATGAAAAGGTATTCATTTTTGGCATATTTTAGACCCCTGAACTCAAAATGGTAGATCCCATCTACAGGGGCTATAAAGACTCCGGTGGACAAGTTCATAGCGCGACCCACATTCAGTCTCTCAATATCGAATGGGATGACGGCATTTTCCAGGTCAAAGTTACTCGTTCGTTGAACGGTGAAGTGAACAGATTTTCTCTTGACATCCACGCTGCCATACACAGTTTCTGAAACTGTAAATAGGTTAAGTGCCACATACACAGTGCTATTATACTAATTTAAATAAATATGTTTCTTACGAGTGCTGGATCCAAAGTCACAGTAAACAGCTTCGATCTTTTTAGTTTCTGAGTTTGCGACCAGGTAGATCCCATCTAAATAGTGTCCGATGGTCGACAATTGCCGGCAAGAAGAGGGTGGTAATCGGGGTGAAGAATCGGACTCTATGGGCATACTAGCCTTTTCAATAGATGGTTTATTCTTTAACAATCGAATTTCTTTATCTTGTTGCTGGACTCTTAGTAAATCAATTTTAGCCTCGAATTCGGATTCCAATTTTTCGAATCGTTTGTTCTGTTTTATGTTTTCGGTTACCAATTGATCGATTTGCATCACCAGTTCAGAATTGAGAGTTTGGAGAGTTTTCCTTAATTCTATTTCTTCCTCAAGTCTGACAGTGAGCTGGTCCATTTTGGTTTCTAAGCCGCCTACTCTATCCATCATCAACTATAAATGATACAAAAATGTGTATTATATACATTCCTTTTAATAAGCACGTTATTACATAATAGTAGACGCGTAAATACCTTTTGTTGGGTCACATCATTTTCGAGAGGTGAGCCCCTAGATGATTTGACACCATAGAAAATAACAGCAATCCCAAGTAGTATTGGGAGAGAATTTTTTATGCCACCAATTAACATTTCTAGTTATTTTCTGGGTTAATGAGCCTTGGTGTTTGATTCAGCACTGCGCTGCAACGACAAACTGAAGTGCAGATATATATATATTATTTTTTATTGTTATCAGTATACCGTATTAAGAATTGAAGCATGTTTGTTCATCACACACAGCATCTTTTTAATATTAGGAAATCAACTTTCATTCACTAAGAATCAAGCATATAATAATACATTTTTATTGAATTATTGGGTGTAAGTTAATTTATGGTGATCTGGTACAGTGGTGTCTAGAACAATTTCTCCTCTCCGCTGGACATAGAAATGAACAGAATTTGTTTTCACATCCACTTTTCCGTACACAGTTTCTGAAACTAACATTTAGAAGAATAACATGTTCTTAAAATTTAAATAAGATAAGTTGTTTTACGAATATTAATTTTCTAAAAGCAACAACAACAACGTGCGCTGGATCCAAATTCGCAGTAGACAGTCTCGATCTTGTTCTTGTCCGGGTTAGCGACCAAGTAGATCCCATCTAAGTTTTGGCCAATGCTGGTCGACAATTGCCTGCATGAAGAAGGAGGTGCTCTGAGAGAGTCTACTATTGTTTTTCCATTCTTTGGTACGATTATATCAGCATTCGTGTTCTTCATAAGGCTTATTTCTTCTGCTTGTTTATTGGTTTTAATGACTTGGATCAAAGAAAATCGACTTTCTCTTCCAGTTTTCGATTCTTGGAACGTAATTCTTTGTTCACAGCTTGAAGATTGAGTCGGTGGGGTTTTTCCTCTTTTAGTTTGACGCTGAGTTGATCCGTTTTCGCTTGTAATCCATCAAGTCGAGTTGTCAGCAATAGCTATATTAAAAGTTAAAATGTTGAACCAATTTCATGTGTATAATACAGATGATTTATTGGATTTTATAAGATATTAATCACCAGTTGAGCTGCAGTTGCATCGGTTTCTAATATTGGGGAGCTAGAAGACTAGTTGGCAGTCGTACAAAGAACAATTAAAATGAAAATAGTGCGGGATAAAATCATCTTTGGATGCTGATGATGCTGACACCAAGCCAACGGAATTCTTATCTATACCATATTCTTAACAGTATACGTATGTTTCAACTAATGAATACCGTGGACTTTTATCTTTTGCTCTTATCAGTCAACAAAAAGGGATTGAACTCCATCTATAGACCATCGTTGTGGATAAAAACGAATTTTTTATATGGCGTAAATCAATATAAACTAAACAAATAATATTTATTTTTATTTTTTTGGTCTCTCAAAGTAATATAATTAATTCTAGGAATACAATTTGATAGTGTCTTGAAAAAAAATCCAGTGGATTGGTCCAAGATGATATAAATTTTTATTTAACTTTATTTTGCGACAGATTTATCCTTTATTACTTACGAGCTTCCCAATAAGGTCTCTAATGTTATAAAACAAAAAACTAACATGTCTAAAAATGTATGTAAGTAAATCTCTGTGTCTTTTTTTCTAATTTCAGCCCAGCACCAGATTTTCTTCCACCAGCCAACCGGTAAAGTGAGTCCAGTGAGCACCATCATCGTTGAGTGTACCAGGAGCTTTAAATAATGCGATTTGGTCCCCAGTTTTTAACTGTAAGGAGGCACTGATTCCGAAGAGGGGCAAGAAATAATTTGGAATACCTTCACCATAACAATTCCCTATTCCGACACCATTAACAACTAGTGTAATCCCAATAGGAGTCACATCGTAAGCATCTCTCAATCCCGAGAACTCGAAGTGGTAAATTCCATCTACTGGAACAGTGAAAACACCGCTGGCTAAATTCATTGCTCCACCTATGTTTAACCTTGCTATATCAAACGGGATTACAGCATTAGTAAAAGCAAAATCGCTGCTTCGCTGGACGTAGAAGTGGACAGAAGTACTCTTCACATCTACGCTGCCAAACAAGGTTTCAGAAACTAAACATATAAAAGAATAATTTGATTATATAGTATAATATTTTACAAAGAGACTATATTATGTATATATTACGAGTACTACTTCCAAAGTCACAGTAGACAGCTTCGATCTTGTTGGTGTCCGGGTTAGCGACTAAGTATATACCATCCAAAAAAATGACCAACGGTCGACAGTTGCCGGCAAGATGATGGCGGGATTCTTGGAGAAGAATCTGAGTCAAAACCGTTTTCATTGGAAGCGATGTTGGCTCTAATATTCTCCTCACGTGGATTAGATGTGATTATATCGTCATTGATTTTCTTTAAAAGGCGTGTGTCTTCATCTTGTTTGGTGCTTTGCGTCATCAAAAGATGAATGTGTTCCTTTAATTCCGTTTGTAAAAGATCGAACCGCTTATTTTGCTCAGCATTCTCGGCAACCAATCGGCTGATTTTCGTTTCCAACTCAAAGTTCTGAGCCTTTAAATTTTGCCCTAAGATTTTCTCTTCTGTGAGTTGGTTTACTAGGTCATTCATTTGGAGTTTCAATCCATCTACTTGAGCTCTTATGAACTATTGGAAAGTCGTTTTAAATATTATTCATGTCATTTTCGAAAATATATTACCAAATAGTTTTCGTCATTTTCAATGCAGGATGATTTGGCAACAAACAAAAGAAGTCCAGTTAAGAATAAGGAAAAATTCGTTTTATGACTGTTAACCATCTTATTTAGTTGATGACAATATATGACCAAGTGAGTGGGACAACTTAGTTTTGAATAAGCGACTGTTGTTACTAAACTTTCCCATACTATGCTAGTATGCTTATCTTAGGGTTATATAATCAATAAAGATCGTCGCCGTCTTTTATCTTATACTATTTTAAGGATAAAATACAACTTCATATTTTTTATGCGGTGTATCGGTACCGTACAAGCTTTGGCTATCCCCTTTCCGTTTGCCTTTTCTTCATCAGGTGACCTCATACTAAATACGCCATTCTTAAGTGCTCCATTACATACCTAAGCAAGTTTGATAAAAATTTATTTGATTGGCTTATTTCTATATATACTTTCAAGGTGTCTTTGTGTGTACTTCAAGGTATTTTTATTTATTTCACTAAAAATATCACAATCAACCAATTTACAATATAATTGTTCATTAATACGGATTTCTGCAATACAATAATGCAATCCGCCATACTGCGTTAGATAAAGCTTTTGCTTATAGTAATTTTTCCAATTTTCTATGTAACCGAGACTATTTTAACACTTAATTATCAATATGGTGAGGTTATACGTATAGGTATTATAGTATAAAGAATATATGATAGTAACATTTTTTTCAACCCAACACTAAATACTCTTCTACAAGCCAACCGCTAAAATAGGTATACTGGAGATTATCGTGTAGAGCCCCAGTAGTTTTGAATAATTGAACTTGATCGCCAGTTTTCAAATTTAACGAAGCGCCGATGCCAGAGACACCCAAAAAATTTGCCAGACTTGTTCCGTACGACCTACCGAAGTTGACGCCATTCACTTGGAGGTGAATGTAAAGCTCAGAATTATCGCCATTTTTCACTCCTTTGAACTCAAAATGGTAGATCCCATTTACTGAGGCTATATTCAAGTCGCCAAGTTCATAGCGCTACCGACGTTTAGTCGTTCTATATCGAATGGGATGACGGCATTTATCACGGCAAAATTACCATTCGTACGTTGGACGGTGAAATGAACAGATTTGCTCTTGACATCCACTCTGCCATACACAGTTTCTGAAACTGTAAATAGGTTAAGTGTAATATACACAGTGATATTATACTAATTTAAATAAATATGTTTCTTACGAATGCTGGATCCAAAGTCACAGTAAACTTCGATCTTTTTAGTTTCTGAGTTTGCGACCAGGTAGATTCCATCTAAAAAGTGGCCGATGGTCGACAATTGCCGGCAAGAAGAGGGTGGTAATCGGGGTGAAGAATCGGACTCAATGGGCATACTATGCTTTTTGATAGATGGTTCATTCCTTAACCGTATTTCTTCATAATGTTGGGCTCTTAGTAAATCAAATTTAGCTTCAAGTTCGGATTCTAATCGATCGAATCGTTGGTTCTGTTTTATGTTTTCAGTTACCAATTGATCGATTTGCATCACCAGCTCAGAATTGAGAGTTTGGAGATTTTTCCTTAATTCTATTTCTTCCTCAAGTCTGATAGTGAGCTGGTCCATTTTGGATTCTAAGCCGCCTACTCTATTCATCAGCAACTATAAATGATACAAAAATGTGTATTATATACATAACTTTTAATAAGCATGTTATTACATAATAGCAGACGCGTACATACCTTTTGTTGGGTTACATCATTTTCGAGAGGTGAGCCCCTAGATGATTTGACACCATAGAAAATAACAGCAATCCCAAGTAGTATTGAGAAAGAATTTTTTATGCCACCAATAAACATTTCTAGATATTTTCTGGATTATATTATATAAGGACCTTATTGTGTGATTCAATACTGCGCTATAACGATGAACTGCAGTCAAGCTATATATATTTATACAACCTGTTTTTGTTATCAGTAGACGGTATTAAGAGCTGAAGCCTATTTTATCTTCATGCACATTTTTAAACTATAAATATAATATTCGCAAAGAAACTTTCTTTTACCAAGAGAAATTATACCATGCCAATTATTTATTTTAAGGATAAATTGCTCAAGTAAGGGACAGAATGTTGCTATCATAGGAACTAAATAAACAGAGTGAAAGACAATTTATATGCAAATAACACACAGCATGAATTGTTATTATTCAAAGAAACATAGCGAAAAGAACCGACTTAATAAGTAACAATCAAACTGCTTTACGAATGATTAATAACTATTTCAGACCAGCGCCAAATCCTCGTCAACAAGCCAGCCAGAAAAGTGGGTATAATGACGATTATTATCGTTGAGAATACCACCAGTTTTATATAGTCTGACTTGGTCTCCGGTTTTCAATCGAAAAGAGGCATTGATACCGTTAAGAGACAAGAAATTGGGGAGATCTCCAGCATAAGAAGTTGCAAGAGTAACGCCGTTTACTTGAAGATCTACATAAACTATATCCGTTGCAGCTCCATCTCTCAAAGCTGAAAATTCAAAGTGATAAATGCCGTCCACTGGAGCTGTAAACACACCAGCGGCAGCAATGCAGCATTCATAGCTCCACCCTCATTCAACTGCACACTCTCAAATGGAATGACAACATTGTTTAGAGAAAAATCTCCACTGCGTTGGACGTAGAAGTGGACAGACTTTGTTTTGACTTCCACATTACCAAAAAGGGTTTCTGAAACTGGTTTAAGAAAAATGTAAATATTATATAAATGTCATTACAAATTAATGAAATTTTATAATATAATTACGAGTGCTACTTCCAAAGTCGCAGTAGACCGTTTCGATCTTATTAGAATCCGGATTTGCGACCAGGTAGATCCCGTCTAAGTAATGACCAATGGTCGATAATTGCCGGCACGACGAAGGAGGTGCTCTTGGCGAGTATATTATTTTATTATTCCTTGGTTCGACGATATCAGCATTCGGTTTCTCCTGTTTTTTATTGGTCTTAGTGATTTGGATCATCAGAAAATTGACTTTCTCTTCCAGTTTTTGGTTCTTGGAAAGTAATTCTTCGTTCACAGCCTGGAGATGGATTCGTTGTGCTTTTTCCTCTTCCAGCTGGATGCTGAGTTGTTCCGTTTTTGCTTGTAATCCATCAATTCGAGCATTCACCAATAGCTACATTAAAGTTTGAATGTCAAACGAAATTCATGGATAATATGGATGATTGATTTGATATTTAAAGTTGTTGTTTACCAGTTGAGCTGCAGTTGCATCGGTTTCTAATATTGGAGAGCTAGAAGATAAGTTGGCAGTCGTGCAAAGAACAAATAAAAGGAAAATAGTGCGGGATAAAATCATCTTTGGGTGCTGCTGGATGACGTTAAGCCAACGAATTTTTTTGTTCGATTTCCCTTACGAAAAAAGAAAAATGATTATAAACTTACTATACCTTATTCTTAACAGTATAAGTATGTTTAAACTAATGAATATATATAGTGGAGTTTTATCTTTTGCACTTATCAGTCAACAAAAAGTGAATCGAGCTCCATCTATAGACCATCATTGTAGATAAAAATTTATTGGATTGGTCCAAGGTTTCCATTTTATTTAATTTTGTTTTCTATTTTTGGGACGTTGAGCACTCTTAACTCTCCAGTTATTGAACTGTTTTCCTTAATTATGACATTTTCGTGCATTATAAATAGTCCAGGAGTGTCTCTTGGGACAACCAACAGTGTTATTATTCACAAGAAGGCTATTTCAGATGCATACAGTAGATGTTGATAACTAAATGAGCGTCAATTAAGACGAGTGAAACATTATTCATTGTATTGCTTAATAAAGGTTTTGAACGCGCACGCATAAGCGCGGTTTTATGGGGGACCGCTTGAATTAGAAGCTCCGCCTATGCCTAGCTGCCCCCATTATAAACCAAACATAGCTTATACAACTTATCGGAGCAGGGAAAGGAGTCAAGTACAGAAATACGGATACAATGCCTTGACTGGTGTTTACTGAGTTACAGGCTATATCATTGTGTAGAACTCCCACCGCACATGCTGTCTTTAGGCTTAACTTGTGATGGAAGGTTCATATAATTCAACAGTAATAAAATAGTACCGTAACACATGTTATAATACGTGCGGTGGGATAGATTCATCAAATTTGAAACAAGTTCTCTCCGATAAATTATCTAAGCTGTATTTGCTTAAGAATGGGAGCAGCGGTTGAATGTGCTTGAATTGGTTTATCAGCTCTAGTTTTCCTCTTTAATAATTCTATAAGATTGCTGACCCAAGCCAATTACTTCCCTATAGCTAATAGTGCCTATACGACGGATAACCAATAAGACAACCTGTTTCATTTTTCTTGATGCTCTAAATTCCATTGTCTAATGTCTATCCATTACCATCA
This sequence comes from Chydorus sphaericus, assembly GCA_030141595.1. Classification (NCBI taxonomy): domain Eukaryota; kingdom Metazoa; phylum Arthropoda; class Branchiopoda; order Diplostraca; family Chydoridae; genus Chydorus; species Chydorus sphaericus. The sequence goes on along the minus strand of CM057932.1, from coordinate 442,386 downwards.
CTAAAGGGGATGATTATTGGTGTACTGATATAACGGACTTTCATCTCTGTATAGAATAATGACACGTATATACTTACTGCTAGGTTAATAGGCCTTGGATATACTATAAATACTGATTGATTCTGGTATAGTGTACGGTCATTCTGATCATCCGCTGCTATATAGTAAACTATTCTTGCCAGATCAAGAATATAAGATGGAAAACAATATATTGGTTGATGTGCTGCATGACTATACTTATAAACTAATTAACAGCTGAGCTCTGTGTTAACTTTGAACACTTACGTTGCACCAATCGCTCTTGGGGCTAATGAGCCTGCCGTAACCATGGCAGGCTGGGGTACCCAAAGCGTAAATGACTATATATACTTTCATCCATAATCATGAAGTTGTTCTCAATAATAATGATGTTTGAACAGACGGGGAGTTCGTCCTACTCTAACGTGCTAGAATCTATCAGTGTCAATGTCGTCTCTGACACAAATTGAAACACAGCTTGGGCTGATTGCTGCAGTACTCCTATCGCATCGTCTACCATGATCTGTGCCAAAGCTGACGGGCAAGGAGCTTGCAAGTGGGACGAGGGTGGACCACTTTTCACTGGTTCAGGCAGCAGCGCCACTCAGGTTAGATTTATTGACTAATAGGGTCTATATAATTTAAAAATACAAGTTAATAATTTATACGATTGGTATGTATTTTAATACGCTCGATTTATTGTTTAGCACGGCATTGCTGTAAGGATTAAGGGTAATAAGTTAAAGATATAATAAAATATCATACATTTCTCATCAATACTTTTATATTGGGTGAAATTATATAGGCCCATGCAGCAGTATTGAAGACGTCTACACTCAGATTAGAGCCTTCAAGACTTGGATCGAGGGACAGATGTGAAGATCATTCCTTGATGGGATCTTGCAAGTAGTTTTCAATTATTTACGAAATGATGTTGCATATGGATACATGATCATTAAACATAATAGAATAGCTTACTAATTACTATCATCCATCATGTAAGACTAATAAACAGTTCGTTTCATCAGCAACATATGTACTGTATATTACCAGAAATGATTAGCTTCAGGAAGTATTCTTGGATGTTTCTATACAAGGCATAATGCTCCAATCGATAAAACAAAAAACAAAAGTCTATACACGTACGGTGAACGATGTTCGTAAAATAAAATAAAACTTTCTGATAAACGAATTCAACTGTTCCCAAGTAAATTGTTATTGATGATCAATGTGAAGCAGTTCGTTCTAAAGGGCACCTCTAAAAAGCCAGTCATGATGGCGACGAAAACAAATGTGTCCTAAGTCAACAAAGAAAGGCGTTTTGATTCGTCCTGAATAGCTGATGATAAGGTCTTTTTTTAAACGGAAGGTTACCAATTCTATTTAATTCTCTTAAATTTATTTAGCATAATATTAGTGTATGTATTCTCCAAGACTCCAAATGAGTTTTAACAGAACGAATATGTGAATTTGTCCAAATTTTAGTAGTATACAACATGCCATTACTACAACTAATTTTAAAATAATAAGAAATATTGTATACATCATGCAATCTGTATACATAATACATCGCATCAGTGCCCAACACTTTGATATCCTATTTGTAAGAAGTAAATTTACGCGCACCGTTGTACATCTTGTATTCTCCGTATATTCCTTGTATTTAAGGTTACTGTTCACAGGTTTCGACCATTTCTTATATCTAATATATTGTGTGGATAATAATGCATATCATATAATTCACTTGATGCAAAAATAACTGGTAACTAGTTTTATTTTATTTTTGAACGCGATTCATTTTGTACACTGATATACTTCATTTCATTGATTGATTACAATCTAAACTATCATTTATGTTCCCCCTTTTATTTTAAATTCAACCTAACACCAGTTCTTCTTCAACGAGCCAGCCTGTAAAGTGTGACCATCCGGAATCATCATTGAGTGTGCCACTCGATTTATTCAATGTAACCCGATCGCCAGTTTTTAATCGCAAAGAAGCACTTATGCCGGAGAGAGCCACAAAATCATTTATTGGCAGGGTCCCACCGTAACAACTTCCAACTCCGACACCATTTACTTGAAGAGCAATACCAATCGCAGTAGCATCGTTGATATCTCTCAATCCCGAAAACTGAAAATGGTAAATCCCATCTACTGGGACTGTAAAAACACCAGCGGCCAAATTCATTGCCCCACCAACGTTTAACCTCTCTACCTCAAATGGGATGACAGCATTGGTCAAATTAAAATCGCTCCTCCGCTGAACATAGAAGTGAACGGACTTTGTTTTTATATCCACGCTGCCAAATAATGTCTCTGTTACTATCAATATAACAAAATCAGAACATTATTTGCTAAACGAATACAATAGAATTATTAGATTAAAATAACGTATATTACATGTGCTACTTCCAAAGTCGCAGTAAACCGTTTCAATTTTGTTGGTGTCGGAGTTGGCAACTAAGTATATCCCGTCTAAATAGTGACCAATGGTAGACAACTGTCGACATGACGAAGGCGGTATTAGTCTTGGAGAAGAATCGGACTTGGCATAATTTTCATCCGAAGTAATGTCAACATTTTTCTTAGCATGTGATTCAAACGAACTATAACGTTCATTAATTTTCTTGAAAAGGTATAATTCCTCTTCTTTCTTTGCGCATTGAGCCTTCAATTGATAAACTTCAGCCCGAAATTCAGTTTGTAAAAGATGAAATTGACTTTTAAGTTCTGCGTTCTCTGCAACCAATTGGCTGATTATGGTTTCCAACTCGGAGTTTTTCTCCTGGAAATGTTTTCGTAAGATTTTCTCTTCGGCGGCTTGGTTTATGAGTTGATCCATATTGGCCTGCATTCCATTCACTTGAGCATTCAATAACTATTGGAAGTGGTTGCTATAAAACCTTAATTGAAATATATTATTCGTATTCGTAAATTGTTTTACCATAAACTGTTCGTCATCTTCTAATTGGGAGCTCGTAGATATTTCAACAGCAAAGAGAGCGATCACAATTACTATAACTGTTAGAAGATCTTTCATTTTACGACCACCAATAGCAAGCTTAAGAGGATGATGGATAGCCGATGGATTTAGTATTGATGATATATAATATTGTTGCAGAAAAAATTGAATGATCTGTTTATGTATAACTTTTCCAATGTATAATTCAAGCAAGCTCGTTTGCTACTGTGCTTATCTTTTATGTTATCTATAGGTGTGGAACGTTGCGTTTTTTACTTCAATTATTATTATTCAAATATCATACATTTTTCAAATTCAAAATTAAGTTTTGTTACAATTGATGCTGATCACATTTGGAGACCACGAGTGATGTCCCAAAGCACATTATTAATTCATTTATGAACATGCATAATTGATCTAAGCATAAATACGTATTTTCGAGTCATTGTTGCCGAGGAGGTTAAACTCACGTGGCATATACGTCTTATCAACACACTTTTACATAGGTCTATAGTTATCTACTTAAAACTCCTGCTACGTGCACAAGCATCACGTGCCACTCTGTGACATATTGGGGTCGATATTCTTATTTGGGAAAATCCAAGTTCTGAACAAATAGTAAATTCCCTTGTTTTTTCGTATATGGTCCCTGAACAAAAAAGTCTATATTTCACGGCTTAATAAGTGGTTTTTGCCTCTAAAAAATCAATATTTCTCTAACCGATTGAAAAAATTCCCATTCGTCATCCGAGAAATTGTGTTTGACATGTCATTATAGAACATCTTTGCCATTTAGTACTAAGACGAGGCTCCTTTTTACAAATATCTATGTTAACTACAATTCTTACATTAATAATAGTCGCCATCTTATTTGTTAGCTAGCTTGCTTAAATATCTACCTTTCATAAAACATGAGAAAACCCAATAAACTCATGTGTATTTGTTTTGTTTTTTGTTATTTCTGTTTCAAACTTGCACAGTAAAGATTTATGATATTATCTTGCGGTATTGAATCCGTTTTTACTTGATTAAAGATATTTAACTAACCATAGTAAACAATCGTTTCCGTAAAAAATGAGTTCCAAATGGGGGCCAAGTACTATACAAACCCAAATAGAAACGATGAGATGTATAACTACACCAATTATCAATTATATTGTTTTAAAAGTACATATTTAATACAGAAAATCATTTAAAAATTATGATTCAACCAAACACAATATCCTCTTCCACAAGCCAACCAGTAAAGTAAGTATATTGATTGTCATCGTTTAGGATCGCACCATCAGATTTGAATAATCTTATTTGGTCACCTGTTTTCAATCGTAAGGAGGCACTGATGCTATTAAGGCCCAAATATGCAATACTATTTGTGGCATAAGAAGTGGCGATGTTCACACCATTCAATTGAAGGTAAACATAGATAAATCCATCAACGTCTTTCATCCCAGAGAATTCAAAATGATAGATTCCATCAAATGGGGCGGTAAAAACTCCTGTGGCTATGTCTATGGCTCCACCCAAATTCAACAGCTCAATTTCAAATGTAATGGCAGTATTGTTCAAAGTGAAATCAGTCCTCCGCTGAACAGTGAAATGAATGGATTTGCTTCGGACATCCACGTTTCCAAATAAAGTCTCTGAAACTGCACATAAAAAAAATAGATTTAAAAAATGTTCTACACATTTATAAATCAATAGTAAGAAAGATTGTCATATTACGAGTACTACTTCCAAAATCACAATGGACGGATTCGATCTTTTTTGTTTCCTGGTTTGCCACAAGGTAGATCCCATCTAAATAGTGGCCGATGGTCGACAATTGCCTACATGACGATGGAGGTGCTCGGGGAGATGAGTCTATTATTTTACTCTTCTTAGGTTTAATGATGTTATCAACATTTCTGTTCTTCAAAAGGCGAATTTCTTCCTGTTGTTGAGTGGTTTGAATCATCAGAAAATGTATTTCATTTTCATGTTTTTGGTTTTTGGAAATTAAGTCTTCATTCAGTGCCTGGAGATTGATACGATGTATTTTTTCTTCTTCCAATTGAATACTGAGTTGGTCTGTTTTAGCTTGCAAACCATCGAGTCGAGCAGTCAACAATAACTGTACGAACGAATTTAATTTATAAACAAAAGAAAAAAAAAACAATTGCGATGATTTATAAAACCCATTTAGTCGATATTATTTACCAGTTGAGCTGCAGTTTCATGCTGGTTTTCTATAGCCGGGGAACTTGATGATAAGCATACTACACTAGAAAGAGAAATAATTAAAACAATGTAAGAAGTCGTGGCCATCTTAAGTTCTGCTGCTGGAATTCAGTTGAATTTGAATACTGAATCAATGAAATTGTTTATCAAGTTTTACCTTACATTCAATATTATCGCGTTGAACGTGTTGCATGGACGTTTATTATCTCTCGTGCTAATCATATTTAAGTGAGACAGTATTTTTAAGTTATAAAGAAGGTTCGAGCTCCATCTATAGATCAAAATTACGGGTGAAATTGAATAAGTCACAAGTTGAACACACAGAATAAGACGATTTAAATTAAATGTGCATAAATTTTGCCTTTATTGAGACGCATAATTGTTGTAAACATATTTTTAACGATAAATCACACGGACTCCACCACAGATACTCAAAGTTACAAGTTGGTAATGCGGTAACTGCTGCTGTCAAAGCAAGTAAATTCTGATTTTCAATCTAGGTTAATAGTTCTAATATTTATTTTTATGAGCGTTTTTTGTATTTATTTTATTCCATTGATCTTTACTAAAATGCATATGCGCACGTTATAAGCAGTAAAGTACGTAAGGGATAGCAGAAAATAATTAATAGATATGACTGTATGTTCATGTATAAACTTATTTACAAAGTATATATATCTGGTTCAAACTTGCCAGAATTAGAATTTTTTACTGATTCTATTCTATTATATTAAATTGCACTCTTACATTTACATCATTTTATATTTTAAAACCTTTTTAACAATGAATTATATTATAGAGTGTATGTGCATTTCTTCTAAACTATTACCTGCGTATTCTGAATAAGCAAGAAACCTTATATTATCTATTTGGCCATGACCACCCGGCCAAGACAAGATCTTCCTCTACAAGCCAGCCACTAAAGTAGGGTATAGTGACCAGTACTATCGTTAAGAGTGCCAGTAGTTTTGTACAATCTTGTTTGGTCGCCAATTTTCAACCTCAAAGAAGTACTGATTCTGTTAAGAGACAGGAAGTTTGGGTGAAGGACTTGTCAATATTAAAACCATTTGATGCAAGTTAAACGTTTACACCTACACCAGACGTATACCATGCTTTTAGTTAAAGGTCACCAATTGAAGGAAGGAACTTAAAAATAATTCAAGGAGGAAGGATATTAAAATACGTGATTTAATTAGGAAGGGTTTTGTTAAAGTTTCTATCGATGTATCCATATTTTATATTGTGTATTCTATAGTATTCCATTGTAAAGGGCATATAAAATTCACATTTTTTTATTTGTTGGTTTTTCTGATGGGCATGATTGGTGTATTTTTCCTATATTTCATTGTATTTTGTGAACTTCCTGTAAAGTCCGAATTTCTCTCTAATTTAGCGCTCGTCTTCGGATCGGGTTGCTGTTTAGCCCGCATCCTTCATTTTTATACCCAGTTCAGCTCAAATTGTCCTATCAAACGGAGTCTTACTGTAAGTTCCCCTTTGTATTTCATTGCTTATATCTCGACATTGGAATAAACAAGAAATTCCCTCTTTTAGAAATTTGAGTAACGTTCCATGCCGAACAATACTGTTCGCTTAGAATATTGCATTTCATGCGTGCTTCACAGGAACTACGCCACGTTGTTGTAGAGCAACCCAACAACAAGTCTATATTTATACAGGTTTTGGTGTCTTTATTTCAAAGCCGTGATAGTCTAGTGGTTACGACCTTGCGTTGGGGCCACAATTACCTCGGTCCGGGTCACGGCACCGAATCAGGATAAGAAATATTTTATCCTTATTTATAATTTCCGATGATTACTTTTATGATGAGGAAAAATACTAAATTATAAGTTTATAGATTTCGGGCCCTACAATTTCATTTGAATCATCGTGAAATTACTTCTCTTCAAAAAGTGGTTTTATGAAAATGTTTCAAATGCACATTTTTTCAAACTCATTTTTAAAAATGTTTCCCTTTTATTAGGCTACTGGATTAGATGTGTACTAAAAGAAAATAATATTTGATACAAACTTAAATTGTTATCTCTACTTGTATTTTTTTCAATTATCAATCGCAATCACGTGAAATTCTCAATCATATACAGGTTTAAGAAATAAATGTATATTTTTTATACCCGTAGCAATTGTAATATGGTAACATGACAAACATACGAGAGTTCTTGTATTTTTTTCAATAAGGTGGATTTTTAAAAAATGAAGGGGAAAAAATATTATAAATAAGGGATAAAGAGACTACCTATGTATGCATCATTCAAATTTATTATAGTTTTACAAAATCAAACTCTTACATTTGACATTTTTACATGTTATTATATTGTTCCTTCCAGGCCCCCCCCCCCTACTTTTCATTTTAGTCCAGCACCAAATCTTCTTCGACAAGCCAGCCGGTAAAATGAGTATAGTGACCAATATCATCGTTCAGTGTACCACTTCCTTTAATTAGTGTTACCTGGTCCCCGACTTTCAACCTTAAAGAAGCACTGATGCCGGAAAGACCCACGAAATAGTTTGGTAAATCGTCACCATGACAGGTTCCTGTTCTGACACCGTTCACGTTAAGCCCAACACCAATCGCATTTGAATCAGTTAGATCTCTTAATCCAAAAAATTCAAAATGGTAAATTCCATCTACTGGGGCTGTAAAGACCCCTGTAGCTAAATTCATAGCTCCACCAACGTTCAAACGTTCTAAATCGAATGGGATGACAACATTTGCCAAGGAAAAATCGCTACTTCGCTGGACAAAGAAGTGGACCAACTTGCTCTTCACGTCCACGCTGCCAAATAAGGTCTCTGAAACTAAATATATTTTAAATTTAAAAACCTAAATACTTTATGTTAATAGGATTAAAATTATGTTTAGTACGTGTGCTGCTTCCAAAGTCACAGTAGACAGCCTCAATCTTGTTGGTTTCCGGGTTAGCAACCAGATAGATACCGTCCAAATTGTGACCGATGGTAGATAATTGCCTGCAGGAAGAAGGTGGTAATCTAGGTGACAAATCGGACTTGAAGCCGTTTTCATTGATTTGATTGGTATTTTTGTTTTCAGAAAATTCGAATGCAGCGATGTTGTCGTCATTTCTTTGATTTAAGAGGCGTATTTCTTCTTCTTGTTTTTCGCTTTGAATCTTTAATTGATGAATTTGATCCTGAAATTCAGTTTTCAAAAGATCTAATCGTTCATTTTGTTTAACAATTTGGGTTTCAAGCTCAGAATTCTTAGTTTGTAGCTGTTGTCTTAAGGTTTTCTCTTCGGCGAGTTGGTTTATGAGTTGGTCCATTTTGGATTGCATGCCGTGAACTTGGACCCTTAAAAACTATTTAAAACAGTTTTATGACACATACAAATATTAATTTTAAAGTATTTTACCATAAAGTTTTCGTCATTTTCTAACGGAGAGCTCCTAGATGTTTTAACAGCAAAGGATGCAATCATGATCAAAATAACAGGAAGAACGTATTTCTTTTTAGAACCAAAAGCCATTTTTAGAAATCGTTTTTTTACTGAGACAACAAATGTACGAATGGCTATACGAATGCTCTGTTACAAACTGTTCCAATACGGCATTAAAGTTGTTTTGCTGCTAATCTTTTACTATCAATATAATGTACTCTAATAAAATGACGCTGCTTGTAGCATATTTATTTTTTATTTTTATCTGAATCGACCCATTTATTTTAGTGTTAAAATACTATTTAAGGCCGATCTAATATGCGATGAAAGATATTTTCATTATGGTCGTGCAAATGTTTTATTGATACATGTTTCAAGCGAATTACGCAGTACCAACGTTAGCGATTGCTATATTTACAAGGCCCATTCTTGTTTTTTTTTTCTTACTACGGAGTGAGCAACAAATCCTCTTCTACAAGCCATCCTGTAAAGTGGCTAAAAGGAGTTAAAGGACCATCATCAAGAGTTCCTGAAGTTTTGTACAATCGTGCTTGATCCCCAGTTTTAAGCCGCAGAGAAGCACTGATGCTCGAAAGAGCCAAATTATTAGGCAGGTATGTAGCAATAGCGACGCCTATAGTGATGCCATTCACCTGAAGGTAGATGTAAAGAGTGTCCGGATCTCCTCCGTCCTTCAGTCCACTGAATTCAAAGTGGTAGATCCCATTCACTGGGACTGTAAAAACTCCAGCTGCCAAATCCATAGCTCCACCAACATTTAGCCTCTCAACAGTAAAAGGGATGACGACGTTGGTCAAACTAAAATCGCCTAAACGTTGAACGTAGAAGTGGACAGATTTTGTTTTGATGTCCACGTTTCCATATAAAGTCTCTGAAACTTTATTTAAAATTAGGTATTTTGAATCATTCTTATAAATAGTTATAAACAACAACAACACAATTACGTGTGCTACTTCCAAATTCACAGTAAACCGTCTTGTTGGTATCCGGGTTGGCGACCATGTAGATCCCGTCCAAGTAATGGCCGATGGTCGACAATTGCCTGCACGACGAAGGAGGTGCTCTTGGCGAGTCTATTATTTTAATATTCTTTGATTCGATTTTATCAGTATTCGTGTTCTCCATAACGCTGATTTCTTCCTGTTGTTGATTGGTTTTAGCGGTTTGGAGCATCAGAAAATCAACTTTCTCTTCCAGTTGTCGGTTCTTGGAAAGTAATTCTTCGTTCACAGCTTGAAGGTTGATTCGGTGGGTTTTTTCCTCTTTTAGTTGGACGCTGAGTTGGTCCGTTTTTGCTTGTAATCCATCAAGTCGAGCTGTCAGCAATAGCTTTATACGCATTTAAAGTTTGAATTTCAAATCAATGGGCAATATAGATGATTGATTTCATATTTAAAGTTGTTACTTACCAATTGATCTGCAGTTGCATCGTTTTCTAATATTGGGAAGCTAGAAGATAAGTTGGCAGACGTACAAACAACAGTTATAATGATTATAATGCGGGATAAAATCATCGTTGGATGGTGCTGGATGACTTTTTCCGATTTTTGGTACGAAAACAATAACATTGGTTATAAACCTGCTACACCTTATTCTTAGCAGTATATGTCTCAATTAATGGATATTATTGGATTTTTATCTTTGGCACTTACCAGCCGATAAAAAAAGGGATCGAGCTCCATCTATAGACCATTGTTGTGGTTAAATGAACCTTTGTGGACTGGCCTTGATATTGCCTTAATATCAAATTTTTATTTAACTTTTATTTATAATTTTTTGGTGACGTCGAACTCCTCGGTTATTGAATTATATTTCCTTATTAATAAAAGTTTACATTTCAAACCCTTCTAACGACGCTAAAGAATGTTTTTAGAGTTTAAATGTGTATTTTGGATAAGCAATAAGTCCCAATAACCTGCAAATACGCATACAGTATCGTGTAATCATTACATTTTAGTGTATCATGAATATTTATTAGGCAAATAAGACCAAATCTTCTTCTACTAACAAACCCTTAAGTGGATGTAGTGATCTTCATTGTCGTTGCAGGTGCCTAACCTATGATGAAGCGCAAGAAGTCGTTGATAGCACTTAAGGATCCACAACAAGGATCCATTCACAATTTAAAAACCATCAAAGAACTGATTTACTACGTATTTTTTTTACTAGTCACACCGATTTCTGTTAAGTTTGCCAGCAGTTATTGGCATTACATAGATATAGACAGCGAAACACAAACACATTTTTTGGGTCGCGTGGATTAGAAGCTCCGCCTACGCCTAGCTGCTCTCATTATAAACCAAACACAACTTATTGCGAGCCCGAAGGGCGGGCTTGTAATCCAGTCGTATAAAAAATTTGACCGCTAGATGGTGCTGGTTAATCTCCATTGGGAATCGAGTTGAGGTCTCAAATTTTAACTTTTGGTGTACCCATTTGCATTTTTTTAAATACGTCATTTTAATCAGAATGTGGGCGGCATGAAGAAAATCTAATAAAAACGATGTCTTTTTACAAAATAGTTTTCTTCTGTTTTTATATTTTAGAGATATAGGGACAATTTTGCCATAAAGAGGTAAATTTTATTGATTTCTTCCCTATTCCAATTGGATATTTATTTGAATGGTGATCTTTTTCTTTATTACAGTCGATTTATCCAATATTACATAACTAGAATGGGGGATTTAATTCAGTTGGAGACGATCATTCCTTGATGGGAGTTTACAAGTAGTTTTTAATTGTTTATGAAATGATGCAGCATATATACATGACCATTAAATAAAAGAATATCAACTGATTATATAGGGCTAATACACAGTTCAGCTTCATCAGCAACATGTATATTGTATATAACCGAAATTATGTTAGCTCCCAGAGGTAAAACGAAAAACAAAAGCCTGTACACATGCGCAGTGGACGAGGTTCGTAAAATAAAATAAAAAGTGCTGATAAACGAATTCAACTGCTCCCAAGTAAATTGTTATTGATGATCAAGGTGGAGCAGTTCGTACTAAAGAGCGCACCTCTAAACAAAGCCAGTAGTGTTGGCGACGAAAAAATATGTCTTAAGTCAACAAAGAAAGGTGTTTGGAATTTGGATGCGCCCTGAATAGCTGATGATTGGGCCTTTTTATATGCGAAAGACTACCAATGTTATTTATAAGTTGTAAAAAAAATTGTTATTTTGCATAATATTTGTGTTCTCCAAAGAAACTTTGACAGAACGAAGAAGTGAATTTGTCCAAATTTTAGTAGTATACAACATGCCATTTGTACAACAACAGGAGTAACTCATTTTCTTTTCCATTAAAAAAAAATAATACGAAATATTGTATTCACCATGCAACCTGTATTTATATAATCTGTTTACATGCAATCTGTATACATCCAATAAAGCCCATCGCACTGTGCTTATCTTTTATTGGAATCTAGGTCCGCCACGTTGCCCATTATATTTGAAAAATTAAATTTATTTAAAATTCAAAATCAAGCCAATCCGTCTTAATTTTAAATCAATTGGTTTTTTTTATCTAATACGTCCAAGTAACTTTATTATTCCATGGATAAACATAGCATAGTATTAAATCGACAATAAATCTGAAGTGCATGTGAACTAACAACTCTAAGCGTAAACGGAATAGGTGCGTGTTGTCGAGCTACTGTTGCCAAGGAGATTAAACTCACGTGGCACTCTTATCAACACACTTTTATGAAGGTCTATAGTTATCTACTTAAAACTCCTAGCTGCTTCGTGCACAAGCATCACGTGTCTCGTCGACATATTGAGGTCGATTTTTTATTTGGGAAAATCCAAGTTCTGAACAATAGTAAATTCTGTTTGTTTTATGTGTCATATCAGAATAACACATAGTTCTATATGACGGCTTAATACAAGGATTTTGCCATTAAAAAAATTAAATATTACACCAAATGTTTTGTCTTTATCCGAGATATTGTGTACAACTGGTCATTGTAGAACATTTTTTCCATATAATACCAAGAGAAACTTATAATACCAAGAGAAACTCTTTTTAACAAATATCTATGTTGATTACAATATCCAATATTAATTATAGCCTCCATCATATTATTTTGCTAGCTTACTTAAAGGTACCCTTTCATATAACATGTGTAGTATAAATGAATATAGAATCCAACCCATAGTATTTTCGTCTTTTTCAGCATAAATAAATTGCTACTCTAGCTTTTCAGAGGAATATATTTCTATTTGAATTAGTCCGATTATTCTCATTTTTAATCTTTTAAATGCTGTTTTAATTATACAAATAATTACTTGGCGAATCTAGCTACTAATTTATAGTATTGACTATGTGAAAAACCTCAATCAAGCCAATTTACATTGGCAATTTAGAAATTATAATACAAACATGCTAGAAAGTATTTAAGGATAAAAATCGCATATTGCTTTCATATGAAATACAGCACAGTTTAAAGTAGATGACCAGTTACAATATATAAAATTCAACTATGCAATAAAGGTTGAAATATAAACGATTCATTAATTTTAGTCTAACAGAAGATCTTCCTCTACAAGAGACCCACTAAATTGAGTAAACCGAAAACCAAAATCTCTCAGATGGCCATCGAAAATTTTGTATAATGTAACCTGGTCACCAGTTTTCAATCGTAAATAGGCATTGATCCCGGAAAGACCTAAATAGTTTGGTAGGAATGTAGCATAAGAAGAGCCCACCTCTACACCGTTCACTTCAAGTGAAATAATAATATCTGATTCATCGTTTGTGTCTTTCAAGGCAGAGAACTCGAAATGATAAATTCCATTAACAGGGGCAGTAAAAACTCCAGCTGCAGAATTCATAGCATCGCCAATGTTCAGACGCTCAATGTCGAATGGAATCACGACATCGGTCAATGTTAACCTTTCGCTCCGTTGAACGTAAAAGTGGACCTGTTTGCTCGTGACGTCCACGCTTCCAAACAAGGTCTCTAAAACTGGAAAATTTGCTATTAGGTTTCAGCTATTTTTGTGGTCTCGATGACTCGATCTTATTTGTATTCGGGCTCGTTAATAAGTGATCAACCAAGGAGTTGTGTTATTAGATAACGGTGTGAATGCTCATTAGTTCTTAATAGAGAACAAAGAATGGCCAGAATTTATTCAAGTAGTCGGATAAGAACTTAAATTTTCACTAAATATGTTTATTTCAGTTCTTATTAATGTCAGCGCTACAACAGGACGAATCGTAGGTGGTTCGATTTAGAAATAACCCTAGTTTATAGTGATTTTCAGCCTAATAGCACCAGATCCTCCTCTACAAGCTGGCCAGAAAATTGAGTGTATCGCAAATCATCCCTTAGAGTTCCTTCGTATTTGTACAACCAGACTTGGTCCCCAGTTTTTAACTTTATATAGGTATTGATACTGGGAAGTGCCAAGTAATTCGAGAGATATGTAGCGTATGAAGTGACCTCTGTGACGCCATTCACTTGGAGATGAACAAAAATATTTGATGCATCATTTAATTTCAATGCTGAGAACTCGAAATGATAAGTTCCATCTACGGGGGCGGTAAAAACTCCTGAAGCCGCATTCATTGCACCGCCAACATTCAGAATCTCGATGTCAAAAGGAAGGACAACATTGGCCAACGAAAAATCAGTACTCCGTTGTACATAAAAATAGACAGACTTGCTCTTCACTTCAATGCTACCAAAAAGTGCCTCCGAAACTATGGGAGCATAAATTAAAACATACATTAAAATTTACTTTCAGAACTATTATACTTTTTTGTATGTCTTACGAGTGCTGCTTCCGAAATCACAGTAGACAGTCTCAATCTTGTTAGTGTCCGGGTTGGCGACCAGGTAAATCCCATCTAAATAGTGACCAATGGTAGATAATTGTCGACAAGAAGAAGGGGGCTGTCTAGGTGAAGAATCAGACTTGCTGAAACCTTCGTTTTTGACATCAAGATAGACGTCATTTTCGATCGATTTTCGTTTGATGACTTCATTTTCATTTATTTTTTGGTTTTTCAAGAGTTTCAAAGTTTAAGGCCTGCAAATTTGTACGATGGATTTTTCTTCCTCCAGCTGGATGGTGAGTTGATCTAGTTTTGCTTGTAAACTGTCAACTCGGGCCGACAACATTTCCTATTTAAAAATGTGCAAGTACTTTCGACGAAAAATAATATAATAATTATTTATGAAGGCTTTACACACCTCATTTTTAATTGAAGAGGTCGAAGCTAACTTCAAAGCAGCAAAAAGAACCAAAATAAAGGTAATTGAAGGTTTTTCCCTTATACTAGTAAACATCTTTTAAAATGTTAACGTTTTACTAGACAACTGGATTGGTCGAGTACTAAGAAAAGAATGTTGTTTCAGCATAAATCTCAAATCGTTATAATACAATCGTTATCTCTACTTCTACTTTTTTCATTATCAATTGCAACGTTGTAAGTTTTAATGAATTATTATATTCCAATAAATGATGAAGATGGTTTCAAATCTATTGTATTTTTACAAAATAAAACTTTTACATTTGCCAATCCATGTCATCTTATTCTAAAGAGGATCTCAGTGATCGCACACATGATCTGAAACTTACTTTGCGCTATCATTTCTACCCCCTCCTCCCCTTCCTACTGAATTTTAGGCCAGCACCAGATCTTCTTCGACAAGCCATCCGGTAAAATGAGTATAGTGACTACCATCATCATTGAGTGTGCCGGCACCTTTGAATAATGTAACTTGGTCACCAATTTTTAATTTTAAGGAGGCACTGATGCCGGAAAGACCCACGCTATAACTTGGCAAACTGCTACTGTAACAGATTCCTGTGCTGACACCGTTCACGTTCAGGTAAATAATCATGCCAGTGGCATCAGTATTATCTCTTAATCCCGAAAATTCAAAATGGTAAATTCCATCTACTGGGACTGTAAAGATCCCTGTAGCCAAATTCATAGCTCCGCCAACATTCAAACGTTCTAAATCAAACGGGATGACAACATTGGCCAAGGAAAAATCGCTACTCCGCTGGACAAAGAAATGGACTGACTTGCTCTTCACATCCACGCTGCCAAATAATGTCTCCGAAACTAGTTATTTTTTAATTTAAAAAGTTATTTTACCAAATGTTATATATTAATTAAATCAAAAATATGTTAAGTACGTGTGCTGGATCCGAATTCACAGTAGACAGCCTTAATTTTGTTGGTGTCGGGGTTTGCGACCATGTAAATCCCGTCCTAGTAGTGACCGATAGTAGATAATTGCCTACAAGAAGAAGGTGGCAATCTAGGCGACGAATCGGACTTGATACCGTTTTCATTAGAGGCAAAGTTGACATTTTTATTTTCAAAAGATTCAAATCCTGCGATGTTATCGTATTTTCTTAAATTTAAAAGGCGTATTTCCTCGTCTTGTTTGGTACTTTGAGTCTTTAACTGATAAATTTGATCCCGGAATTCAGCTTGTAATAGATCGAATCGCTCATTTTGTTGAACAGTTTCGGCAACCAATCGGCTGATTTGGGTTTCAAATTCAGAGGTCTTAGTCTGGTAATGTTGTCTTAAAGTTATCTCTTCGGCAAGTTGGTTTGAGAGTTGATCCATTTTGGCCTGCATGCCATTAACTTGAGCCCTCAACAACTATTAAAAAGCAGTTTTATTACACACCGATTCATAATTCTGTTTTAAATATTTTACCATGAAATTTTCGTCATTTTCTGTTGGAGAGCAATTAGATGTTTGAACAGCTATGGAAGCAATCACGATTAAAATAGCATAAAAAATGTCTTTCTTTTTACAACCTACAGCCATCTTTAGTGGACGATGCTGAATTAGAAACAGTTTGCGTTTTATCGAGATAGCAACTGGGTAAATGGCTATAGAAGTTGGAATGCATTTGGTTATAAACTGTTCCAATATAGAAGGCGTCGTGTGGTTGCTTATCTTTTACTATCAATGTAACCGAATTTCGCCTGATAAATTCTACTAAAAGTCTGAATCTTTTTAACTAGTTTAACTTTATATTCAAAATCTATTGTGTGATTTCCATTTTAATTATTGCTATTTTATGGAAAGTTTATTTATGTATCCCAAGAAAGTTACAGAACAACCAAGGGCAGCAAATATTATAGTAGTATCGTATACGCAATTTTACTAGCCCTGTGTATACGCCGTATTTAAATTTTAGCCCCATTACAAAGTAAGAAAATGCAGTTGGAATATACTTCAATGCAAATTTTAAAAATAAGCTACCCCATATATTTCTTCTGGTGATCTTTTTAACGTTATTTCAAGGCGGACTATTATATCACGCATAGCAGTTGTAAAACTTCTTTGCTTCTTCTTAAAAGGTCTTTGATAAGTTCATTTATTTTTCTAAACGTTTTCAGTTAGGTACATTTCATAACCAACGCGAAATTGAAGCATTACCAAATATCAACACATTTAAATATGAGCCTTTTTGAAACTCCTGCTTCGCGTGTTCAAACTTCACGTGTCGTTTAGATGCAGATTGAGGTAGATAATATTATTGGGAAAATCCAAATGCTGAACAAATGATGACGTGATGGAGCTTAAAGTGTTATTCTCTTTTGATAAAAAAGGAAACTATGCTGACGTATTTAATCGAGGTATATCGAAGAAATTTTGTTTGTTTATGAATTATTAAGTCTGCTGAAAAGTTCGATAATAACTATTTTGGGTCGTTCTATTTTACTTTTTGTAGCTATTCCATCAGGTTTGTCTTTCATTATACATTCCATATAGCGAAATCAAAAGGTCATAGATGATAAATAGGCACAATCTAGGCTATAATTCCCAAATTAAAAACTTATGTGAAATATATACTTATAACTATATTTAGTTGAAACCTTTTCTCCTCTACTAAGTAAATAAATAAAAAAAAAAGGTATAAGATAGGGATAAACTATTCTAATTTTTTGGGCGCAATAAACTGACTTAAGACCAATCATAATCTGCCCATCAGGAGAGAAATAAAAAATGTACCATGATAACTAAGCAATCTGAAGAAATAATATGAAGTATATAGTGAACAAATTCAAGTTATATCCCATTTTTATTGGTATCACCATTCTATTACCAAGGAAAAAAAATGGGAAAAAATAGTAATAAAATTTCGTACCGTTTTTCCTAGTTCAAGCACTTATAATTGGCCCAATCTACCACTTTTATAACATAAGTAAACATCTATTGAAGTTATAAGGTATCACCATTCTATTACCAAGGAAAAAAAATGGGAAAAAATAGTAATAAAATTTCGTACCGTTTTTCCTAGTTCAAGCACTTATAATTGGCCCAATCTACCACTTTTATAACATAAGTAAACATCTATTGAAGTTATAACTGATAAATGATTAGGCCTACTTATTTCGGACCAGCAAAGTCAAATCCTCTTCAACAAGCCAGCCAGAAAATTGGGTATAATGTCGAGCATTGTCGTCAAGAGCACCGCCAGTTTTGTATAATCTGACTTGATCCCCATTTTTCAACCGGAAAGAGGCGTTGATACCATTAACAGACACGTAATTAGAGATAAATGCAGCAAACGACGTCGCAAGAGTAGCGTCGTTCACTTGAAGATCAATGTACAATTGACCATTTCTAGAATCATCTCTCAACGCTGCAAATTCAAAGTGGTAAATGCCGTCCACTGGAGCTGTAAACACACCAGCGGCAGCATTCATACCTCCTCCTTCATTCAATCGCACAATATCGAATGGAATGACGACGTTGTCTTGAGAAAAGACTTGACTTCGCTGGACATAGAAGTGGACAGACTTTGTTTTCACTTCCATATTACCAAAAAGGGTTTCTGAAACTGATTTATGACAAGCTATATAAATATCTAGATGTTATTAATAGAATTTTATTATGTATTACGAGTGCTACTTCCAAATTCGCAGTAGACAGTTTCGATCTTATTGGTATCCGGGTTAGCGACCAAGTAGATCCCATCTAAGTAATGACCGATAGTCGATAACTTCCTGCAAGATGAAGGGGGTAGTCGAGGCGAAGATGAACCAGCATCGTCGGTAAGGTCTATTTTTCTATTATCGCTATTTTCGTGTGATTTCGGTTTAATGATGTCACCAGTGTAATGTTTGGTCTTAAGGAGATGAATCTCTTGTTCTTGATAGGTGCTACGAGTCATTAAAATGTTGATTTGGTCTTGGTGTTTTTGGTTTTCAACAGCTAAGTTGTTGAATCTCGTTTGCAAATCTTCGTTAAGCGCCTTTAAATCGGCCCGAAATTGTTTTTCTTCCTCTAGCTGGTGAAGCAATTGATCCACTTTGATTTGTAGAGTATCAAGTCGACTCGTCACCAATAACTATTTTAAATTTTTTAAGATTCACTATAAATTGCTGGATCTATTTTGTGATTTAGCTTAATATAGTACCGTTTCCGCTCCATTTTCTATTGGTGACGTTGAAGATAGCTTGATTACAAGAGCAATAAATACAGCAAATCTAAAAACCGATGAAGATTTCCCGCAATAAGGAATCATTTTGTGTCTATGATTATTATGTGTTTTTTGAAATTGTAAATACACTTCGTCGTTGGCTCAATAATACAAAAACAATGAATGCTGCTCTATACGGTTATGGATTTTAGTACAGTTGCTATCTTCTTTATATTCTTTAATCGGTGAAAAGTAGGAAAACATTTCAGATAAAATATGTTATGAATGGTTGTGAGGCAGTGAAGCACTGAAGCTCCATCTATTTGACATGATTTAAAGCCACTGCTCGTGAATGATCTTGCAGGAAATTTTAAAATATACTTAGAATTTTACAACCATTTTTCGTCAAAACAATTTAAATGGCCATTTTGGCCCTTCTGAATTTACCATTTTCCCATTTTAGCCAAGCAAGATCTTCTTTACAGTGGGTCATTAGTGTGTCATAGGTGTCATAAGAGAATGAGAATTATCACCATTAAGTGTGCCAACATACTTAATCCTCAGCCTTTCATGGAAAAGAAGCATTGAAGCCGGAAAGAGATAATTCTTATTTGATGGCACTTTTCAATTTCATTTATGTTATTAGTTTACTGACATGTTCATATTCAATTGTGACAGGGTATTTCAATCATAATTCCACGAACAGTTAAATTGTATTTTTCAAGTAAATTAAAGTGTAAGCAACGATATAAATTTTTGCACTAATATCGGATTTTGAATATGTATGATTCATTAAAGATTCCGACTATATAATTTGCTAATCTTTTAGTGTAATAACCATTTGCTTGAATAAGACTTAAGCCTAGAATTTTAGAAAAGAAAATAGTTTCAGGCTAAAACTAGATCTTCTTCTACAAGCCAGCCACTAAAGTGGGTATAATGCCCAGAATCGTCGTGGATGGTACCAAAGTTTTTAAATAAACTGACTTGGTCCCCAGTTTTCAATCGTAAGTGGGCGTTAATGGATGACAGACCCACGTAATAGCCTGGTAATATATTCGCACCGTAAGATATGCCTATTGCCACACCGTTCACCATAAGCCTAACATAAATTGATGTTAGATCTGAAGCATCTTTAAGTGCCGAGAACTCGAAATGATAGATCCCATCTACAGGAGCAGTAAAAACTCCTGCAGCCGTGTTCATGGCACCACCAACATTGAGGCGTTCAATTTCAAAAGGGATGACGGTATTATTTAATGCAAAACCGCTATTCCTTTGGACATAAAAGTTCACTGATTTGCTCCTGACGTCCACGTTGCCAAATAAAGTCTCTGAAACTATAAAATTCAAGGTATATAACAATAAATTATTCAATATTTCTTCAAATGCCTTACTAGCGCCGGATTCAAAGTCACAGTAAACAGATTCGACCTTGTTGGTGTCTGGATTGGCAACCAAGTAGATCCCATCTAAGTAGTGGCCGATGGTCGACAATTGCCGGCAGGACGAAGGGGGTAATCGGGGAGAAGGGTCGTCACTCATCTTTTCGAATAGCTGAAATTTTTGCTGTTTTTCGTTATTGTTTGAATCAGTTATCATAATTTTATTTTTCAAAAGAAGAATCTCTTTCTCTTGCTTCATGTTTTCGGACAACAAAAATGCAATTTCAGACCGCTGTTTTTGGCTTTCGTTGTACAATTCTTCATTCATCTCCTGGAGATTGCTTCGTAGTGTTTTTTCCTGTTCAAGTTGGATGACGAGTTGATCCAATTTTGCTTGTAGACCATCAAATCGAACCGTCAGCAACTAAACAATGAGAGTATGTAACTTTCACTCATTTAATTCTACTGTAGAAATTATATTACCGATAATTGATCATCATTTGCTGCAGGAGAACTGGACGATATTTCAAAATTAATGAGTAAAATAACGAAAACAATTTGGGATAATTTAACAAATCCCATCTTAAGATGATGCTTAACGACAACTATAATTATTTTTTTTCCAAATCTTGCGGAACTTGGGATATATAATAATGAGCTGTTCCCCTTTTCTCTTTTAATGGAGTACTGCCCGTATCATTTATATTTTATTACGGATTGAAACCTACCAATGATCATAAGCCTTTCATCATCAGACGGTCTTACACTGATCACGTCATTCTGGCCAATTTTAATTAAAGCTCTTTGATTAGCTTATTTCTGTACGTATACTTTCAAGGTGGTTTTTATTATTGCTGAGTAATTTAAACTCACGTGGCATTCAACTAAGCCTTATCGGCAGAACTCATGTGTAAGCTTATAACTAATCTTCTTGAACCTCCAACTGCTTGCTCAGACATCACGTGCCGGCAAGACAAATCGATGTCGTCATTTTTGTATTGGGAAAAATCCAAATTCAAGACAAATAATAACAATATGCTTTGTTGGTTTCAAATAAGGCAGGTTCAACGTGCTCCATTTTAATCGTTTAAGTGGAGCTCAAATATTATCTTATGCTGACGTATATTTGAAGGTGCATCGAAGAGGCGTCTATTTTTTTCATTTGGTTTTGAATTGAATGGCCTGAGAATTGATAAAACTGTTTTTAGGTCACACAGTTCTTTTTGGTCTACAAGACTTTCACCTTGGATTTGTTGAAATTATTAAAGTTTAAAGTGCGATAATAATAACGTTCTATTTAGCTTTTTGGCTATTTCATCAGATTTTTCTTTCATTATACATTTAAAAAAGCGAAATAAAAAAATGGTTTTGAGGATAAATAGGTCTAATATAAACTATATCTAAAGCACTTTTCTACATTAATTATTTTTTACATTTCTTCCACAACAATTTAAAAAATATATAATAAGATGGGAACGAATTACTATATAATTGTTTGGACGCAATAAACTGATTCCTTTTCCTGAAGCCACCCGCTAAAAATGGATAATACGGACAGTAACAAGCAACTAAGGAACTTTTGAATTCCACAGCTAATAGCTCATCAGCACGTCAGCTGTTTAGCTTTTGGTCAAATTTCTTCGTGGTTTCATATCTTTCAATAGGAAATAAATATAAGGGTTGATAAGCATGTAACGCAATACTCCTTTTAACTCTATAAGGCTATTCCCAGGTGAGAAAAAAATTTGCATGATTGCAATATAAATATAAGCAATATGAAGATATGAGCAGATGAAATATACGGTGAAAAAAGTAAATTTTATTGATACTTATATATTTTCAGAGTAAAAAAAGAAACAAAATAGCAAGTAATTTTTTTAAAACATGCAATTAAACATTTATGATCTACCACTTTTATTAAAGGTACACATCTACTGAAGTTATAACTAATAATTGATTACTTATTTCGGACCAAAATCAAATCCTCTTCAACAAGCCAGCCAGAAAATTGGGTATAATGCCGAGCATTGTCGTCAAGAGTACCGCCAGTTTTGTATAATCTGACTTGATCGCCATTTTTCAACCGGAAAGAGGCGTTGATGCCGTTAAGAGACAAGAAAGCAGTGGTGACATTTGGAGAAAATGAAGTTGCAAGAGTAATGCCGTTCACTTGAAGATCTACGTACATTTCACCAGTCGCAGTATAATCTCTCAACGCAGCAAATTCAAAGTGGTAAATGCCTTCCACTGGAACTGTAAACACGCCAGCGGCAGCATTCATACCTCCACCTTCATTCAATCGTACAATGTCAAACGGAATGACGACGTTGTTAAGAGCAAAATCTTCACTACGCTGGACATAGAAGTGAACAGACTTTGTTTTCACTTCCAGGTTACCAAAGAGAGTTTCTGAAACTGATTTAAGGAAACATAAATATAAATTATCATTATTGCAAATTAATTTAATTTTACAATATATTACTAGCGCCACTTCCAAAGCCACAGTAGACAGTTTCGATCTTATTGGTATTCGAGTTAGCGACCAAGTAGAGCCCGTCTAAGTAGTGACCGATGTCCGACAATTGCCTGCAAGATGAAGGGGGAAATCGAGGCGAAAGAGAACTAGTATCGTCGGTAAGGCCCATTTTTCGATCACTCTTTTCGAGTGATTTCGATTCAATGATGATGTCATCATTATAATTTTTGGTCTTTAGAAGATGGATCTCTTGTTCTTGATGGGTGATACGAACCATTAAAATGTTGATTTGCTCCTTGTGTTTCTGGTTTTCAGCAGCTAAATCGGTTACTTTCGTTTGCAATTCTTCGTTGAGCGCCTTTAAATTTCCCCGAAAAGCTTTTTCTTCCTCCAGCTGGTATAGAAGTTGATCCACCTTGACTTGTAGATTATCAAGTCGATTCGTCACCAATAACTATTTCAATTTTTTTTTAAAGATTTCATATGAATTGTAGTACTATTACTCAATTAGCTTATAATACCATTTTCGCTTCATTTTCTATCGGTGACGTTGAAGATAGCTCTATTACAAGAGCAAATGCAGTAATAATGAAAACCAGTGAAGGTTTTCCACAATAAGGAATCATCATGTGTCTATGATTGGTTTTTAAAAGCGTATATATACTTCGTCGTTTGCTGAATACCAAAACTATGAATGCTGCTCTACGTTGATAGATTTTGGTAATTATAATACAGTTTTTATCTTCTCTGTTCTTTAATCGGTGAAATATAGGAAAGCATTTCAGATAAACTATGTTATGAGTAGTTTTGAAGCTCCATCTATAAGACATAATCTAAAGCCAGCACTGCTTGTGAATGAAATTTCGTAGGAAAATTCAATATTCTAAGAATTCTACTATTTGTTCATCGTTAATTTGTATTTTTTTTCAAGCAAATTATACAGCAAAATTATATCAGCAACCCTTTCCATTTTAATACAAATTCATAAAAGATAAAATAATTCTAGTATTCTATTCTTAAAATTATGGAATGAAAGGATCTTTTAAAAAATCTTAGAATTTCAACAACTCTTATTATAACTTTCTTTTAAATTTTATCCCAGTACAAGATCCTCTTCGACAAGCCAGCCGGTAAAGTGAGTCCAGTGCCCAGCATCATCGTAGAGTGTGCCACCATCCTTGTATAATGTGACTTGGTCCCCACTCTTTAATCGTAAGGAAGCATTGATGCCGGAAAAACTCATGAAATAGTTTGGTAAATTTGCGCTATAGCAGGAACCTATTCTTGCACCGTTAACGCGAAGAAATATACCAATAGGAGAGGAGTCGACAAGATCTCTTAATCCTGAAAATTCGAAATGGTAAATTCCATCTACGGGGACAGTAAAGATTCCAGTAGCCAAGTTCATAGCTCCGCCAATGTTCAGTCGCTCTACATCGAAGGGGATAACGACATTTGTCGAAGCCAAATCGCTACTCCTCTGGACATAGAAGTGAACAGATTTTGTTTTCACTTCCACATTACCAAAAAGGGTTTCTGAAACTGATATAAGGAAACATTAATGTATAAATTACGAATTAAAAATATTATTTCATTATTTATTACGAGTGCTACTTCCAAAATCGCAGTAGACAGTCTCAATCCTATTGGTATCCGGGTTTGCAACCAAATAAATCCCGTCCAAATAGTGACCAATGGTTGACAGTTGACGGCAGGATGAAGGCGGTAATCTTGGAGAAGAATCAAACTCGGCATAACTTTCATCAGAAGCGATGTCAACATTTTTGTTTGCGTGTGATGGTTCAAATATGTTTTGATTAGTCATTTTCTGATGTAAGCCTATATCAGTTTCTTGCTTTTCCCTCTGCAGCATCGTCAATTGTTGAATTTGGTCACGGAATTCGGCCTGTAAATCATCAATTCGCCCGCTGAGTCCCACGTTCTCGGCAACTAATTGGCTGATTTGAGTTTCCAACTCAGAGTTTTTCGCCTGGAAACGATGTCGCAAGATTTTCTCTTCGCTGACTTGGTTTATGAGTGAATCCAGTTTGATCTGCATGTCATTGACTTGAGTCCTCAATAACTATTAAAAGAAGTTGCTATTAAACCTACTATTAAACCTTTATTTAACCCGGTTAGCACATTTAAATTGGGAATTTATGGGGCTCAAATCGTTTTCCTTTTGATGGGGGGTAATGGGGCATACATGAATCGCCCACCGGGCCATGACAGAGCCAGTCAAAAATCCATTGGCTATGTTTTGCCAATTGTCTCAAAATTTAAGTGGATATATGATGAAAATATATTAGAAGCAAAAAAAGAGAAAAGCACTTTTCCAATACATTTCAAAAATATTCCCTTAGACTTTTCTACGTATGCTAATTTTTACTGGCACTGGTGAGGCCCGCCGGATGATTAATACTTACTCGGGATACCCACAGAATTGTGTGCGACCTGGGTATTAAGCCATATAGTTGAAAAATGTTTCTTACCATTAACTGTTCATTTTCTATAAGAGAGCTCGTAGATATTTCAGAAGCAAAAAGAACGATCACGGTTAAAATAACTGGAAGATTGTCTTTCATTTTGATACGACTAGCGCAACTAACTAGCCTAAGTGGATGATATGCGCCGAAAAAGAACGCTCTCTTTATATAAGCTATTCCTTTGCATAAGTTAACGTTTGTTTGCTTATCTTGTCCTTATCGTGAAACATATATATATACAACGCAATTAGCCTAAGACTATTTATGCTTCAAATGATACATACAGAATTTGTAGTTCAAGTTGGTCTATTAGACTATTTTTAAAAGTTTTTAATTTATTTTACTTAAAGCAAAAAGTTTGTTAGAACATTTTTTCTTGGTGCCTTCAACTTTTCAAGTATTTATCAACTGTTATTTGTAGTTGCAAATCAATTAGCTGTAACAGTATGAGACCCGCTATTTATACTTTTTATTTAATTTTTTTACGGTTTTACAAAACATTTGAATTATAACCAATTGCATTTGGGTTTATTCGGTACGATGAACCGTCGGTTATAAAGCTATGTAAAGGTGAGAGATAAAAATTAACTTTTGTTTATTGGTTATTAAGAAAAAAGGAGTTATAATCGGTACATTTATTGCAGGCATATAAATGTCTGTACAAAACGAATCGAAACTTGTCATATTTTAAAACAGCCGTATGATAACGATTTTCAACCCAGCACCAGATCCTCTTCTACAAGCTGGCCAGTAAATTGAGTATACCGGAAATAGTCTCTAAGAGTGCCATAAGTTTTATACAACCAGACTTGATCCCCAGTTTTTAACCGTATGTAGGCATTGATGCTGGGAAGCGCCAAGAAATCCGATTGGTTTGTGGCATAAGAAGTGGTAATGGTGACACCATTCACTTGAAGATGGACATAAATACTTGATGCGTCATTCAATTTCATCGCAGAGAACTCGAAATGGTAAATTCCATCAACGGGGGCTGTAAAGATTCCTGAAGCCGTATTCATTGCACCGCCAACATTCAGAATTTCGAGCTCAAAAGGAACGACAACATTGGCTGCACTAAAATCGTGCAGCCGTTGTACATAAAAATAGACAGACTTTCTTTTCACCTCAATGCTGCCAAAAAGGGTCTCCGAAACTATAAGGAAATACTCGAAATTTTGTATTTCCGTAATTAAATTAATTTTTTTTATATCTTACGAGTGCTGCTTTCAAAATCACAGTAGACTGTCTCAATCTTGTTAGTCTCTGGGTTGGCGACCAGGTAGATTCCGTCTAAATAGTGACCAATGGTTGACAGTTGTCGACAAGATGAAGGAGGTTGTCTGGGGGAAGAATCGTCATTCATCTTTTTGGTTTGCTGGAAATCTATCTGCTGTTTGAGGTTATTATTTGAATTGTTTATTATATTATTATTCATAAGGAGAATCTCTTTCTTTTGTTTAATGTTTTCGGACATCAGAAATTCGATTTTAGAGCGCTGTTTTTGGCTTTCGATGGACAAGTCTTCGTGCATGGCCTGTAGATTGCTTCGCAAAGTTTTTTCCTCCTCCAGTTGGATGATGAGTTGATTCATTTTGGCTTGAAGGCTATCAACTCGAGCCGTTAGCAACTGCGTAATTAGGGAATGTAATCTTCCATTATTAAATTCTACAATAGAAATGTTATTTTACCGCTAATTGAACATCATTTTCAACTGGAGAACTTGACGAGTTAGCAAAAACTACAAGTAAAATAATGAAAACAAAATGGAATAGTTTAATGAATCCCATCCTCTTGAGATGATTCTGCTTTTCGACGCCACAGGCTTTTTTTCGATCTAATTTGTGTTTTATTACTTGTGAATAACAAGTGAGACTATATCATCAATAACTTAATTTTTTATTTATTCGGACAATATGACCTATGAACCCTTACTCTTTCAATAAAAAAATGACGCGGGGTATGTTGTTATATGAATAAAAAGTACCAATGGCCATACGCCTTTCATCATCAGGTGATCTTATACTGATCACGTCATTCCAACGTGCTCCATTACAGCCCAAAACAGTTTTAACAAAAGCTCTTTGATTGGCTTATTTCTGTGCGTGATTTTAAGGTGTTTTTTATCATTGCTGCGAGTCATTCTAACTCACGTGGCATTCAAGCCTTATCGACACACGTGTACATGAGTCTATATTAATCTACTTAAAACTCCAGCTGCGTGCTCAATTATCACGTGCCGCCTAGACAGATTGAGGTCAATATAATTAGGTTTTTAAAGAAAAATAAATAACAATAAGCTTTGTTTGTTGAGATCACTTCTTCAGTGTGCTCAATAGTAAATGTTTTAAATTGAGGTTATTATAGTATCTTGTGCTAACATGTCTGTGCATCGAAGAGGTGTTTATTTGTTTTGAATAAATAGACACGAGAATTGATTAAAATATTTAAAAAAAATTCAGGTCATATTATTTCTGTTTGGTATACTTGACTTTCATCATGGATTCGTTTTTATCACTCGTCGCATTCATTCACCAAGTGAAATTAAATAGTTATAACAAAACAAACTATAATGTAGACTTTAGACATATCCTAAATAAGCTTATGATAATGAAAAAAATGTGTATTTCAGTATATTTCCATATTTTAAAGAAAAGTATATGCGATAATTTATACATAATAAGCCGTATAACATTTAAAAGAATTACAGCTTTTAACGTAAATTATTTATGATTTTAAAATGCAGAAAGTAATCATGTGATGTAGTCCTAGTTTTTGGTATTTAGAATAATGGTTCTTGGTTTATTACATAATTTGTTTGGGTGCAAACAAGTGTTCAGACTAAGACAACATCCTCTTCCTCAAGCCACCCGCTAAAATGACTATTACGGTTATTACCAGTAAAATCGTTCAGAGTACCCGTAGTCTTGAACAACCTAACTGTATCCCCAATTTGCAACTTCAACGAGATATTGATACCCGACAGAGCAAATACATTAGCCAGATCCGTTGCGTAAGTAGAGCCAACATCCACGCCATTCACTTGAAGTGCAATGTTAAGAGCAGTCGGATCCGATCCTTTCATTCCCGAGAATTCGAAATGATAAATACCACCCACTGGTGCAGTAAAGGTTCCAGAAGCAGTGTTCATTGCTCCACCAACGTTCAGCACTTCTACTTCAAAAGGGATGACGGCATTATTCAATCCAAAAGCGTTGATCCGCTGGACGGAGAAATGGATGCTTTTGAGTTTGACATCCACGTTCCCATAAAAGATCTCGGTAACTATTAACAAAACAAATGTTAATCTGTATTATGAACAGCTTAACTCATTTAATAATCAATTAAAAGTGGGTAAACTTGATTATATATTACGAGTTGTTCCGAAATCGCAGTAGACGGTCTCGATCTTACTGCTGTCCGGGTTTGCGATCAGATAGATCCCGTCTAAAGAGTGACCGATGGTCGACAATTGCCTGCACGAGGAAGGAGGAGCTCTGGGAGAGTTTATAACTTTATTCTGCTTTGGTTCGATTCCATCATGATTTATGTTCTTTAAAAGGTGAATCTCTTCTTGTTGTTGAGCAACTTGGGTCATTAAGAAGTTGATTTTTTCGTCTTGTTTTTGATTGTTGGAAATCAATTCTTCGTTCAAAGCTTGGAGATTGATACGATGTTCTTTCTCCTCTTCAAGCTGGATGCTTAGTTGTTCCGTTTTAGCTTGTAAACCATCAATTCGAGCAGTCAACATTATCTATATTTAGAATTTAAAAATACAGAAAACATTCGTAAAATATAAATGATTATTGAATTTATTCTTTTTTTTTCACATACCAGTTGAGCTGCAGTTGCATCATTTTCAATTGGAGAACTCGAAGATAAGCAAAAAGTACCACAAAGCGAAACAATGAAGATAATGTGAAAGGTGTTCAAAAGTGCCATCTCAGGAAGTTGCTGGATGACAATGTGTCATCCAAAAATGTCCACCAAAAATGGAATAAACTAAAAAAAAGTGCTTATTCAGCTGTTAGCTTACTTTCAAAACTATTGCTTTCAATGTGTATTAGCGTTTATCTTCCACACTGTAATCAGTTATTGATTAAGGGAGTATACGTTTACTTTTTTTAATGGTCGAAAACAAGTTTCGAGCTCCATCTATAGATCATAATTCTAGGTAACATAAAAAGAGCCTCACATTTAAATTACCCTGACTTACATAGCTATATTCATTGCGACTTTATTATGATATATAATATTCATCATCATTGCCAATTATAAATACTGTCAAACACCAGCCGACAGATGGTTAATTGTGATTAAGCAAGAATAAGTAATAAACCAAATTAGATTTTTGATCTAATATCTAATAATATTAATAATTTTTTGGATAATTGCGGTACGAACAAGTTCTAATTCACATACGGAATTTCCTTCATAGATCTAAAGTATTTTGGGAAATTTAGCGTAAAAAAAAATATTTCAAACCTAATCGATTACCCAATTTTACCGTTTATTTTCTCAACAAATTTCAACGAGTAATAAATGAATGAATTAAACGATAGGGATTACACATTAGGAGCAACAAAAAAATATAGTGAATGCTGCACAAGGGGCCAGGTAAAAAAGAAGGGACCAATAACTTTTTTTTTCTAATACACCCATCTCTACATAGACTTGGCAATAAGATGCCGTAATAAAGTATGGTGTTGTCTGATGTAATGATTTTCAGCCCAGCACTAGATCCTCCTCAACAAGCTGGCCAGCAAATTGAGTATGGCGATAATCATCTCTAAGAGTACCTTCATTTTTGTACATTCTTACTTGGTCCCCAGCTTTTAAATGAAGGTAGGCGTTGATACTTGAAAGTGACAAGAAATTCGGTAGAGCTGTAGCGTAAGAAGTGGCTACTGTGACACCATTCACTTGAAGATGGACAAAAGCTTTCGATCCGTTATCTAATTTCATTGATGAGAACTCGAAATGGTAGATTCCGTTAACAGGAGCGGTGAAAACTCCTGTTCCCGCATTCATGGCACCACCAACATTGAGACGCTCTAGTTCATAAGGCAGGACAACATTGGTCACACCAAAATCACTTACCCGCTGTACATAAAAATAGATGGATCTTCTCTTCACTTCAATGTTGCCATAAAGAATCTCCGAAACTATAGAGGCATTATTTAAAATTTTCAAAGTAGTGTTATAAAACCAATATGAATGCGGTATTTAATTTAGGATTCAATTACATCTTACCAGAACTGCTGCCAAATTCACAGTAGACCGCTTCAATCTTGTTTGTATCTGGATTCGCAATCAGGTAAATACCGTTCAAATTGTGACCAATGGTGGATAATTGCCGACAGGACGAAGGGGGTAGAAGTCGGGGCGACGAATCAGATTTGAAATCTTGATGAATGTCAGCAGGATCGGCATCGGTTTTGAATGGTTTGATGAATTGGTCATCATTTATTCGGTCCTTCAAGAGACGAATCTCTTCATCTTGTTTATCGATTCTTATTTCCAGTTGTGAATTAAGGGTCTGCAGATTTTTACGCCAGTTTCTTTCTTCCTCCAGCTGGATGATGAGTTGGTCCATTTGGGATTGTAAATTGTCGAGTCGAACCGTCAATAACTATCACAAACGCACCATTCTTTAATTATACTTTTATATAGGTAGATGAATTGGTTGTAAATTGTGTATACCTCATTTTCAATGGAAGAGCTCGAAGACAACTGAAGACCAGCAAGTAGAACAAAAGCAAAGATGATTGGAGTTTTCTTACTTGAAATAATCATTTTTTATTGTTAATACAGTATCTTCGTTGTATGCTGCTGCTGCTAGTTTTCTTTCTCTATACAGAAACAAGAATGTTCGACTAATAAACGAATCAAGCCTCATTTAAATACAATCGCAATCTCCACCTCTCCCATATGATCAGCTATTGAAAAGTTAATTCATCAAATTGCGTAAGAGGCCCAAATAATTTTTTTATCTATCGGGGTTTCACCCTGATGGGGATGATTCCCTAACAGATTGATAAATTCAAGCTTTTTGATTGGTTCATCGAGCAAAAGTGGTTTGAGTATGTTGTTACGTAATTAACTTGACGTAACTTATCAAGTACTACTTGAAACTCTGTAAACATAATGACGTGTAACTTAAATAGGCTAGCGAGGACCGATATTATTATTTGGAACATCGAAACCCTGAAAAAGTATAATGTTTGATGATGGTGACATATAAAACCATTACAATGTGCTGAAAAATCTAGAAAGAATGTTGACTCAACATCATTCTACAGAGATGCACAGTGAAGGTGTTGATTTGTTAATAAGTTTTCATGCCGGACGGAGGATATGATATACCATTCACCTACATATTTATATAACAAACATTTTATCAGACTTGTTTGTTGATATTACTTGTTTTAGGGAAGTTCTATACAACTAGCCTACGTGACCTTAATAGTGTTATTTGTCTCAACACACATTCCACAAAAAGAGAGAAATTATAAAAATGTCATAATAGACGAACGAATTTACAAGCTTTAAATTTGACCCTTTTTACGTTTTCATAAAATTTTTATTGAGATTAACTGGATTAGTAGCCTATATACACCGAAAATGGCAAATGTAATAAAAAAATGCTCACGTTATGGTTTTATATTTACAATAATTAGTCGACTCGTTACTCAAGGCCACAGAAGTTAAAGTTATTTTTATGATTTTTTGTTGATTTAAGGATCGACCACAAAAATGTGGGTAAAAATTTAAAAAATGTTGAATTTAAACAAATAAGTTTTCTCTTTTATTGATAAATCGTTGTATTTCTGTTTTACCATACAAGTCATATAATGATTTTCAGGAGCAGCCTGCCGACTTGAAAATTATCAACGTTAAACTTGAATTTAATCTTTTTAATCATTTATAGTTAAGTAGATTAAAAATCTACCAAGACAAGGCCAGATCTTCTTCGACAAGCCAGCCACTAAAATGTGTGTAGTGCCCACCATTATCGTTGATGGTACCCGTAGTTTTGAACAATCTGACTTGATCCTCCATTTTTAAGCGCAAAGAGGAGCTTATTCCAGAAAGAGTCACTGCAGAGAGACTTGTAGCATAAGAGGAGCCAACAGTTTCATTGTTCACCTGAAGACTAACATAAACAACATTCGCATCTACATCCTTCATAGCGGTGAAGTCGAAATGGTAGATTCCATCCACTGGGACCGTGAAAATCCCTGTGGCCGCATTCATAGCCCCACCTTCGTTCAGCAGCACTCTATCAAACGGGATGACAGCATTAACCAAAGAGAAATCCGCACTTCGCTGAACAGTGAAGTGAACAGATTTGAACTTGACGTCGACGCTGCCAAATAAAGTCTCTGAAACTAAAAAATGTACATCCAAATTATAGTTAATTATACATAGTATTCCTATACATATGACCATTTTACGAGTAGTTCCAGTAAAGTCGCAGTAGACAGTTTCGATCTTGTTTGTATCCGGGTTTGCGACCAGGTATATCCCGTCTAAGTAGTGGCCGATGGTCGACAGTTGACGGCAGGATGAAGGAGGCGTTCGGGGTGAATATTTGGATGATCTTGTATCATCGTTTGCATTAGATGTGCTGATAGCTTCTTGATTTACTTTGCTCTTTAAAAGTCTAATTTCTTCTTCTTGATTAGCACTTTGGGCCATAAATAGGGTTATCTTGTCCTTGAATTCGGATTCTAAACGATCAAACCTCTCGTTTTGTTTTGTGTTTTCGGCGAGACGTAAGACTTTCTCTTCTTCCAGTTGGACTTCAAGTTTATCCATTTTTGCTTGTAACAAATTTAGCATCCAATTAAAAATAAATTATATTATTTTGCCATTTACTATTTAGATTGATAATATATTAAGACTATTACCACTAGAGTTGGGTCATTTTCGACTACAATGGAAGAGGTAGTGGATAATTTGACGAATTGGAAGAGAGTAATTACAATCAAAATTGACTGAAAAATCCCCTTGTTGATGCTACTTTTAGTCATCTTCAGGTGCTGCTGATTGTCGAAAAAAATTATTTTAATAAGTTCACTGTTTGGTTTGTCCATCCAATTACTGAAATACGAATTTACTTCAAATCAACTTTCTATTGCTGCTGTTGTCTATAGACTGCATACTAATCAGTTGTTATCAAGGAGCTGTTTCTTTATCTTACTGTTAACAAATCAATTTTGGCCTCGAAATTTTATATAACAAATATCATTGGAATAAAACTTCTTTTGATGTGTACTAGATGATGTGTCGATGGTATCATACTTTAACTTACTCTTTAAAAAAAACGAGTTTCTTCCTTTTGCTTAGCGCCTTGAGCCTATATATTTGGTTAATAATTTATGAAGCTAATATTACGACCATTAGAGTTACGTCATTTTCTACAATGTTGGGAGAGCTCGTAGATAATTTATGGATTGAGCCGAGTCCAAAAATTATTGCATGAAAAGTGATTTTTCTTATATTGTTTATGGACCAATATTGTACTTGAAATATAGTGTGTATTTTTTTTTACGGAATGACAAAACGAAAAGTAAAATATCTTTAACTGCGTACCTAATTAAGCTACTATTCGGACCATTGAAAAAATTCAAAACCAAGTTCATAGTAGTTAATACCATTAATTTATTTTAAATTTACAATGCTGGTCCTGATTCCTGGGTAGACTATATTACCTATATGTTAAAGCCAAATGTATGTTTGAAATGATTACCTGATGCAACATTCCCCACTACGACGTTTTAAATTGGCATTCATCTCGGATCGCCTTTACCATTTTCGTAGTCAAATACTGAAAGACCAAACTGGCTCGCCTCAGCGTCGGCGACCCTCTGAAGTGTATAACAGACTCATCCCTAAAGGTGGATGATTCATCATCCAGATCACAAGCTGGTTGTTCTCTTTCAAAAACACTCAAGCTGTTGGGAGTTGTTCAATGTCCTTAGCTAAATTGTCCAAACAAACTTCATTGGGGATTCTATCTTACACATAAAATATATATATAAGTATATATACATTTTTATACATAATTGAAATCAATTGAAATTTACTTCAATTCTCGATTTAAAGCGGCAGGGATATCCATCATGTATTGCTCCAAATTCAAGGATTCCACCATCATATTGGCTCCTTTCTTTTTCAGATAAATAGAGAAAGCTTCATAAATATTCAGCACAGATTAGCCTTTTTTACTCCAAGAGGCAGAATACCAAGTTCTCTACACGTGAAACTACAGTAAAATTTCTTTTCAATATCAAAAGGTGCATATTAAAATAATTATTCCACGAAAGAGGGTTTTCGCGTTCTTTTTCTCCTGAATCCAACAATGTCCAAAACATTTAATTTTCATTGCAACTGTTATTAATTTCTTTAGAATAGTAGATTTTCTAAGGTTTTTTTTTCATCAAGCACGCTCTGTTTTCTCCTGTTTTTTTTTTTTACTTCGATTGGATTATTTTTTCTCGCTAGATATTGTATGATAAATTGTCGACTTTCTTGACTCGGTTGGCCAATAGAATTCGTTAAAAGGGAACAAACTAAAGGGGATTTGAGTTGATAAAAAATTTATATTCCTACCATTTTTAGCCTCGATTTTTAACAGAGAAGAGATGCAGGAAAATGTTTTCTTCCAAATTTTAGCGCCTATAGTTGGATTTAAAACTCGTGTTCGCATTTAGTACAGGAAGAAAGATAGTTAGGTAGTTCGAAGAAGGATTGATAACAGAAAGAAAATGTTTTAGGAAGGAATTTCAAAACTATTTGAAATACTTTCTACTACATGGCCCCTTACATTTCCCGAATCGTAGGCCTATTCATGTCGCTTGTAGATTTTCTCCTTGGTGTTCGATAAAAAAAAATCTAACTCAACTCCCATTTTTGTTCTATAATACAAAATACAAATTTATTAAGCTGTTATATAATTTACAATAACTACTTATCACAACACTTCCATGTCGTGTTCAAGAATGTTATTACGATTCAGATTTTAAAATGGATAACTTGGACTATAAGTCTACAAGAATGTATGATAGGCTCGTCTCGATTCTCTTGGATCCACAGGTTTGTTTGCTTAACACTTATGCTACTTAGTTTTGGTTTTGTTTGCTTTTTGGATACACCTGCATGACACCGAGATTGAAAATGGGTAGAGATAACGACATGTAAGATATCAATCAACTGTTGACTGCGTGTCACAGTCCTGTGTGCTAAACTATCAAATGACAGCGCAGCTCCACTGACTTTATAAAATAATCTTGAATCCGGGAGATTTTTTGTCTCCTTTTTTGCACAACGGAAACATGTCGAGATGAAAAAGGAGGAAAACTGCACACATTCATCTTTTAGACATGATTCCTTTCAGAAGCGCCTTGTTATTAATCCTTCTTCTTTTTGGTGAGTTTTCAAGTAACTTTTGTAATAATTTTTCCTTTATTTATACTAACACATCTCATCACGGTACAGGAAGTATAGTAAAATGCGACGAAGTTGATTTTGGTTTAGTGTGCCAGATGCACAGTACTCCTGCTCCAGGAGAAGCCATATTTTGTTTTGAAACTTTACGCATAGATTGTGGGAATCAAAATTCCACTGAGGGTACTATTTTCTCTCCGAATTTCCCGGAGAATGTGACAAATGATTACTATTTCGGCAAAGTATTGCAATTCTTAAAAGTTAATCTTCAATTCTTCTAAATTTAATTTTAAACTTATATATTTCACGCAGTACCAACTGATAATCTATAGTGATTGCCCGGGCTTCAGCTCAAACATAACATTGGTCGTAGACTGGGACTCGTTCAGTTTGGGCCCTTACATTAACAACACTCTGATGGTTGGTAATGGAGATCAACCAGGGGATTTGATCATTGAACCTATTGTTAATGGCGGGGATTCATACCCTGGAAGCAACTATCCTTTTTTACCTTACCAAAGCTCAGATAATGCCATTTGGATGGAGGTGAATGCACCAGATGGAAGCTTCTATTTTTATATTACATACTACGCAAACTTTACCGAGATCAGTAAGTATCATCATATATTTAAAATTTAAATGTATCATTTTGAAATCATAAATTTGCCCTCTGAACTAATTCAAACGGAAATGATTTTAGTTACAGATCCCACTACACCATACTATACCGATACAACACCATGTGCTGATACTTCTGAATACTACACAGATACAACACCAATTAGTAGCGGGACTTCTACTGAATCCACCCCTGATCCTTACTCTACTACTGTCTCTACTACTAGAATAACACCATGTAGTACTCCTGGATATAGTACTCCCTCATCGGATAGACCTACCTCTGAGACTATTCCTACTATCCCTACCACCATTACTACGACAACAGTACGCACAACGACTGAAGGTCAACTCTGTCAAACATGCGATGAAATAGATCCTTACGGTGTTTTCTGGACTGCAAAATTAACTGAGACAGTTTTCAAGAACTGCGACGAAGGAGGATTAGATGCAGTGGGAACAGCATCTTGGACATGTGGCACTGATTGCAAATTCGTAACAAGTCAACCAGATTATTCGAATTGTCACAGCGCTGAACTTCAATCCATTCTCGAAAATGTATATAGTTGTTTAACTTATTTTTAGTTTTTAAAGTTGATTAAAAGGTTTATTTTTAAAATTAGGCCGAGGATAACACAACGGATGTTACGGATGTCTGGGTCAGCATTTCTGATTTCACTTCGGGAGACAATCTGTATTATGGTCATGAAATCTTCGACATCCTTGATTTAGTCACTACTTTGCTGGACAGGCAAGAAATGGAAATGAATTCAACAGCTGACGAAACGAGTTACCTTCATTTACAGATCAACGCCTCTTTTTACGGTGCTGAAACGATGAACAATTTGATTTCAAACGATGTCCAATGGGATCAATTAATCAATGTAATTTTTACTTCTAATATGAAAGCGACATGAAATATATATTTTGATTTGAACTATAATATTACAGCTAAAAAGAGGTGACGAAGGAATCTTACAACTTCTGGAAGTTTCGAATGACGTCGCATTTCGTTTGTCTGATGCGTCGAAATCATTTGACAAAGCCCTGCTGTGTGAAATTGTCTTTAAAAACTTCACACTACGTTCTTCTTACTGGAATAATCTTCAAGGCCCAATCTTTGATTGCAACTTGGATGTTTTATCTAACAATGATGTCGTCGAATCATTTTTGCAATTTCCCACGAATTTAAAGCCAGATGATGACCAAGAACCAAGTCAACCTAAAAGCTACATTTCATTACCAACCAAGATCAATGAACAAGCCAATAAAGCTGCAGGAGTTTTTATAGCAGCCTCTAATTTGGTAAAAAGGCTACTCCCTGGATTTAACAACAGGTCTTTTAATTAAGATTTATTTTTCATTGGTTATATAACTAAAAATCCCTTTGAATACGTAACCAGTCGCGATATTGCTGAGAAAGAAGTCAATAGCCCGCTTATTACCTTTACCTTGTACGATCCAAAAAGTGGAATAGACGAACCATCCTTACTACCAAGTGGGGCCTCTGTTCAACTGATCTTTGAACATAACATTGGCGCCAAATATCCTCCCGTTAGAACTCTTCATCGAGATCTGGATGAGGGCGAAGAGCCGAGTTCTGTAATGGGTTCATCTCTTTGCTCTTACTTACTAGTCAATCACCAAATGAACAACAATGTAGTAACAATGTGGACGTGGGATGACCAGGGTTGTCGAGTTGCATCTTCTAACAGAACCCATTCCGTTTGCATATGCAATCATCTTACCGGTTTTGCAAATCTTATGGATTTCCACAATTATCTTGTGAGATTGTGAATAATAATGGATGACTTGTTAAAATTAGAATTGCTTCTAATGACTAGTTTTCCAGGGACCTTCAGTGGAACTCGATACTACGAGCATGGTGTGCAGTATAACATCCATTACATGCTTGTCAGTAACATTTATTATTCTTACGGGGCTGAGGTAAATTTTTTATTAACATTTCCTTACTTCACATTAATATACAAAACATTTGTTTCAGGTCATTGAAAATGAAGCGGACACTTCTGACGCAACACCTTTGTATCACTCTAACAATATCTCACTTGATGATTTTGATCACATTAGACAGGCGGTTTCTTCATTTAGATGACGTATGATCAATGATTCGTCCAGTAAACGATTATTGCATCAGTAATTTACTTTTGTATTACAGGTTACGTGCGCAGTTATGGGGATATTGCTCCACTATATCCTCTTGGCATCATTCATGTGGATGTTCATAGAGGGACTTCAACTGTACCGGATTTCAGTTAATGTTATGGAAGTTTGGACGACAAAATGGAATTTGTATTTCGTTCTCCTTGCTTACATAGCACCGTTAATAGTTGTTGGCACTACCATACTCGTCACTAGTCTTTATGGACCTGATGGAATAGTCCTGGCTTATTCTGGCGACGAAACGTTAACAGCATACTGTTATACATATAATATAGTTATACTAATAATATAATGTTAAATGTTTATTTAGATGCTGGCTAGTTGGAAAGAACTTGATGTGGTTCTTCGGTGGTCCAGTGGCATTCATCATAATAGTAATGCATTTAAAAATGAATACCATGGCATTAACTCATGTAATAATTTTTATAAATTTCAAGTGCAACCTGCATTTCTTAATAATTGGGGTATCTTCTGCGTGTCAATTACAACGCAATTTGGAAACCCCATGGAATTTTAAACGAATTCGGTAAATTCATTTCTATAATTAATTCGTGATACGAAACAGAAAATTTATATTTATTTGCAAAATCAGGGAGACTTTTGTCAGAGTAGTAACTCTTACCTTCCTTCTTGGTGTTACTTGGATGACCGGATTTTTGTTCTTCTCTGAGTCTATCGTTTTTGCATTCATTTTTACAATTGCAAACGGGCTTCAAGGGGTTGTGATTTTCATAGATAGATGTTTATTGAACAGAAAAATTCGAACTTCAGTTACATCATATCTGGTATTATATATATTTAATATTTCTCTTTTTTCTTGGCAAATGCTCAGACTCAAATTAATATATTTATCGTTGTAAGTATGGCAAATTCAATAGAAATTCAGCGAACAGACGGAAACCTACTGCCCAACGGATTGAACAACGACAGCCACCTGCTATACGGATTGCACGAATTGATCCTCGGGAATTATATTCGAGACAAAGTTCTTCATATATGTCTGAGTTTAACTGAGAAATCACGCACTAATCCTACTCTTATATAGAAGAAGAAATAGAAAAAGTAAACAGGCCTTTTTTCTCCATAAAACATTAATATAAATGAGGAAAACGCAGTAATTGTAGTGGTCATCAATTATCTTGCAAGCCAACCCCTATAAGCCACTTCGTTCTAATAACAACTGTTTAGTTTACATAACTACCTTAACATTCATGACGTATTTTGATCACTGTATAGTTAAAATTGTTAAAACACTCTCAACAGTTAAAAAGTAAGTAAAATTTGTATTCTATACTTGAATTCGAACATTTGGTTCTATTATATGTACTCATGTTACGTGTTAATTTAATGAGCTAAATAACACCTAACCATAAAAAAAATTAAGCATGATTCAAAATATCATCGTATAGTACGTACGATAGTAAAGCAGAGCTTTTCAGCTCGCCTTATAGATATCGTAATCCAGCTTAGCTGTATTATACTTTAAAAAGAGCTAAGATTCAGCTGCGGTGTCTGTAATTTGTTCAGCAAAGATAGATGAGTTTATTTTTCAGTTTTGTATCGGTCTTAGGTTTATTTCCTTGGAACTGTTCGAAGTTAAGTTATACTCTCGAAAAAAAGTTTTTAAAAGTTAATTTTCGTTCCTGACCAGAAAATTAACGTAAAAGCCGTCCAATTATATGTGTTTGTATTTCATTCCGGAAACATAGACACCGGAAAGCAAAGATAAAACAGTCCGTAGGCAAAAGTGTGTTTGGTTATTACGTATTTTTGTGTATATTTCCCGGACACACAGACACCGGGAAGCAAAAATAAAACAGTCCCTAGGTGTAAATTTTTATTCACGCTTACGCACGACTTATCAGCTCCGCCTACGCTTCGTTTTTTTTCGCTTCGGTAAAAAAAACTCCGCTGGCTCACAACAATAATCAGGTTATGACCTGATTGGAAGAGAGATTTGACGGATTGGAAGAGAGCGATTACAATCAAAATTGACTTAAAAATACTTTTATCGATACTATTTGCTGCCATCTTAACCGGGTTCGGATGGTTGTCGAAACAGTTACTATAACGGG
The DNA here is from genome assembly GCA_030141595.1 of Chydorus sphaericus. Taxonomy (NCBI): domain Eukaryota; kingdom Metazoa; phylum Arthropoda; class Branchiopoda; order Diplostraca; family Chydoridae; genus Chydorus; species Chydorus sphaericus. The sequence continues at coordinate 401,655 of CM057932.1, read as the reverse complement.
TTCACTACTTTGTTTAACCGATTACTGAAATATGAATATACTTCGAATCAACTTCCTATTGCTGCTGTAGTCTAAAGACTGCTTTTTTATCAGTTGTTTCAAGAAGCAGTTTCTTTATCTTTCATAGTTGTGTCAAATGTTATAAAAATTTTGAAAAAAGTGTACACAACAATGATGAAAAACTATAAGCTGATGTTTAGTGTGTAATCGATGTGAAAGTGGATGAAACTATTATAAAAATTACATTTGTTCGTAATTCAAATTTAATTGTAAATAAATGAATGTCTATTCGAACGAATAAAGTATTATTCATTGTTGTATCAGGATAAAGCTTTTACATGTCACTTCTCCCACTATTCTACGTGACGAAGATTATTTTCAAACTTATTTACTAATATGATAAGGTTACGTAAAGGTATTATATTACGAAGGGTACATGATGGGGAAGTGGGGAACATTTTTTTCAGCCCAACACTAAATCCTCTTCAACAAGCCAACCGCAAAAGAAAGTGTACTGTAGGTTTGGGTTTTCGTGCAGAGTTCCAGTGGTTTTGAACAATCGAACTTGGTCACCAGTTTTCAACTTCAGAGAGGCGCTGATGCCAGAGAGTCCTTGGTAATTTGGGAGGCTTGTAGCGTAAGCTGTGCCAATGTTGATACCATTCACTTGAAGAGAGATGAAAAGCAATACAGGATCATTATATTTTATTCCTTTGAGCTCAAAATGATAGATCCCATTTACAGGGGCTACAAAGACCCCGGTAACCAAGTTCATAGCTCCACCCACGTTCAGCCGTTCTATTTCAAATGGTATGACGGCATTTTCTACAGCAAATGCACTCGTACGTTGAACGGTAAAGTGAACAGCTTTGCTCTTGACATCCACGCTGCCATAGAACGTTTCTGAAACTATATAAATAGATAAAATTATGCGTCAGTAGTTTCAATTTGAAAATAATTTTCTCATACGAGTGCTGGGTCCAAATTTACAGTAAATGGCTTCGATCTTTTTAGTGTCAGAGTTTGCAACCAGATAGATCCCATCTAAATAGTGGCCGATGGTTGACAGTTGCCGGCAGGAGGATGGAGGTAGTCGGAGTGAAAAATCAGACTCTATGATGGGCACATCATTATTTTTTATAGACGATTTATTTTTTAACAACCGAATTTCTTCCTCTTGTTGTGTTCTCTTGGTCGTTAATGAACCAATTCTGGTCTCGAATTCGGATTCCAGACGATCGAATCGTTGGTTTTTTTCCATGTTTTCGGTTACTAATTCGTCGATTTGCATTACCAATTTAGAATTTAGAGCTTGAAGATTTTTTCTCAATTCTATTTCTTCCTCGAGTCTGTTGTTAAGCTTTTCCAGTTTGAATTCTAATCTGTTTACTTTTTCCATGAGCAACTATTTATGTACAGTACATGAAGAAGTTATACATTGTTGGTTCATTGTCAAGCATAAAATAATATAATAATAGATGTGTAAATACCTTCTATTGAGTCACATCATTTTCAATAGGGAAAATCGTAGAGGACTTGACTCCATATAAAAGAATAACAGCGACCCCAAACAATATTGGAAATATGTTTTTGATGTAGCCCATAGACATTTTTAGATTTATACTTGACAATATCGTCTAGAAATGGTTTGATCCAGCGCTGGGAGGCAACGAAACTGACGAATAACAGTAGTGTCGTCTATTTTCAGTTTGCATCAGTTTAGCTTCACATTATCGGTATTTGTTATCAGCGGAACGGTATAAAGAACGGGCGTATTTTCTAATCACGCATTTTTATTATAAATTTCATATTTCCAATCACCTTTATTTCAAACCATTAAAATCATAAAATATTCCTTTTAGATAATACTGTACACACCTTTTAATAATACGCCTTTAATCTACCATTACTGTTCTTGTTTTCCGTTTTGAGATCTTCTTTGTTTTAATTGAGCTTGAAATTCGATTTGTATAATATTAAATTGCTAAAGATATTTGAACATAACAATGGTTTTATTCTCCAACCGGGTTTGGAAAAACAATCATGTCATAACTCATATACGTGAATTTGCTTCATTTTTAGTAGTATACAACATGTCACTTCTACAACGACTGGAGCGATTCATTTTCTTTTTTTTTTAATAGTAAATACTATATGTAAATATACTATTTTTATAAGAATGTAAAATGTCTAAAATGCACACCTGGTGTCTTATTCTACCCAAATTTCGTGTATTATTTAAGTGGTAAGTACTGCTTGCTGGTTTCTATCATTTTCTACCGTCTTAATACGATTAAATACAGTATTACTGCGTGACTAATAATACATCATATATTTTACATAACAAAGGGAATAAATTCATTTTAGACCCCCAATAACATATCTTCTTCTACAAGCCACCCCGTAAAGTGGGTAATAATGCCATCATTAAGGGTTCCACTCGTTTTATACAATCTTACTTGATCGTCAGTTTTCAATCGCAAAGATGCACTTAGGGCGTTAAGAGACAAGAAGTTTGGAAGAGATGTAGCGTAAGAAAGACCAATATTCACACCATTTACTTGAAGGTAGACGTAAACCGAGTTTCCGTCACCAGCTTCTTTCCCGGCTGAGAACTCAAAATGATAGATGCCATCTACTGGGACAGTAAAGACTCCGGTTGCCAAATTCATTGCACCGCCGACGTTCAGTCTTTCAATGTCAAATGGGATGACAACATTGGCCAAGCTGAAATCACTACTCCGCTGAACGAAAAAATGGACAGACTGTATTTTCACATCCACGTTCCCATATAAAGTCTCTGAAACTATGTAAAATCATTTTAAATAGAATAACATGATATATTTAAAATATATATCTTGTTAATTAGATCTCATTAGATTAATTAGAACTTACGAGATGTTCCAAAATCACAGTAGACTGTCTCGATCTTGTTTGTGTCCTGGTTGGCGACCAGATAAATACCATTTAAATAATGACCGATGGTTGATAATTGCCGACAAGATGAAGGGGGTAACTTGGGTGATAATGAAAATGAGTCGATATTGACATCATCCGTTATGATGTTGTTTTCGTTAGATTTTGGTTGAACGATATTATCAGCACAATTTCTGTTCTTCAAAAGACGAATCTCTTCTTCTTGTTTTGTACTTCGGGAGATTAAAAAATCAATTTTCGTTTCCAGTTTCTCGTTCAGGGCCTGCAGATTGGTTCGATGGAACTTTTCATCTTCCAGCTGGACCAGAAGTTGATCCAGTTTTGCTTGTAACCCATCAAATCGAGCCGTTAGCATTAACTATATATATATATATATATATATATATATTTTAATTCAAAATAAACCAATAAGATATTCATAATATAGCTCAATATACATAGATTTGAATCGTAAAAGTGATTTTTAATTACCAATTGGGCATTATTTTCTATTGGCGAACTGGAGTATAAATCCACGGCAAAAAGAGAAACAATCCAACTAATCAAATACATACGAACAATTTTCATCTTTAAAAAAAAACGAGGTGGCGTTACTTGCTTTTGTAACAAAACGAAAGTGTTGTTGCAAATGAATGTCGAAACAAGTTTCAACTAGCTTTTCAATACAGTTGTTGCCAGCGTAGCTTATACAACATTGGGATTACGTACCGTTCTTATCTTTCATAGCATATCAGACGTAGTTGAAGGGCAGTTGAAGGACTATAGCTTTCTTTTTCTCTCTAATATGCATTGGTATGTATTACATTTACTCATGACGAGTTCGGCTTTCAAACCAATAAAGAAATCAATAAGCCAAAAACGGTATTTTTGAACATGTGACGCTATGTCTATATAAGTTAAGGCACGTTATTTGAAGTCCCGTAAACTCTTGTTATAATTCCATATATGGCAGAAGTTGATAACCATATGCATATTATATTGATTTTGGGCGTATACGTGGATTTGAAATTGTACAAACTTTGAAATGGTGGCAAAAAAGACTTAACATCTTACTTTACCTATTGTAATTATTATTATTTATTGTCTTTCGTACTTTTCGTCTTTACATTTTATTTATTTATAATTTTACATTTTTTTTATAATATTCACATTTGTAGCTATGCGTGGTTTCCTATACTGTTCGCGCAGAATATTGAATTTCATGAGTGCTTTCACCTGAACTCCATTACGTTTGAGTTGTAGAAAAATCCAACAAGTCTATATTCACACAGATTTAGAGTATATGTATCATAAGCCGTGATAGTCTAGTGGTTAGGACCTTGCGTTGTGGCCGCAATAACCCCGGTTCGAATCCGGGTCACGGCATAGAACTGTATAATCAAATTTTTCTATCTTAAACTATCGTTAATTATACAGAATATTATTTTTTGTAAAACAATTTATGGTTGAGCTATTATGAATTAGAGCTTTTCTAGCTAAACAAGCAAGATTATAACAATTATGTTTTTAGTGCAATTTTCTTGTTTTTACTCCATCAGTATAGACCATATATTTTTTAAAGTCACTGGCATTGTAACATAGATGCTCTGGTCGTGTGATTAGGAAGTATATAGGAATGGTGTCATGAACGTTTGAACATTGTATTTTCGGTACCTCAATGTGCATGTAAATGTGTATTTATGTGCCTTTGTATAAATGCTAGCACCACAAATATTTTTCAAGGTGACTTATGTGTTAGCTTTGTGTGTTGTCTTTATTGAGATTTTAAGCTACGTTTTGTTATTTGTACAAGCTTAGTTTACTCCAGTAGGCTACATTATGAATGTTGATGAAATGTAATGCAACTACAAGTTTATACATTTGAGCCATGACATTTCATTTTAAAATAATATGTTGCTAGAAATAATCTGGAAATTCAATGAGAAAAAATGATTTTTATAAAATCAGTTCAAAGAAAGTGTTTGAATTGTATATTTCTATTATTTTTCTCGTTAATTTACTAGGTCTCATAAGTAAATATGATAACAATTACACTTGTTTCAACCTAACACTAGATCCACTTTTCTTCTACAAGCCAGCCACTAAAGTGAGTATAATGGCCAGCATTATCATTAAGGGTGCCCTTAGTTTTGTACAATCTTACTTGATCGCCCATTTTCAATCGTAAAGATATGCTAATGGTATTCAGAGTCAATAAATTTGGCAGTGCTCCCGTGGCATAAGAGGAGGAAACTTTTTCCTCGTTCACCTCAAGGTGAACATACACATCTACTGAATCTTGATATTTCATTGCCGAGAAATCAAAGTGATAGATGCCATCCACTGGTACAGTAAAAACACCTGTAGCAGCATTCATAGCTCCGCCCTCGTTCAGCATCACTCTATCAAAGGGGACCACGGCGTTGGTCAAGGTAAAAGTGCTGCTCCGCTGGACAGTGAAGTGCACAAGGTTGCTCTTGACGTCCACGCTGCCGAATAAGGTCTCAGAAACTGTAAATAAAATGCAAAATATAATTTGAAAAGTTAGGTATAATAGGGCCATACTAACGTACGAGTATTGCTTTCAAAGTCGCAGTAAACCATAAAAAAGACTACATTATTGCGATGCCTTATCATAGTATCCTTATTCACAGGGCACGGGAAGTATAAATTAGCACTCTTTTACAGATTTTACAACAGGATTTACAAATAACAAAACTTAGCTCTAAGACGCCACACAATCGTAATACATCGGTCACCTTGATAAATATTTCTTGCTTTTAACCATTTGTACAGTACATACAAGGGCTAACATTTCAAAAGTTGATTTGATGAAAAATTTTTTTGGTTGAAAACGTTCCCCAATAAATTTATATCATAAGCCTGGTAAAACGATTGTTATACAAATATATAGGTAAAAATGGAAAATGGTACACAGTCATTCTCCAGCAAACATTTGCGACGCTAGACTAACATATGTAGTTCGAAGGTTAGTGTACATAAGTTACACGCAATGATGTATTTACCAAAAATTAAACTTGCCTTAGTTTGAATAGAAGGGGATCTAAAATTGCAAATGTAATTCATAATAACGTCTTTTATCCTAGGCCTAATGGGTGTTATTAAAACGGAAGATGTTAATGTATACATTAATTGATTTTACTCTGAGGAAAGCAGAAGTACAAAATGAGGGAATAATTTCAAAAACTTTCATGAACTAAGAATTCATAGAAATATGTTACTTACTAATAGTGTACAGTACGACGCACCCTCAATCTGGATATTCAGTTTATTGAATAAATCGACCGCATAATCATCATATTAGTAATCATGTTTACATACACAGCACACTTTACTATACGAATAATATGTGCGAAGTCATAAAATGCTGGAAACCTTGAAAGTGTTGCATTTTATGAATATTTATTATTACGTATATAGCTATACACTACTTCAGACCGTCAACACCAGATCCTCTTCAACAAGCCAACCCGTAAAGTGGGTAATGGGAGAATCATTAAGGGTGCCAGTAGTTTTGTACAGTCTAACTTCATCGCCGATTTTCAGCCGCAAAGAGGCACTGATACCGTTGAGAGACAAGTAATTTGGGAGGTTTGTAGCGTAAGACATGCCAATATTCACACCATTCAACTGAAGGTAAACGTATATCGCATTGGTGTCAGAATATTCTTTCATCGCTGAAAATTCGAAATGATAAATCCCATCCACTGGGACAGTAAAGACTCCGGCTGCTAAATCCATAGCACCGCCGACGTTCAGTCTCTCAATGTCGAATGGGATGACCACATTGGTCAAGTTGAAATCTCTACTCCGCTGAACGAAAAAGTGGACAGACTGTATTTTAACGTCCACGTTCCCATATAAGGTCTCTGAAACTATGTAAAATTCTTTAGGAATAATATGATATATTTTTGAAGATATATATATCTTGTTAATTAGATCTCTAACTTACTAGATGTTCCAAAATTACAGTAGACGGTCTCGATCTTGTTTGTGTCCTGATTGGCTACTAGGTAAATACCATCTAAATAATGACCGATGGTTGATAATTGCCGACAAGATGAAGGGGGTAGCTTGGATGACAATGAAGATGAGTCGATATTGACATCACCCATTATGATGTTGCTTTCGTGACGCTTTGGTTGAATGATATTATCAGCACAATTTTGATTTTTCAAAAGACTAATCTCTTCCTCTTGTTTGGTACTTCGGGCCATTAAAAAATCGATTTTCGTCTCTAATTTCTCGTTCAGAGCCTGCAGGTTGGTTCGATGGAATTTTTCATCTTCCAGCTGGACTAGAAGTTGATCCATTTTGGCTTGTAACCCATCAAAACGAGCTGCTAGCAATGACTACATTTATTTTTTTTAAAGTTTAAAATAAATGATTGTGACATTTGCTAATAATCAATTTAGTAGTATATGTTTAATGCTAAAAGTAATATTTTCTTACCAATTGGGTATCATTTTCTATTGGAGATTTGGACGATATATCCACAACAAAAAGAGTAATTATAAAACCAACCAAATAATACATACGAAATGCTGTCATCCTTTTTTTTAAATCTCTGATTAATTGTTCGTTTATCAACAAAACTTCTGTTGTAACTGAACTTCAAAACAGGTTTCGGCTGACTTTTCAATACATTTATATGTCATCACAGCCTACTTAAGTGATAACCTAGTTTTTTTATCTTTTAAATAGTAGACATTTAGTTGAGGGCTGTACAGATCTATGTGCGTTGTGGTGTTGACTTTCATTTACTGATGAGCCATAAAACTGCGTCGCCACTTTGAAAATAAAATAATATGGAAATAATGATAATCCAAAAATGATGCTTAAGAAGACTTTTTATTTGTAATGGCACAATAATTGTTAACCCAAAAGTTAGCATATTATTTATATTTATCAATATAACTATATTTATAGTTGTATTTTAAAGTATATTGTTTCTTTTCCAAACTTTTGTGTCTTTCTAATGCCGATATTTACGTGTAATACTGAATTGCATGCGTTTTCGCCATAAATAATAGTATGGCAATTCCTTTACTGAGCAATCCAACACAAAGTAAATATTTATTTGGGTTAAGCCTACCATCAAATGTATTCGTGATAGTTTAGTTGGTTAAGACCTTGCGTTTCGGCCGTAACAACCCCGGGTTTGAATTTAGGTCACGGCAGAGAACGATACAACCGTTTAGCTGATATATTTTGAAGATCAAAATATAATTGTATACAGATATGCCGCTTTTATTAATAAGTATAGAAAGTTTGACATGGGCAACAACCTTTGAACGTTTGAAAATAGTTTTATTTTTGGTATTTCAGGGGGATATCTCCAGGGGATTTTTGTTGGACCAACATCAGATCCTCCTCTACAAGCCAACCACTGAAGTAGCTGTAATGGTAACTAGTATCGTGAAGAGTGCCAGTGGTTTTGAATAAGCTAACTTGATCGCCAGTTTTCAACCGAAGTGAGGCGCCGATGCCGGTTACAGACAAGAAGTTCGGCATATCAGTAGCGCAAGACGTAACAGTAAAATCGCCGTTCACTTGAAGATGAATGAAAAGATTTTCTATGTCGGAACCTGATTTCATTCCTGAGAATTCAAAATGGTAGATGCCATCCACAGGGACGGTAAAGACTCCTGTTGCCAAATCCATAGCACCACCGACGTTCAACCGCTCTATATCAAATGGAATGACTGCATTTGCCAAAGAAAAATCACTTGCCGTTCGCTGGACTGTGAAGTGGACAGACTTGCTCTTCACATCCACACTACCAAATAAGGTCTCTGAAACTATAGAACAAAGATTTTCAGTTATATAGCTCTGTAATAAAATGTGATGATAGTATTTTATCGTACGTGTGCTGCTTCTTAAATCACAGTAGACGGTTTCTATCTTTCTCGTGTCTGGGTTTGCGACCAGGTAGATACCGTCCAAATAGTGACCAATGGTTGATAATTGGCGACAGGATGAAGGTGGTAACCGGGGCGAGAAAGATAAACCGTCATTTTCAACCTCCTTTTTTATGCTTTTATTATATGATTCGATGATGTTGTCATCAGCAACATTTTTCTTCTTCAAAAGGCGAATCTCTTCTTCTGGTTGGTTATTTTGGTCCATCAGAATATCGATTTTGGCCTCTAATTTCTTGTTCAGAGCTTGCAAATTAGTTCGCTCTGTTTGTTCATAATCTAATCGAAGTAGAAGTTGGTCAATTTTTGCTTGTAAACCATCGACTCGAGCTGTCATCAGTAACTGTATTTGAAGATTTAAAATCATGGGTTTACAATTAAAAACAAACAAACAGGCTAAGTAATATATGGTAAATTAGATAGACATTTCTCAATTACCCATTCATCAGAATCATTTTCTACTGGAGAACTAGACGATAAGTGAAGAACAAAGAGAGTAGTAGCTAATAAGCCGATTAAATACATACGAGAAACTATCATCTTTACAGTAGCTGGAAATAGATTTATTGGTTATTTCTCAAAAAAACAACTTTTCGCGGGCTTTTGATTCCTACGAGACTATTGGATTTTCAGTCTAGTTCAATACAGTGTATTGTAAATGTTATAAACACTGCTTATACATGTTTTCTTATCGCTATGATAAGCGCAGTTGAAGGGCGGGACCTTGAATTCTATTTTGTCTCCATACAATTAGATGAAAGGAAATTCGTCCATTTAGATCAATTATACTACTAATTGGAGGTCCTCTTCCACAAGCCAGCCAGTAAACTGGCTCCATCGAAAATCATCATGGAGGACACCTATGGTCTTAAATAATGCAACCTGGTCGCCAGTTTTCAACCACGAAGAGGCATTGATGCCTGAAAGGCCATTAAAATATTCCAGATTCGCCGGGTAAGAGCCCGCAACATCCACGCCATTCACTTGAAGGTTGACACTTGACACCCAACGGATTCGTGTCCATATCTTTCATTCCCGAGGATTCGAAAATGGTATATTCCATCTACCAGGACAGTAACGACACCAGCTGTTCAAGTCAAAGCTCCGCCAATAACAAGTCGCTTTACTTCAATTGGGATGATGACATTGTTTGGAGCAAAATTACTTTTCCACTAGCTGGACGTAGAAGTGAACTGACTTTGTCTTGACATCCACGATCCCATATAAAGTCTCTGAAACTAAATGTATGAATTTATAATGATAAATATTAAAAAAAAGCATAGTATTCATTCGTATTACTAGTTGTTCCAAAGGCACAGTAAACAGATTCAATCAACAATTAAATCTAAGTAGATAATACTGGAGAACTCTTTCTCCTCTTTCGAATGACGCAACTCCCGCGTTCACTGAAAGCACACAGCGGTCGTGCATAACGCTCAAAGTCTTATCAACGCCATCTATTGGGGATCCGGCGTTCTTTTCTTTTAGTACATACCCCGCAAACTGGTGGATGGTGGATATTCAGAGGCATTCGTCCCGAATGCAAGGTTTCCCGTAGGGATTTTTCTCTCTATTGTATTTTAAATTTAAAATTATTTCACCCTTTTATTACATAACGATTATTGCATCTTAACATTTCCTAAACCTTCCGTGTGGACTTAAATAATATTTAGTATAAAGCCAGAGTAATTACCAATTCTCTAAGAAAACTATCAACATTATGTTATAATGGTGCTCTTAGCTTACAAACAAATATAATTAGTTATTAAATCTGTAGAACTATTAAAGTTGGTTTTATTTTGCGCCATTCAAAGAGTCGGGTTTGCCCCCCTCCCCCCAACCTTTGAACGTCGCCAGGGCCTTCTGTTTCATTCCTCATTTTCGTTAAATATTTGTCAGTTTTATCACGGCTCCATTCAAAGAGTCTGCTTTGCCCCCTTACGGGGTCAAAGCCGACCTTTGAACGTCGCCAAGGGCCCTCTGTGTCATTACTCATTTTCGGTCGTTGTCTAATGAGCTTATAGTCACTTTCGATTTCAAAGGTGAAATAAATCAACATTTACTATTTCACTGTTATTTGCTAATATCTCCGATTATTTATTCGGTTTTAAAACAGTTGTACCGCTTAAAGCCAATTCCAATCTAATTATTATCGAAGTTATAATTTAATTTCAATTTATTTTAATTTATCGTAATTATAATATATGATAATCTAACTAGAACTCAAACCAGCATAAAAACATAAGGCATGCGCCACTTATCTTTTTCCCCTTAGTTAATGATCTGACAATTTCAAGAATTTCAAGATAAGTCAGGAGAAGTGGAGAACCCATAGATTTGGAATCAATTCAAAATATGTTGAAAAGTTCTTTTCAAATATGATATAGAAGTATTAAGAACGATCAATGGCAATGTTTAAATATGCCGCAAAAATCATAATACAAGATGGCGCTGTGGAGTTCGTGAAATAAGTGCCCCGGGGCATAATTACGCAAAAAAATCTAAGCAGGTAATACCGGAGAACTCTTTCTCCTCTTTCGAAAGACGCAACTCCCGCGTTCACCGGAAGCACACAGCGGCCGTGCATAACGCTCAAAGTTCGGGATCAACGCCATCTATTGGAAGCCCGGCGTTCTAAAGGGCCCCGTCTCGACTTTTTTTGGTACATACCCCTAACTGGCCGATAGTATTCCCTACGGGAAAATTCCCCACGGGAAAATTACATCAGGTGTATTTCATGATTGCTGCTAGTCAGCTACCTGTATGGCTGTTTGTTACGTAAAACGTAAAGTTATCATTGCAGACGACAGTTATGGTTTAAAAAAAAATTGGGTTGATGCCGAAAAATGTGTGCAAAGTAAAAAGAGCTAATTAGGAGCGCAAAGTTTTCTAGGGGAGCGTTGGCGCTCGCTCACTCCTTTTAATCGTAAGGAGCGCGCTCATTACAACCCTGATATGCAGTTCATTGAATATATAGATAACACAATAACCATTTTAATAATCATGTTAACACACACTTGGCTAGACTAATAACATGTGTTAAGTCATAAGCCACTGTAAAACCTAAAATGTTATTATGCATAGTTCGACTACTTCAGACTGTTAATGCTAGATCCTCTTCAACAAGCCAACCACTAAAGTGAGTGAATTGATTAGTAGTATCGTTGATAGTGCCTGTACTTTTGTACAATCTAACTTGGTCGCCAACTTTCAGCCTCAAAGAAGAGTTGATGCCGTTAAGAGAAAGAAAGTTTGGGAGGTTTGTAGCTTAAGAGGTGGCAATATTCACACCATTTAATTGAAGGAAAACGTATACTAAATTGGTATCAGATATTTCTTTCAGGGCTGAAAATTCGAAATGATAAATGCCATCCACTGGAACAGTAAAGATTCCGGTTGCCAAATTCATAGCGCCGCCGACATTCAGTCTCTCAATATCAAATGGGATGACAGCATTAGTCAAGTTAAAATCATTACTGCGTTGGACGAAAAAGTGGACTGACTTTATTTTTACATCCACGTTCCCATATAATGTCTCTGAAACTATATAAAATCATTTGGGAATAATATAATATATTTAAAAACCAAATTCGTTGTTAATTAAAATAGTAACTTTAACTTACGAGATGTTCCGAAATCACAGTAGACTGTCTCGATCTTGTTTGTGTCCTGGTTGGCGACCAGATAAATACCATCTAAATAATGACCGATGGTTGATAATTGCCGACAAGATGAAGGGGGTAGCTTGGATGACAATGAAGATGAGTCGATATTGACATCATCCATTATGATGCTGTTTTCGTGAGGTTTTGGTTGAATGATATCATCAGCACAATTCGTGTTCTTCAAAAGACGAATCTCTTCTTCTTGTTTTGTACTTCGGGCCATTAAAAAATCGATTTTCGTCTCTAATTTCTCGATCAGAGCCTGCAGGTTTGTTCGATGGAATTTTTCATCTTCCAGCTGGACTAGAAGTTGATCCATTTTGGCTTGTAACCCATCAAAACGAGCTGCTAGCAATGACTAAATATTTTTATAGTTCAAAATAAATTAATAAGATGTTTCATAATAGTTCAATATCTATAGATTTGAATTGTAAAAGTGATTTTTGGGTTACCAATTGGGCATTATTCTCTATCGGCGAACTGGAGTATAAATCTACGGCGAAAAGAGTAACAATCAAACCAATCAAATACATACGAAACATCGTCATCTTTAAAAACAATTATGTGGTTACTATTGCTTTCGTAACAAAACGAAACTGTTGCTGCAAATGAATGTCAAAACAGGTTTCAACTAGCTTTTCAATACATTTGTTGTCAGCGTAGCTTATACAGCATTGGGAGTACGTACCATTTTTATCTTTCATAGCATATTAGACGTAGTTGAAGGGCAGTTGAAGGACTATGGGTTTCTTTTTCTCTCTAATATGCATTGGCATACATTTACTCATGGCGAGTCTCGCGGTCTCGCCTTTCAAATCAATAAAGAAATAAATAAGCCAATAAATACGGTATTTTTGAACATGTGACTCTAGGCCTATAAGTTAGGGCACGTTATTTGAAGTCCCATAAATTCTTCTTATAATTCCATATATGGCTGAAGTTGATAACTATATGTATATTATATTGATTTTTGGCGTGTATGTGGATCTGCCATTGTATAAACTTTAAAATGGTGGCAAAAAAGATTTAACTGATTGATTTTTAAAATTTACTTTTCGTCTTCCAATTTTATTTATTTATAATATTCCCATTTATTTTTTATTGTTGTGGCTATGCGTGGTTTCCTATACTGTTCTTGTTATTTGTATAAGCTTAGTTTACTCCATTAAGCTACATTATAAATGTTGATGAAATGTAATGCAACTACAAGTTTATACATTTGAGCCATGACATTTCATTAAAAAATAATATGTTGCTAGAAATAATCTGGAAATTCAATGAGTAAAAAGGATTTTCACAAAATCGGTTCGAAGAAAGTGTTTAAAATGCACATTTCTATTATTTTTCTCGTTTACTAGTCTCCATCAGTAAATATGATAACAATTACAATTATTTCAACCCAACACTAGATCCTCTTCTACAAGCCAGCCACTAAAGTGAGTATAATGACCCAAATTATCATTAAGAGTGCCCGTAGTTTTGTACAATCTTACTTGATCGCCCATTTTCAATCGTAAAGAGACGCTAATGGTATTTAGAGTCAATAAATTTGGCAGAGCTCCCGTGGCATAAGAGGAGGAAACTCTTTCCTCGTTCACCTCAAGGTGAACATACACATCTACTGAATCTTGATATTTCAATGCCGAGAAATCAAAGTGATAGATACCATCCACTGGTACAGTAAAAACACCTGTGGCAGCATTCATAGCTCCGCCCTCGTTCAGCACCACTCTATCAAAGGGGATCACGGCGTTGACCGAGTTAAAATTGCTGCTCCGTTGGACAGTGAAGTGTACAGAGTTGCTCTTGACTTCCACACTGCCGAATAAGGTCTCAGAAACTGTAAAGAAACTTCAAAATATAATTTGAGAAATTCGGTATAATGTAGGGTGATAACATACGAGTACTGCTTCCAAAGTCGCAGTAAACCGTTTCGATCCTATTGGTACTTGGATTGGCAACCAGGTAGATCCCATCTAAGTAGTGGCCGATGGTTGATAATTGGCGACAGGATGAAGGAGGTAGTCTGGGCGAAGAATCGATGGACTTTATACCAGCATGACCAGTTGCAAAGATCTGATTTTTGTGTGCATTAGATGAACCGATGGTTTCATCATTGATTCGACTCTTCAATACATCAATTTCTTGCTCTTGTTTGACATTTTGGTCCGTTAATAGGCGGATTTTAGTCTCAAATTCTGATGCAAAATGATCGAATCGCTTGTTTTGTTTTGTGATTTCGGCAGCTCGTAAGGTTTTCTCTTCTTCTAGCTGGATTACGAGTTGATCCATTTTTGCTTGTAATTCATGTATCAACTATTTTAAAATTTTAAATGCTTTAAGTTTTGTTTAATTAATTTAGCATAAGAAATGTTTTACCATTATATGTTTGTCGTTTTCTATCAAGGGAGAACTCGTAGATAACATGACAGTATGAAATATGCTGACCATGAAAATAACTGGTTGAATAACATTTTTAATGCTACTTTTACTCATCTTAATGTTTAAGAGGTGTTGCGAATAACAAACTATAACAAGTTCGCGGCTGGTTTAATCGGTTACCGGAACACAAATGTATTTTTAATCAACATGTCTGAGCTGTACAGTATCCTTCAGTGAAATGTACCACCCCGACATGAGTGGTGGAAAGCAAAGACCAATCCGACGACAATGTCGTTGTCATTTATTGGCCCTTTGATTTTTTCTCCCTGTGAATTGGCCTATTGAAAACCATTCATAGGAAAACAAAATTTTCGGATTGGCCTTTGTTTTCCGCCAATTAAGTCGGGGTGGCACATTTCACTGAAGGATACTGTACGTGCTGATTTATGTTGAATGCTGCATTACTCAATTGTTTTCTATAAGATTTTTATCTTTCGTCATTGTATAAATATCAATCAATTGAAAGGTCACTCTGGGCAGTCGTCATTGTTAATATTACTTATGTATATATATATATGCATCAATATTGCTTGTATTGCTACATTACTAAGATTTTTCATCCTTTTTTTTTTAAAACGTGAATTTAAATGTAGAATTAAGCTTCATCTGTAGACTATATATTTAAAACTTTAATTAATTGATCATCAGCCGTTGGTGTAACGTACTCGTTCAACTTCAAATAAAAGCCACAAACTTCTGATTAGAAAATATTTTAGTGACTGCGCCAGACAACGACCTTTGGAAACGTTTTATATGAACATCTATTTAACTATTGCTTACCGAGGAGACTTATCACAGTTTGTCGCGTCTAAGGGATTGGATTGAAAATATTTTTTTTTGTTGATGCCAAAACTTATTATCGGTTGACCCTAAATTATTTTATTTTTCAACTATATGTAATGTTGATAGAGTAGAGAAACTATTTGTCATGCATTAAGTACACACACTAGCACTCGAAATCTTGTAATAAAGGATTGTGTAAGATCTTATGAGAGGTCATAACAAAAACTAGTATGAATGCGATTTGTCCTTATTTTTCTTATTTGTCCTTGAGACATCCAAAAATATTGTTATAGGACCCAAACAATAACTTGGGTTCAAAATCAATGGGTAAATGTGTAACGTTAATCATGCAAAAAAATATTCAATTAACTGAAGTTTAAACTTTTTTGCAGGCATATTTTGGTACTTCTTTTTTCTTTTCCGTCGGCTATTCTTGCATGTTACAAAAAACAAAAAAAAAAAACAAAAAAAAAACATGGGGTTTAAGTCGCACAAAATCGTGCTCTTTCAAAACATCAAGCTCCATCTGTAAAATAATATACTGAAAGGTTGAATTAGGTGATCAGGAGTTGGCTTAACGTATATGTCTCGTTCAATTTGAAATAAAAAGAACAAACAAATATGATAAGAAAGTATTATATAGACTCTACCAGACAGTAAACTTTGAACATGTTTTTTGAGCATTTCCACATTGTTTACCAAAACTCATTATCACATTTTTTTTCTGCCACTCGCGTCCTAGAGATTAGAAAGATGTTAGATGTCTTTTGTTTGTCAAAGCTTATCATCGATCGACCCCAATTTATTGTATCAGTCTTCATTATGTAAGTGTTATTTAGTACTTTTCAGCTTTATAAAATTAATTATTTAATTTAATTTCCATAGTTAGTAAAGGCGGTATATTGTCGATGTGTATAACACGTCATGGAAATATACAGCTTGTTTTAGAATTTATTTATGTACACACCCAACATTATATTATTACTGATTGTTTACTTATAATGTATGTTTGAGTCCTTGTTATGTTATGCTTCAAGATTTAAAGTATTTTTAAAATCTGTTTTCTTATTATTCTCTATTGTATTTTGAAAATATACATAGAAATTGACAATATATCGGGTAATGATGACATTTTTTTAGACCAAGATTAGATCTTCTTCTACAAGCCACCCAGTGAAGTGAGTGTAATGGGAATTATCATTAAGTATTCCTGTAGTCTTATACAATCTTACTTCATCGCCAACTTTTAATCGGGTAGAGGCGCTTATACCAGAAAGAGACAAGTGATAATTTAGATTTGATGCGTAAGAAGTGCCAATAGTCACCCCGTTCACTTGAAGAGAAACGTAAATCTGAGCCGGGCTCTCAGAATCTTTCATCCCCGAGAAATCAAAATGATAGATACCATCTACTGGGGCTGTAAAAACACCAGAAGCCAAATTCATCGCGTTACCAACATTCAGTAACTCGAATTCAAAGGGGAGAACTACATTAGTCAAATTGAAATCAGTATACCGCTGAACAGTAAAGTGGATTGGGTTGCTCTTGACATCCACCGTTCCGTACAATGTCTCTGAAACTGTTGAGATGGAACGAAAATGATACAATGCATTTTAAAAGTTCATGAAAAGATCTTAATTCTTACGAGTGCTCCCAAAGTTACAGTAAACAGTTTCTATCTTTTTAGTGTCCGGGTTTGCGACCAGGTAGATTCCGTCTAAGAAGTGTCCGATGGTAGACAATTGTCGACAGGACGAAGGGGGTACACGTGTTGATGTAGAACCGGAGTTTATAATCTTATTTTCATTCTCCACGACATTCTTAAATTGGGATCTTGGTTCAGTGCTCTTCAACAGACGAATCTCTTTTGCTTGGCTCTCACTTTGGATCATCAGACTTTCTATTTTCTCCTCCTGTTTTTGGTTCTTCAGTGCCAGCTGATTTATTTTAAAGTTTAGTTCCTCGTTTAAAACTTGGAGATTGTTTCGTATGTTTTTCTCCATTTTAAGCGAGGATAAAACTTGCTTCATCTGAGCTTGGAGATCTTCAACTTGACTTGCCATCGTCAGCTGAAAGTTCAAAACAAAAATGTATTTTTGTTTAAGAGAAGTAATCAAGAAATTTGAATATAATCACGTACCAGCTGTGCTGCTGGGTCATTGTCTAAGAGGGAGCTCCAAGATAAGTTAACAGTGGCGAAAAGAGAAGCAATAAGAACAATAGAATAGCGAGGGGTATTCAAGATTGCCATGTTGTTTTTTTAACACAGAGAACACTTGAAAAGCCTCTGCGGATGAAGATAATTGTTAAAAGCGGTCAGTTAGTAGGTACAGTGGTACACTGTTTCATAAATATGAATGTTTCATAAATATATTAACAGCAGTCTTTTTTTATCTTTCACTACACAAACGTAGAATCGAGCTCCATCTCGAGATAATTTGTACACCTAAAAGTGACCTTTTATTTACTTGGGTACTATTGTGTTCGTATATGTTATTTGTTATTGATTTAACTTTGTTTGAAGATTGAAAGTACTTCTATCATAGATCATCTTCTTTTATATCTATGCTACTAAATACAATACTACTAAATACAACAATTAAATACTTGCAAAAAAATTCAACTTCACTGAAGCTGTGACTACTGGCTTCTTGATTATATTTCTCAAAACACTATATTTCCGTCCATATTGAGCGGAAATAAAGTGTTGATGTGGGACTATAGTGTTATGGAAATATAGGCTAGAGTTCAGTGGATGGTCCATTATTGAACGCTAAGAAAGTTCTCAGTTGACTTTTTTAGTATATGGTTTGAGTCAGTATATTATACTCTCACTATGCACAGGCTAACTATTTATACACTTGTTTTGTTATCTTTATAATATAAGAATAAAACGTATTTGAATGGCGAAACTTTCACTGTTATTAGGCTTTGTTTTATTATTATTATTCTGTATTATATTTTGATAATGTGCATTTGGATAGATTTCGCAGGTAAACTGTTTACGAATCTACGCCTTTAAATATTTAGAAAAAGTGTCTATTACTGTGTACTATTTGGGTTATCATGAGAATATTGATTAGCAATAATCTATGAAGCAAACTGTTAAGGTTAAAAAACTGGCTAAAGGCTGGTAGGTAAACAAAGTATGCTATTACTGAATTGCAAAAACATAGTAATATATGCCAGCTGGTCGGAGTGCATGACGACGATGCAACTACATGAATTTACGAATAAAAAGCTCTCGTATAAATTGAATCAAGGACAATGCGTAACCAACGAAGAGAACAATAAACGCCGCATAAAACTGTTCTAGTTTTAGACGAGCCTTATCAACTATTTTCACCGATTCTCCCATGCTGTTGTATTTCAATAGACACTGGGGTGCGTCAGGATCCATCTTCTTCTGCCAATATTCTTTCAAACCAAAAGAGTGGTACCAATACGATCTGGTCCATTTAAAACATACCATATTATATGCCATACATGTGTGTGCAATATTATAACGATCATTCATAATACGTACTCTTTATTCAATTCCATTGCAAAAGAGCTGTTCTTTTGCACTCCCATAAAGTAATTATTAGAAGCCATCGCCTCTTGTGCCATCGTTAGTTGACATTTGCCGTTCGAAATGGATGTCCTCATGTAGTATTGGGCTAAATCGCTGGGCTTAAAATAATATTGACGTAAAACCATATTAATTAATACAAAAGATGCAATCTTCACTCTATATTGAATATTGAATGACGCAACACACCAAGATGGCAGCGAAATTATCTTCCAGAACTTTATTTAAACTATCCTCGAATGTTTTTTTCCTGCAAACACCTTGAGGACACTTTCGTAATTTATCTCCAATTTCACCCATCGTCCCTGATTTGGCATCCTATAAAATTTCCCGGTTAGAAAGGGCTTATTAAAAATGTGTATACCAATTTTTAAAACTATTGATTACCAATAATATTATGTCAGCCAATGTGGTTTCTACAGTTGTCAGTTGGTAATTTTGATTGGTAGCTAAATCACTAAATGTATTAATGTCCGGCCGTTCAAAGATCAACGACAAATACGACGTCAAGCACGAGGAGTAAACATTGACAACAACAAAAGTGGTCAAGCACCATATAAACACCATTATTTTGATGGATTGCCTATTATTACTTGGTAAATGTCTACCATCTGCGGGTAAAAACTTGCGTAGTACACATCAAAAGATTAATATATATTTTTAAAACTTTTTATTACTGTGATTTGTAAGGTTGGCAAAGATGTTCACAGTAATGTCGCTTAGGTTTGCCAAAACACTGTAATCTTCATTGATATTTATATCTTGAAAGTATTTCCGATAGAAAAAGTAGAACAGCCATATAAAACTGATGCAGGCCATGGTCGAAAATAGCAACCAAATCCAAACCTAAATTTAATTACAATATTGTACCGACTGAAAGTGGTCTTACATTATATAAATACATATAAGTATTTTTACATTTAAAAACATACATTGAGAGAGAAAATCGTCACGTGGCTGTAATGTAACGTTCGAGGAACAGGAAACGGGACTAGAATTCCGTAGGCCATTGTAACAACATATGCTGCATGGTCCATAACTTCATATCCAACTCCATTAAACCCATTGCAGGCTATATCCACCTCCTAGTACATGCATTATATCTCAGAGTATTAGTGTAAAGGATAGCAATCGGGAGGACTATTAAAGCAGATTTAGACTAGCTGACATGGAGCGGAGGATTACTTTAGAGAGAGAGATTGTGTGGCGAAGTGAGAGAGAAAGGAGGGCGCTGCAGACATGCCTAAACAGCTGGTGTGTACGTAGATACACACCCGTACGGCCGTGGGTTTAGGCAACCGCCAACTATAGAAGTTTCTCAACCGTACTTCTTTAACAATGACGCTGTATTGAAAATAAAAATAAAAATAAAAAATTATCGGCTCTCTTTGAGTCTGCCAATTACCATATACGTAGCATGATATTGTGGAATGATATCATGGAAATTAGGGTGTAAAAATGACTGCTTCCCGTACTTAGATCTAACCCAACAATTCTTTGAAATAACTATACCTGACTCTTCTAAGAATTAACGATAGATTCACGTCTATTCCTCTATGCCTTTGGACCTTAGGTGTTATAACTTTAGTCGTTATCCTTTTGACTGGCCTGTATAGTCATGGTAGGGGGACTAGTGTCACCTAAACTAAAGTGGACTGATCGGATTGGATCTCTCATAACATTGAACTACATCTTTTTTACTCAAAGAGCACTTTTTCTGGTTAAAACATTAAAAAAAACTATAATTTTAAATGTGGGACCTTTCGCTGGAGTTGCCCTATCATTCCAGTCCATTTCCCGTCCACTAGTGCACCGAATTCAAGAGTTCTATTAGGCACCATCATCATACTAAAAAATCACGGTAATGCAATTGTTTTAAATTTCTTTAATTAAAACAGCTTAAACTTTAACTCCTTTTAAAATCTAGTTTACGATTTCCTGACTTTTTACTTTACCTGAAATTAAGACGAAGAGATAGCCAACTTAATTCCTCGTACATAAAACCTCCGTAACCAGTTACTCCTCCAGTATCATTCCAATATATCATGGTTGCACCGGGTAGCTGCATAATTATGTGAAAATACTGTATGTTATATGGTTCATGGTTTGCGTTTATAAGCTATATTAGCTACAATGCAAACGTATACTTAATGAAATTGACTGTACCCATATTTTTAGTTTAAACCAAAATTATAAAAGATGATCTACCTCTTCGATGACCACTTTCACTTCTTTACCCGATAAGGAACCTGTCCAGAAATTTTCCGCGCGTTCCTCTGCCATTTCCAAGTCCATCATTCTGATTTTGTAACCTCGTTAGGCTTAAAAGGCGCCCGATGGTTAGGATGTAAAGCGGCGAGCTAACATAAAGCTATCTACATAAGCTCTAACTTGCAGATGGCTTTTATAGTTTATCTGGATGTAAGGAAATCATGTATAGGCCGATATTGGGTCACCGGGTCATTCATTATATGGATTCTTTTGACAAGGTTGCTAAGCAACTCAGCATGCCACTCATTCTAAAGTATTCACGAGCAATTGTAAACACAACCTAAGAGAACATTTATTTTGAAATAAAAATTTTCTTTCGGTACCGTTTATATGCAAAAGTTTCTTTTGTTAATTGTACTGATTGGTATGACCAAGAAGACACGCCTAAAATATTTATTTTTAAAAAGTATTTGAAACATTTTCCCGTTTGTTTGTGAATTGCTCGGCCATATTTGTTGCTTGATTATGCAGCTTTGTACAAGCAAACACATTTCATGTATTGTATCAGTAGATATACGATAATCAATATGATCATCTTATAATAATCGACAACGACCGGCAATGCCCCATTTCCTGGGGACAATGGGACATGGTTCACCTCGAGTACGGCAGGTCTAAGGACAAAAGGTTTTCTCCTGGGCTTAATTGAACAGGCAGCGATGTCAAGGCCTTTGAAAGGCCAAGGTAACCTACTTCGAAAATATACAGAATACCAATTTATACCAGCAGTGAAAAATTAGGATGTTCCACTTTGCACATATATTCGTTTATCTGAATGTCCTTCACGATTAAGGGATGGAATTGGGTTGGGGAATTTTATTTTACAAAATAAAACAAAATGTTTAGAGGTTCCGTAGGAGAACAAATACGCTTTTTATCATTGAAAGACTCATACATCCAATAGTTTTTATAACAAAAACCTTTCCTTTTGCCACGAAAAGTGTGAACTGTAAAGATATTATGTTGAAAGTTTTGAATATTTATATGTATAAAATGTATTGATTATGAGAAATATTCAATAATATGTGTTTCAGTGTTTCACTTCATATATGGGAAATTCGTAGATAACATTTCTATATGAAAAAGCTGATGATGAAAATTACTGGATGAAGTATATTTGTAATGCTACTTTTACTCATCCTAATGTTTAAATTTGTTTTTTGATCGATTACAGGAACCTCAATTCATACCTGGCCCGCATGCGTGTTCTATATTGACTTCCATGAGCCAATTGTCGTCATCAAGACGACAAGGATCTTTCATTGTACAAATATGTGGAATCAATTAAAAATCCACTCAATTATTTTATACTTGTATGAACCATTTTCATCTTTTAAAATTAGGATTTAAATGTGAAATCAAGCTCCATCTTTAGACTATATCGATTAAGTGAACAGCATCAGTTCGTGTAACGTACTCGTTCAACTTTAAATATAAACCAAAAATAATGTCTTTAATACTATATAGCGCCATTCCTGATTTGATTAATAAATTATAATATATAGGTCTACTTAGGAAAAGACCCTCGGAGGTATCAATTTCCATTTTTAACGAACGTTTCAATTTTATGACCAAACTTCCCTCTGTATACTAAATACAAGAGTAGCCTATTATACACGTTTTTTTATTATTATGAATCATCATTTTTAACGCTTATACATGTGTGCAACATTCTATCCTTGGAAACAACCAAGGCTAATACATCCATAAAACCAGCACAATGATATAAAAAAGTATAAAATCAAGTAAATATTTTGTTTTAATGTTGGTGGAACCATTTACTGGGAAAGTAGGAAAATATTCCGGGCAAATGGCGGCACAAGACGTAAAATTTAGAACTCTTCCGTCAATGGACAGATAATCTTTGAACGTGCAATTTCTAGGCTGGCATGGTATTCGCACCCTGGTTTGACAAGCGAAGGGATTTTTGTTCATATCCGATTTAAATTGTTTCGTGGTGAGTGGATTTTTCAGCCATTCCAATGCCTAAGACTACACATTTTTAAAATAATTACCACATTTGTTTGATCAAACTACACATACTTGACTCATGGTGACGAAATAGACGTCATCGAGCCCAGAAAGATATTCAAGAAATTGTAGAAATCCTTCAAAAATGTGAGGCGAGTCTCTAAACCAATAAGCATGCTGGTAAATACCAAACAATGTGCGCGTAGCATTGAACAGCTTAAATTGTTTCATAAAGAACTGGAAAGCCATGGAGCTATTAGCTGGTCTAATTAAACAATTATATAGTTTGTAACATGCCTATATAGACGAGCTATACATTTGAAATGGTATTTACCGTTCGCATTCAAAATCTGGCATTTTACACTCACCAGGGCCTTCAACATTATAAAAACTGGCTATTGGGAATTCCCAAATTCCTTCGAATTTTCCTTTAAGCCAATTAAATTTGTGTGAATTCTATAAAAATATTTTAGTTTTTCTCCTGTTATAGAGATAGTTTTGTATTATTAACTATGATTCACCAGATTATATCCATTGTCCAGCGTGAAAGGCCACACCGGTGGACTCTTGTATGTTGACACCAAAGAGGAGTCGTAAGTCAATCCCAAGGCTTTAACTGCGTCGAAGGTAGCATCACCATTCACTTCAAGATATGGTGCTCGAAATCCCTTAAAAGGAAATAAATAAATCAATCAACATTGATAAAAAATGAAAAGACAAGTTACTCTGATATTTTCCTTTGGAATATCGGCAAATTTAGACAGAAAATCTCTTTGTGTCCCAATTTCTTTTACCCAGCGTTCAAAAGATCCATACCTCCAATAATTGATGTCAGGAAAGTGACTGAAAGTTCCATAATTTTTAATACAAAAATATTTTAAAATCATAAAATGACTTAATAAATTGACTTACGTGACAGTGTGAGATGCTATTTCGTGCCCTCTATTGTACAAGCGATTAACGATTTCATAATTGGTTATACGAACTGGCCGATCATATTCTTTGTGTGTGTGGGATACAAAAAATGTCATCAATATGGGACATCCATTGGCACTTGTTAAGCCTTTATGTGTCACAATCTTTTCATAGAATGGGTACATCCAATCTTCGATTGCATCGTCAAATGTAAGAAGAACTAGTTGTGGAGTGTCCTCTTGCTTGAGGTCAAATGGAGCCGAAAAACTTGGACTTAAACAGTCGGGAAAATCACATTTTAAACTGTAACAAGTTTTATTAGAAATATTTTAGAAACGATGCCTTACATGTTTATCTAAGAAGTTTCAAGTACCAAGTTGAGAAGGGTGAAGATGTCGTCGACGTTGAATTAAGATCAAAAGAAGAAGCAGCATGACAATTTAAAAATATAGTAAAAACACTACAAATTATTATAAAGAGCTCCATTTTAATATTTCCGGATCTAATTTAGTTTTTTAATTTGGCAATGGATGAGAAATGCATAGGATTTAGAGCTCATATTTCTAAAAAATGTGAGCTTATTAAAACAGCTGTTTTGGTGTACGTGGAAGTGGTACTGCTGTAAGAACAAATAAAAACATGTTTACATGAAACTTATTTACCTAAATGGTACGATTAAATTCTCGTTGTAGACTAAAACAATATTTTTTAACTGCAAAGCTTTGATGTCCTTGAGAAATGTATAACCAAGTTGTACATTAACTTAAATTCTCTTTCTTATAAGCGCGACTTAACTCAAATATGGTACACTACCGCCCTATAAAATTATATATCAATAACTTTTTTTTTAATTTTTAAAACAATTCTCTAACAAGATCTGAAACATAATTTTGTTTTTTTAAAGTTAGAAGCAATTTTTCACTGAGTAAACTTCTTTTTCAGAAGAGTGGGATAATGCAAGTTTTATAGAGAATCAAAGGTTGTTATTTATATTGGTTTTATTTTTCTTTTGATACCAGCCACCACCAGCCACCAAATTGCCCGTTCGTGGAAGATTTAGATTTTTATAGTTTAGTTCTCAATTTCAAAGGTTTTCCCCGGTTCTGTGGTCTGAATTCGTACATTGCAAAATAATAATTATATCATTTTCATAAAATAAAACGTTAAAAATATGTTAACCTCTATCTTTTTTTGACAAGGACACCAAGTCGGTCTTGGTCAAAATTTGACAAATAGTCTCAAATCGGTGAAATAACATGCCAATAAATTGTATTGACAATACCAAACCATTAAACGAAAGTAGAATGAAAGGAATCGTTTCCATGTGGATATAATGCGTTGTAAAACTCTATAGTAATAAACAGCATTAATACAAATAAAATGTTGAATAAAAATATCAATCAAGCAATAATTGACAACTTTTCTATCTCAAATGTAAAATTAAATGTCGTCCATGTTTTGTTTTTTAAAGCTATAATAAAATAGCTACCAAAACATGAGCGTTCTTCTGCAGCATTAAGGAGGCAATCACAAAAATTAAGTTGGCCAAAATGACTAAAGTAGCAGCAGTATTTCTAAACTCACGCAATAGAGCCTCAGTATTCCGAGGCTGTAAAATAAATTTGAAATGTCTATTAAAAGCTTATTATAATAGAAATAAATTGTATCAATCAATACCGTATAATTTTCTTTTCCCTTTTCATTTGGGCTTAAATATTCTTCAATAACATCCTTCCAGAATTTGATTTCTTCTTTAGAAATATTTTGAATTTTTACAAGATTCAAAGTAATTAAGTCTTTCATCCAGTATTGACCCAATATTGATTCTTCGTCCACATTGTCAGATGATAAAGTTATCTGACCAAGTATCGAATTGTTTGATGCCTCGGTGTCAATTGTAACCTTCGAAGAAGACGTAGTTGACATTTTTTCTGTAATATTAGAATTGGAACTATTTGATTCTTATTTTTATTCACGGAACAAAAAGTACAACAAATAGGAAATAAGATCTCCATTAAAATATAGGGATACTTTTTCCCACGTTTTGAAAGATGATTTTTTAGTGTAGTCATAATTTTTTACACCTCCAAAATCTTTAATTAATTTTTAACTGAAGGTATATCATGTTTTACCGTCTATCGGACTGCAATTGATTGTGGTTTCTTTTCTTGTTTCGGCGTCTTTATCCTAAATTTCAAATATTGAAGCATGAACTTTTACATTGAACTAGTTTTGAATATAACATACCAGTACCTCTCTTGTACCCCATGACAAGTAATGCAAGTTGATTACAGAGTATAGACATACTATAATATTTTTGGTCGGAATCAAAATAAAATAAAGGATGATTCCTGGGAAAAAGCAATGCATTTCACCAAGATGGAGACATGCAGCGAAAGCAATCAAACTACAGACTGCAATTCCCAATAGAAATGGAAGTGATTCAAGGTTGAACCCGTCTATCAACTGAAGTGTTGCACCCATCATTATTGCAGCTGTGAGAACAATGTAACAGGCTGAAAGTATTTCTGCAACAATAAGCTATTTCATGAAAATAAATATGAATAAATACAAATACATGTTACAGCCAACGATAGTTAAAAAAAAGTCAAGCGCTGAGATACCTTTTTGTCATTTTTAGCGAAGAAACAAGTAACCACAAGTATTAAAATAGGTATCACGTTAATTGTGGTACTAATCCAGAAGTCAAAAGAGAAATAATTCGTGATTGCAATTACAAGTACAAGAAAAACAGTTCCAGGAGCTAGAAGAATTATAATCATTAGGAGAACCTGATAACATATGTAAAGAAGTGAAATGTTGTTGGTGAGATTGGAAGTAGTCCGCCAACTGCGGATCAAATCCAAAGTATTGGCAATATCAGATGGGATCCAGCGAGAGCGCTGCTTGCAAAAATCTTTAAAATTTTCTGGACAGTGGGTGAAAGCTTTACTAGCTTCACAATATTCGACTTTATAACCAGCTTTTAAAATCAACGTGCACAGCCATCGATCTTCCCCTATAAAAGGTGTCATTCACAACCAAATTCAAAGTTAAATGCATTTAGCATACCTTTATCATATTGGATGTGTTGATAAGCGTCATTTGCTTGTGAGGAAAAATTTCGCGTAATTTGATGGTCCATAATAACTGATCCTCTAAAGAGAGAGAAACACCCAGGAGCACACAAAACACAACCAAATACTTGTTCTGCAGATTTGCTTAACCAATGAGAGTAGGCATACTCAATAACCTGATACCAAGCCATCCAACCTTATTAATTTGAACCCATGAATAGGATAAACTTTAGTTTAAAATCGAAAGCTTTGAGCAAAAATAACCGTTGAAATATACCAGATCCTTTGGGGTGAATTCGACCACATATTGCCCCAACCTGGCCATCCTTCTTTAAAGTATCAATTAGTTTCTGAAGAGCATCAGGCTGGAATCCAGTATCACCATCAACAGACAGTATAAAAGTTTTTGAAGCAATAGTTTCCTTTTGTTCTTGTGTAACGGCCATTGAAGCAAATTTGTAACCAAGAATATAAAACATATACATAACCTATATTTTTATGATAAGGAGTTACAGCTTCGTCACAGAATTTAAATCACCACAATTACCTGACTCCATCTTTTGCCTCGCCGAATTTTTGCTGTGTCTTTCAGATGAACCATGAACTTAGTTTTACCTGGTAGTGACCATATTAGACAACCACCATAAGGTGTCGAGCTCTTTGATACTACTTTTAACCAATTTTTGTCAGTAGAGTTTTTGTAAACATTACACGCAGCTTTTTCCATGTTATCTATGAATTGCTTGACGAACCCATTGACTATTACTTCTTCTTTTCCATCATCAGTTTTAATTCTCTGAAAGCCGTCATCAAAAAAGATATGTGTCTCATATTCGTAGTAATTATCGACGATTTTCTGGAAAGGAGAGAGGAATCAACAACAAAATTTCATCAAACCAAAGTTTGAATTTTACTTTAAATATTAAAATGTTTTTTGAGTGTACCTTTTGGATTTTCTGTTCTGTGCATTGAGACTTATCCACTTTAAAAACAGACTTGAGAAATGTTACCATCTCATCAGCCGTTTCATGCCACATCGTTGCGCAAATGAATATGCGAAGGGTGTCATTGGCATTAGTATACCTATCTTTTAGGTTTTTTATTTCTTCCACCGTTTCGTTTTGTCTTCTTTCTGTGATCCTAAAAGTTCTGATTTTGTCAATTTGTATTTCATCAGCTCGTTTTCGAATGAAGCTCATTGACTGATCAATGAGAAGAGAGCAGTAGAATGGATGTATGAGCAGTGTTTTGTCCTTAGATTCAGACTTCCACATATGGGATGTGATCCATATTTGGGAAAGTAGCCCCACGAAACAGATCCAGAAGTAGAAATCGCTGACAATTAGTTGAATTGTAATATTGCCTACATAATTAATCATTTCGTCAATGTCACACAAATTCCTATATCTAGTAAAATATAGTATTCATTTTTTAAAAATTACCTACCATTATAAATACCTGAGCCTAATATTATTGCCATAGTGATAAGGGAAATTAAAGTTACTGGAAGTGCATATCCCATTTTCTGAATTTTCAAATATTTTGCTTAGTTGTTGTAATATTCAGTTAATTAAATTTTAATATAGAACATGCTAAGACGTTACCTGAATGTGAATTTTGCATGCGAGGTTTCCCAAAAGTGAACAGGCAAACGCAGCTGAAGATTGAACTAAAAACAGGTAAAAGGGAGATAACCACCAAAACGAAGTATCAGCTCCGATCCACTTTAAAATCGGCAATTTATCTGAAAAACTATCGTCTTGGCATTCTATGAATGCTGGTATTAATTGTTCACTTGTGACATGGCTTATATTTCCCGAATCAAGCAACACAATAAAAACCATGGAGCCGAAGAAGACAATTATTTTCCAAATGCTAACGAATGCATAGACAAAACTTCGCAAGGGCAAACTCCTCATTTCCTTTTTAACTTCACCCAAATATCTGATGATATCTGAAATCAGTAAACCAAAAAACAAATGTAAGTATAAACACAGTTTTGATGACAAGCCAATTTTTAGTTTAACTGTTAGATGAATTCTCCACGACGTAGTTTTCCCACCATCCAAACGACACTAGAAATAGTGCTAATGGGGAGAGCCAAATTTGCAAAAGGATATAATTTCCACCTTGAGTTCTAAATGACTCAAGAACCGATAAGGATATGGGGCCTCCAAGCTGGATCACAACAACAAGAGCATCCATTACCAACTGACCTCCTTTCTTACAGTTACTTTTTAATCTAGTTAAGAAGCCCAAAATACTAGGGACCAAACAAACCCAGTGGCAGATCATAATGAACTGAATATGATTTTTCATATTGGGTAAAATACTAAAGAAAAGCAATGACAAACCAAAAACGTGAAGCGTTTCAAAGGAAATAATTGTTAGAAAATGAAGTAAGCATGGTGTAACCCGTTTGCGGAATACGCATATGCGAAATGATTCGATTAAAGTAAAAACTTCTGGAATTGAGAAGCTAAGAAAAAGAGCCCACATCCATATAATTTTCAATTCTTCGTTTCCATTATTTAGCTTAAAAGTTGGATGTAAAGTTTTATTTTGGTCGTCTCCTACGATATATTTATAAAACTTTATATTAAGTTCATTACAAATCAATAAATAATAATAATATATTACCTGACTGAATTTGTAAAGTCATGAAAGCTACAGAAATTTTAGAGATAACTCCAAATGAAATTATTCCCGTAAAGGTCAGGACATAAATAATTATTTTGATAAGTTTTAAGAAAGTCTCAGATAACACAAAATGGCAGCTTCTTCTGTCATCGTGATTATCACTTTGGTCAGTAAAACAATATTCGGGTGATATCTCCTTAGCTATGTCCCATTCTTTTCTATCACAATAATTGTTCCTAAAAATTTGTTACAAGCCAAAATCCCTTTATAATTCAAAAACACTCACCTTGATTTGTGTTCTTCGCCGAATCCTTCACAAGCCCCCAATTCTGGAGTGATTGCATTTTCCCCATTCGATTCCAATGAGATGCTATCTTTAGCTTTTATGATCAATTCTTCCATTTCTATGTTTATTTGCCTTGTGATTAAAGTTTAAACGAAAAATATACATTATAAAGTAATCCTTTACTCCTTATGCTTATAAATTTAAAACTAGATACACTGATACATATCTTTCAAGATTTAAATTTTAACTTGCTGAATCTTTCTGATATAATCACTATTTTTTATGTTCTAGGAATATTTAATAAAAATTTTAAATTATGCAACATTCTCAAAAGGTCTACTTTTGTAAGTTAGTACCACTTACTACCTTTAAGTATCCCATTAAAAAAATAAGCTTACCTATTTGAAAACAGAAATAGCGACTCCTTGAATTGAAAATAGCTTTGATATCTAATTGAAATACCGAAATGCACTGGGATCTTTAAAATTAAAAAATATGTATATAAAAAAGGTCGAGTTCACGAACGATGAAGATGAAGTAGTCTACAGTACGACTATCAAATAAATTAGGTTCAGAGAGCGCTTATGTTATTTAAAAATTCAAAATTACTGTCGTTGTATAGGACCTGCATACGCAAAAGATACCAACAAGTAGACAAATCGCCCTTTCGATTTACACAAGTGTGAAACAGTTTAATTGGCGCCTTTCAGTTATAATTGGGTGGTATATTTACAGATGAAGCTTTAAAATATATAGTTTTCCCATAGCTCTTTCTACCCACAGCACCAACATGTAAACACGATGCTGCTCATCAAAATTTGTTTGCATAAAATTAATTAACTTTTTTTCTAGAAAGTTCTGAAAATATCGACCTTGAAAGTGAACAATTTTTTTTTTATTATATTTCTGTCTATTGATAGACGTGTTAGTTTCTAGTATTGATCGAAAAATAATCAAGAATGAAGATTTGCATAACTGATATTCGAGCGTTTCTTGTCGATCAAGCTTATAGACAGCTCTTAACAGTTTAATAATATATTCTGAAAGTTCTGTAGCTTTTATGAAACTAAAAACAGTTTAATTAATTTTTTTTTAATTAATAAAATTTTTGGACCGTTTTGGTAGATAAGCAGCACGAATTAATTTTTTTAAAAATTTTAAATAGTAAATATAAATTATTAGCAAATATAAGATCTATTATTGTGCATAAAGTAATTCGCAAATAAAAAAATTATTCAAGTATTTTAAACAATATTATTGTTACCTTAACTGTTAACGATGGTTAGGCTAAGTCATGTGATACTATAAGTGTAATAGGCCTAAATGCTATATCATGTTGGATGGGTGGTATTTTCAGGTGGGCTGGATGGTATTTTAAATAAAAACTTTATATAAAAACCATTCGGGAACCTCGTAGCGCCGAAAGCGATACGTGCATTTGCTTTTATCATGAAATATTTTCGTATAAATTTTTCGTTTTTTACTATTATATATTCTCAAAACTCGTACAGTGTATGCCATGTATGTATCAGTGTTTAATATGATTATACCTTATATCTTATCTTGTTAATTTTAATTCAATTTATGCATTACATTTCCTTTATATTTTTCTAATTTTATTTGATAATGCTAAAAAATATGAACATTTAAAGTATATAATACCACTGGCTAAGCTCCTCCTTCATAGTTTCCGATGGTTATATGGTTAAATCCACGCACTTGCAATCGCCATCCATCCATTTGACGGAATTCACCATTTCGAATTCAGGGCAAATGAAAGATGTAGCTGCAACTCATAACTACGTTACTCTTCGTGTGAATGACGTCAACGTTGCATAAAATCATATGCTGCAAACCTTCCGGACTAGTAAAACAATTTGTTATGGTTTTCGACTACCAGCATATTCGCCTATTTTGGTTTACAATATAGAAACAAAACAAACTGCCATAGTATGTGCCCCTACTGCCACTTCTCTATTTTTCATTAGTACAAGTATTTGTAGTCAATTTATAGAATAAACTTGGTCTTTTCAAATTGTGTACACTTGATTTCTTTTATCCAATAACATAACATTTATTTAATTATAGAATCAAGATCCCGAAAATAAAAATGTAAAACTATAAAATAACAGTGCCAATCATCAGGGATCGTCGTTGTGAAGTAACTTTTTTCTCAAATGTATTGTATTTTGCTGATCTTTCTTTCTTTATTTTATTTCCGTCAAGCAGATTCGGTGGTCTTTATTTATGAATGTTATAATCATTAAAGCATGTTCTCAAATAAATGTAGAGTCATATATATAGTGCATACCTTCTTTCTTGTATCGCATTTAAGCTCGGTATGGGTCAATATTTGGCATATGGTTTCGAATCGAAGAATCAACATCCCAATAAATTGCATGGACAATACAAAACCATTAAACGTAAGCAGTATGAATGGAATGACCTCCATGTGGAAATAATTGTTGGTTAAGGTCTAAAAAAATTAAAAGAAAACTAAACCAATTAGAATTTGTTCTAAGACTTAATGCTCTTATTCAAATACGTATACCGAAACATGAATGTTCTTGTGTAACATTATCGATGCAATCACGAAAATTATATTGGCCAAAATAACCAAGCTAGCAGAAGTGTTTCTAAAATCCCGTAGATCGGCAGTAATTTGATGCTAAAAATAGAAATATTGTATTTGAATGGCATAAATTGTATGAAAGCATACTTTATCATGTTTGTTTTCCTCAACTT
Source organism: Chydorus sphaericus (assembly GCA_030141595.1). NCBI lineage: Eukaryota > Metazoa > Arthropoda > Branchiopoda > Diplostraca > Chydoridae > Chydorus > Chydorus sphaericus. The sequence goes on along the minus strand of CM057932.1, from coordinate 368,431 downwards.
CATATGGGGTTAGATATTTTTCTATGACACTCTTCCAGAAATGTAAATCTTCTATACAAAGATTATTGATTTGACCAAGTATCAAACTATCCTTCATCCAATATTGAGACAATATCAATTCTTCATCCACTGTTTCGGAATGGAAAGGCAGTTGACTACAAAGTACCGAGCTATTTGATGCATCGGTGTCCATTGTAAGCGTAGAAGAAGTATCATCTTTCGTACCTTTAAGTTTTATAGGGAAAATATAAGTATGAAAATGCTTGTAAAAGTTAAATGTATGATTTAGTTTTGAAATAAGAAAAATATAACTTATATATCTCTATTTCTATATTTGGGAACTCAAATATTGCTGATCATTTTGAAAGATTTTTTTTACTGAATACTCTACCATGTACATAATCGCAAATGGTTTTGGTTTCCCTTTTTTTAATATCGACATTTGTTTCCTAAATTTAAAACATTTAACAAATAATTAATGAAACATAAATATAAAGAGTATAGTTTTAACTACCGATTCTTCTCTGGTTCCCCACGACAAGTTGTGCAAGTTGATTACAGAGTAGAGAAATACAATAATATTTTTTGAAGGAATCATCACAAAATAAATGATAATTCCTGGGAAAAAGCACAATATTTCACGAGGATGAAGGAAGGCAGCTAGAGCAATCAGACTAACGATTGCTATTCCCAATGAAAATGGGAGTGATTGAATGTCGAATCCATCCATCAGCTTAATTGTTGTACCGATTATTATGACAACTGTGAGAACTATGTAAAAGGCTGACAGTATTTCAGCAACAAGTAGCTAAAACGATTTTTAAAAAAGATTTGCTTGTATTGATCGGTTTGTTTAATACTTACGATTTTGTTTAATAATTAGAAATTTAAAATATTTTACTAATATATGAAAACAAAAACTATGTACCAAACCAAATAACTGTTTTTTAGTATGGCATTCTATTCTAGTATAAGTTATCAGGTCATATTTTAATATCTCATTACCTTTTTGTCATTTTTAGCGAAGAAACAAGTGGTCACAAAAGCTCCAATCGGTATTACGTTGATCACGATACTAATCCAGAAGTCAACAAGTAAATAATCAACCATTGCAAGAACAAGTAAAAGAAAAACAGTTCCCGGAGCAAAAAGCATGGTAATCATTAAAAAAATATGGTATAAAATGTAAGGAAATGAAATGCTGTCATCGAGATGGGTAGAAGACCAGAAATTTCGAATCAAGTCAAAAGTGTTAACAAGATCAGAAGGTATCCAACGAGAACGTTGCTGGCAGAAATCACGAAAGTTTTTTGGGCAATAGGTAAAAGCATCACTAGTTGCACAATATTTAACTTTATATCCAGCTTGAAGAAGCAAGGTGCATAGCCAGCGGTCTTCACCTGTAATAACCTGTAATAAGGCCTAGTTCTTTCTAATATTCATTTTAATACCTTTATCATATTGTGTATGTTGATAAGCATTGCTGGCTTTGGAGGAAAATTGCCGAATAATATTTTTGTCCATTAGTGCACGTCCTCGAAAGAGCGAAAAACATCCAGGGGCACATAAAACGGAGCCAAATACCTGTTCTGCAGATTTACTAAACCAATGAGAGTAAGCATACTCGACAATCTGATAGCAGGAAATCCAACCTTATAAAAATAAATTTATTTTTGAAAAAATTTAAATTATTTTTTGAATTTTGGATTTTATACCCGATCCCATAGGATGGATTCGACCACATACTGCCCCGATTTGATCATCTTTTTTAATAAATTCAAGTAACTTGTTTAAACCACCGGCATTGAATTCAGTATCTCCGTCAATCGAAAGGATAAACAATTTTGAAGCACATTTTTCCTTTTCATCAAGTGTAATGGCCTTTGAAGATAGCTTATTACTAAGCAGATAGAACATGTACATAACCTGTAAATTTCGATTGCTATTTTTATTAACATGAAATTCATTTTTAAATCAAGTTTCAAATTCATGGATTAATGGAATGTTCGTGCATACTTGACTCCATCTTTTTCCTTGACGAATTTTGGTTTTGTCTTTCAGATGAATTACCATCTTGGTCTTCCCTGGAAGGGACCATATTAAACAACCACCATATGGTGTTGATATCTTTGAAAACAATTTCAACCACATGTTGTCGATTGAATTTTTGTAAATGCTGATCGCAGCGTTTTCCATTTTTCCTAGCAATTGTTTGACGAATCGATTGATAACTACTCTTTCTTCTCCTTCTTCATTTTTTAAGGTTTCAAAAGCGTCATCGAAATAAATGTGAGCTTCATATTCAAATTTGGTATCGTCAATTTTCTAGTAAAAAAACATTTTAAAGTGTGTTAACTTACTTTACCGTTTATACTTTAATAGCTATTAATATTTCAAACAGTTTTTCGTTTAACCTGTTTAATTTGATTTTTACTGCATGAAGACATGTTTTCCTTGTCAATGGCAAAGATTGATTTAAGGAAAGTAGTCATCTCAATAGCATTTTCATGCCACATTGTAGCACATATATAAATGGAAGTAACATTCTCAGTCGTCGAAACTTTTGCTTCATCAATTTCTTCTACCATTGGATTACTCAATCTATTTTCCGAGATATTTGGCATTTCAGCATTCTTGATATCCTCTTCGTCTCGCTTGTAGTTGAAGCTCATTGATTGGTCTATTAGAAGCGAGCAGTAAAAATCATTGTGAAGTTGGTAGTTTTGGCATTCAGATTTCCATAAGTGGGATGTGACCCACATTTGTGTAAGTAGCCCCACAATGCAAATCCATATATAGACATCGTTGATAACCAGCTGTATCGTAATGCTGCCTATTGATGGATAGAATATAGTTCTTTAGGCATTCCGATAAAATATTGTTTTAATAGACTTGTTACCTTGGTAAATTAGTACAGCTACCATTAAAGGCACAGCAACAGGTGTTATAAGCGTAACTGGAAGTGCGTAGCCAATTTTCTGCAATGTTTTCATTTTTTTCATATACTTGTTAGCCATATAAAATAATTACGAGCTAGGAAAAAAATATAAATGCCTTACCTGAATCCGAATGTTGCATGCAAGTTTCCCCAAAATCCAACACAGAAAAGAAGCTAAAGATTGAATTATAAGTGAGTAGAAAGGGGATAATGGTAAAAATGGAATTGCAGTTATATCGATTTTTGTGATCCAATTAATGAACATTAGAGCATCTACTAAATTTATTCTATGACACTCCATAAAAGATAAGAATAAGTGTTCATTTATGACGTGGGTTATCTTTCCAGAAACTAGCCACTCAACAAAAACCATAAAACTTGAAAAGACCACCATTTTCCAAATGCTTGTGAATGCATAGACTAAACTTCTCACAGATGGCTTCTCCATTTCTTTTTTTACTTCACTTAAATATCTGATAAATCCTGAAATAGTGAAAACAGAAATTTTTTAAATGTATTTAGTTCAAAATGTAGTCAATTTGAGACTTACCAATTGTAGAATTTGTGAAAACATAGTTTTTCCACCATCCAAACGAAATAAGAAAGAGGGCTATTGGGGGCATCCAAGTTTTCCAATAAGTAAAATTTCCTTTTGACGTAAGTGATTCAAAAACTACGAATGAAAAAGGACCACAAAGCTGAACTAACATTACCAGAACATCGATTGTCAGCAATAGATTCCTTTTTCTATTATTTCTGCTGCTGCATCTAGATAATAAGCCCAAGATACTAGGAACCAAACAGGCCCAGTAAAAAATCATTATGCCTTGAACAAGATTTTTCGTGTTGGGCAGAACACAGAATACGAACAAAGATAAACCAATTGTATGGACTGTTTCAAAGAAACTGACTGTAAGAAAATGGGCTAAGGTTGGTGGCGTCCGCTTGCGGAATAAACTTGTGCGAATAGAATTCATGAAATTTAAAACTTCCGGAACTGAGAAACAAAGAAAAAGAGCCCACATCCAAATAACCCTTAATTCTTCATTGTCGGCATGACAATTGGAGAGGAACAATTTGTTTTCTTCTTTTTCTATACAGTTGGGTAAAAATTAAAGTTAATATTAAGTTTTGACCAGGTTTCTTATTATTCCAACCTGATTGAATTTGTGAAGTCATAAAAAGGATAAATAGTTTAGAGATGATGCCAAATAAGATGACTCCAAAAAACGTCGTGATGTAAATAATGATTTTGACTATTTTCATGAAAACTTCGGAAATTAAACTACAGGTCCTCATCCCCTCATAGTCGTCATTAAATGAGTGCTCTGGAGGGATTTCCCTTAAAATATCCCAATCGTCGAATTCCCTGGGTACCGTTTTGTCTAGAACTGATTTCCTATTAGTTAACAGTGGACAAAAAGCTTACATTTTATACTTGTTAAGAAAATTTAACAAACAAACGAAAGAAGAATATTTAACAAAAAACCTTTTTTGTTGCCCAACAAATTCGCTACATTTATCAATTTCTTGAATAGTTTCCTCTGCTTCATTTACGTCAGAATATTGCTTGTCTCGTGCAGCGTGAACAACTACCCCTTCCATTTTAGTAGGTAGTAGTCAATTATAAACTATGCTAATAGTTGAAATAATCTAAAAGTAGAAATACCATATTCATGCTGAATTCTTAGCGTGATCGAAAAGGCACAAAAATATTTTAATGTATAGCTTACCTTTGCTTACCTTTTTAAGAAACAACACTTCAAAATCAAGAAGAGACTTCATAAACAAAATTATGGATGGTTACTACTAAGCAACTCGTCACATAGTTCCATTATAGATGACTCGCTTTTGTTAGCCCTTCTGTTGCTCTAAAATTTTTAAACAATAAAGCTGCCCCAAATATTATGGAGTATTAAGAAGTAGGTCAATTTCTCTTTAAGTAAACAAAACTTAACATATTGTACAAGTGCGACTAAATTTTTTTTATTGGTGATATGGATGAGTGAGTTTCAGTCGCTTTATCGCTCATATGTTTTTTCCAAGCTGACACTAAGTACTTAAATTTATTTCAAATTGGACCAATTATATTGAATTGGCATTTATAAATTAAGTGAATTTTATATTTTATACTTGTCACAAGACAAAACCAATGCTAAACGTATTTTTAAAATTATAAAACGAAGTGTTATATTATGCGATGAGACAAAACAAATGTTAAACACACAGCAAAGAAGCCGAGCATATAATAGCCTATTCCGGTTTTAGCAATACAACCACTATTAACTGGAAAAGTATAAAGTATTTTCGGACAACTATCGGTGCAAGAGGTTATATTTATTTCCTTCCCACCATAGGGCATTGAATAGGCGTAAGTGCAGTTTCTAGGCTTACATTCAGCTGGTGGCCTGGCTGGACAAGCGAATGGATTGTCCAGTTTCCTTTTTTTCAACTGCGTTATTGTCAACGGATTCTTCAACCAATCCAAAGCCTAGAACAAACGCGTTTCATAATAGAAAATAGTACTTAAGACTTGGAAAAAGCATCACTTACTTGACTCATTGTAACGAAATAGACGTCGTCGAGCCCAGAAAGATGTTCAAGGAACATAAGAAAGCCTTCGAAAACATGAGGAGATTCGCGGAACCAATAAGCATGTTGATAAACTCCGAATAGAGTACGAGTACCATTGAAAATTTTGTACTGTTCCATAAAATATTCAAATGCTGCCATACTGTTAGGAGGGCTAGGAATAATATCGTACAAGAAAAATTGAGATAATAAAGTTTTTATAATAAATTATCTCTTCCTATACAACCAACCGTGAACATCCGAAATCTGGCATCGCACACATATCACCATTCTTTTTTAGATCATCGAACCATATTAACGGGAACTCCCAAATTCCTTTAAATTTTCCTGTAGGGCAATTAATTGGTATGCAATCCTAAAGTGATGAATAAAATAATGGCTTTTGAATTGTTTTGATTGGATTGCTTTAATTGTTAGGAATACTAGGGGAGATCCGTTATCCAACGTAAAGGGCCATGGAGGTGGATTCCTGTACACCATTGTGGACATAGAGGAGTCGTAAGTCATTCCTAATGTTCTAAGTGCTTCGTACGTGATGTCTCCTCCAACTTCCAGGGAGGGTGCTCGAAATCCCTTTTAAAATTTTTCATATTATTACTTTTTTTTACCCCAGACAAAATATCATCATTGAAATGGTTTCTTTATTTAGGGGTAAGTGTGTAGGTACCTTTATATTCTCTTTTGGAATATTGGCAAAAGTTGACAGAAAGTCTCTCTGTGTTCCAATCTCTTTCACCCAACGTTCCATTGAACCATTCCTCCAGTAAAGTAGATCTTTCAAATGTCTAGTAAAAAATTATAATTTATTTGAACGATATAGTTTATTTCAATAGGCTACTAAATCACATCGTGGGTCTAAAATGCATGTTTTAAAACGGTAAATATGATTTAATTTTTTTCCTGGTAATTTTTTTAAAATAGATATTCTTTACCGTAAGTATTAAATAATTATCACTGATTAAACTGGCCACATTTAGTAAATATTTTAAAACTTACGTTACGGAGTGAGATGCCATTTCGTGCCCTTTGTTGTACAAGCGATTCACGAGTTCATAATTGGTTGTTCTAACTGGTTGACCATCAACTAGTTCTGACCAGTGGGATACGAAAAAAGTCATTGAGATTGGACAGCCATTAGCACTTTTCAAACCATCATGTTGTATGATGCGGTCATAGAGTGGGTACATCCATTCCTCGATAGTGTCGTCAAATGTTAGAAGAACTAATTGTGGAGTCTCTTCTCGGGTGAGGCCAGAAGGAGTTAAAATACTGGGACACAAGCAGTCCGGTAAAGAGCAATTTTCTGGGCTGAAAGTAAACAACAAGAAGAATAAGGAAATACGTGGTTAAGCTTATGGACGAGTTAACGTTCAACCAAGATACCATTTAGTGGACAGAATTTTTGAATGATCGGTTGAAATGTTTTTGGAGAAGGTGGAAGAAAAGACGAAGAAGATACCAAGAATACTAATTGACATTAAGTTATTCATCTCTTTAGAAATTAATGATTAATTGTTGATTTGCTTCAACATACTCAGAGTGCAGTGAGTTATACTTCGTAATCAAGAAATAGTACCAGCACCAAGCAAACAGCTATTTAAAAAAATTATGAAAATTTAAAAATTCATGAAAAAATCGATATTAAAAACAGGTGGCACGCGTTCAATTAGACGGTCTGGTTAATTTATTGTTTTCATTTTTTCATATCAAATCACATTTGGTCCAATTCATATGGTTTCGTTTTATGGAATGAAACAAATTAGAAAAAGAAAGGAATAGCTCTTCTTTCTATTCTATTATCAAAATGTGTGGCATTGTGTTATCGCAACTGTTCTCATTTTATTTTTATTTATTTTTGGTTGCACCAGTACAACTCTCGTACAGCTAATGCCACCTATGTGTCAGATTAGTGACTACTTTATTTTACTTTAAAATAAATAACTATTCGAGATAGCTACTCTATCGCAATCGCATCTGGTCTTATATTTACTATCTATTTTTTTAAAAGTTTATTATCAGAGCGGTAACTCTCGTACAGTAATGCTACCTATGTACCAGATAACAAATCATTTTATTTCACTTTAAAATAGCTATTTAAGAAAATTCTTTCTCACAACAATTCTTCTCTTTTAACATTATCTCAAACTGTATTAACTCTCCATTTTAAACTTATAAATAAAAATCAAATGTATGATGCGTATGTAAATGAATAAAAATCATAATCATTTTCCAGGTAATGGTCCATTATGAAATATACGTCGACCATTTAGACGTTGGACGGGTCGGAAAGTGTGAGATAGTCTCTTTCCCCGGCCATCCATCAGAGATGAAAATCTCAAAATCTGTTTTTAGTTAAAAATTCAACATGAATTTACTCGGAAAACAATTTCATCCTAATATTCAATTCACCTGATTCCTTGAAATTGGGATTGGTCGATCAAAGATGAACCAGGTTACACTCTCCTGGCAACCTGGAGTAGTTAACGATCCCGAATACCGGTAAAATGATTTGGTATTTTCCGGCAAGATTGTGTTTAAAGGGAAACCAATCGGCAGTTTAAATACTTGGCCCTCCCTCAAAATATGTTTTGGGCCAATCAGGTTAATGTAACGAGCTAAAATCGGATTATCTCTAGGTGATTCCTAATAAACAAATTTAATACTAAATATAATGCTTAATATAAACGTTTTAATTGTTCATACATTCATAAGGACGCCTAAAACAGCAAGGCCATCTGATTGGCGAGTGGCTTCTTCAACATTTCTATACTTTGAATTGAAGTGCACTATGTGCATCTCAGCAGGGTAATGCACGCTATTGATGGTGTGCTCACTGCCTCCCTTGGTCGTGTCTTTGTTCCAATGGAAGTGAACAGCCGCGAAATTGTACCTACCATTTAAATCGCCCCCAGTTATGTGAGGAAGTTGATTCGCATTCAAATTACTTTCTCTCAATCTTAGTTCCACTAAAATATATAGAATTAGTGTGTTGATTTCAGTATATATATATTTGCAAATATTAAGTTGTTTATACATGTGTGGCCATTATTTCTGATAGAGACTGGGTAATTTCGGTTGTAATTATGAAATTGAATAGGCGGTAAGAGTCGATTGGTGATGTTCCTGTTAGGAATTAAGTTGATTGGAGATTGACGTAAGCCGTTACAGGTGGGGAAACTCCTGCCCCACGTTTCAGGCCCTATATATTTGGTATTAAAATGCATTAAAAAGTATACTTTACTTTAAGAGCTATTAGTTCTTACTGTCGTAGTTCCATTCAAGTTCAGCTCGTCTTTTTCCTTTTATGGTTTTTAAAAATATTGAATTAACTGATTGACTAAAATTTATGATTAGATTAGAATGAAAATATTTCTCTTACTTGCCGGGCCTTCTAAAGCAATGGATGATGAAAACAATAGAAAAATTATAAATAACATTTTGTATTTGCTTGTAAAGACGACGGTGACTAGTATAACAGTGTGGCGGTAATAGAGCTGATTTAGGAAAGAATCATGTGAAACCGCATTTCCTTCCGTCGTGTTTTGAAACGATAACATCTATGTAAATAGGGGTTTGAGGCATTCTGTGTGCGGTTTTAATTTGATATGCGTACCATATACACTCAATTATCGACAGTTAATCGACCTAAAAGCATAAGATTAAAGCAGCATATAGTAACTAACGTGCAAAAAATTGGATTTCAACTTAAAATTATGTGTATTTTAGCTGCTGCTTTTTAAATTTAAATAGTTGTATTTTCTAGTACAGTGCCTGCATAATATCTGTAAAAGTTGATATTTATTCTACTTATTATGCAATAATGGATACAGATTGTAATTGAAATGTGAATATGATATTGTATTTTAGTAACACTCCCAGATAAATATAAGCATATCGTTTACAAGATCGTTACAGATTTCAAATAGGGATGTCACATTCACATAAATAAACTTGATAATGAAATGCAATGATAAGTACTCCGTCCCAATACAAGATGGAGCTAATGGTACAGCTTTTAATCATTTAATGGCTTGAAAAATGGGTTTTTAAGTATTTCAGCTGCAGTTGGTCGCTCTTTTGGGTTCACATTTACCATAGATTGAATTAATTCGAAAATGAATTCATCAACTGAGTAATAAGGACGCTTTAAATCTTCCTGTTTAAGAACCATGGGCTCTTTCTCCTTAATCATATAGGATCGAGTGACTTCGTCGTCTCCGAAAGGATGCTTTCCTCCAGTACTAAGAGTGCAACAAAATACACATCCTAGGGCAAAAATATCTACCTTGTTATCTAAATTATGTTTTCCGTACATTTCTGGAGCCATGAAGCCCTGAGTTCCCGAGGGGTTCTCTACATTCGTGTTGGTGAATCCATTATCAACGCTTAAGATGCTGCAGATGCCAAAATCTGCTAGCTTCATCACTGGTTCTCTCCCTTCATCCACATAGATGAGAATGTTAGATGGTTTGATGTCTCGATGGATGATTTTATTTTGGTGCAGATAAGCTAATCCTTGAGTGACTTGGTTCAGAATCTTCCTCTCGTCATTGATTTTCGGTCCATCGTATTTCAAATCTCCTACTATCCACTCTTTCAAGGTACCTTTGCACAATTCAGTTACTATGTATCTATGAAAAGATTTGAATCATACATAAATGAGGCCCAAAATAAGTATTTTTATGGTTAAAGAACTCACATAAAATCTAAATCTGTTGTGTAAGCCAAGAAACGAACGATATTCGCATGTTTCAGCCCCTTCATAGGCTCTACTTCTCGCTGGAATATCTTGTGCCCTTCGTCTGGGTCAGTACATTCAATACGTTTGACCGCTACTACTTGTCCAGCAAACATTCCGGTAAAGACTTTTCCGTAACCTCCACGACCAAGAAACCTCGTATTGCGATAAAAACTGAGTTGGATTTTGTCGCTTGTTTTCACTGCTGTGAGCACTACATCAATTAGAAAAGAAATAGAATGTAAGACGATAACTTTTTTTAGAGAACATTAAGTAATAATTTACCTTCTAATCCTCCTGACTCCAGTATACGTTTATGTAAACAATCGAAAAAGTGATGATGCCGAACATTTTTAGCAGTTGGTCGTATGGTAGGTTCAAACTCCACCATGGATTGAATTAGTTGAAACGCTAAGTGGTCATTTGAATATGGCATTTTCAAATCATTCTGGGTCATGGTCATTGATTCCATTTTCATAATCCGATGATTTCGAACATAAGGTTCGTTGCCAAAGAGGTGATTCCCACCACTCAGCGTGTATCCAAAGAGGCAGCCCAGAGTAAACATGTTGGCTTGTTTAGTGTAACGACGTGTCCTGTACAATTCCGGAGCTATCCATGATTTGTCGGGAAATTTCACTTTTGATGTGATGGTCCAGTCATTAAACTCACCGATGACATTATTAAGAGTAAATAACGATGAATAAGTTATTTTAATTTGAAATTTTCGGTATCTAGATGGCTTATTTAAGTAAAGAATGGAACTTGGTTTTAGGTTCCCATGAATGATATCCAGATTATGTAAGTAATCCAGTCCTCTGGTAACTTGGAACAAGATATCTCTCTCATCGCCGTCCTCAAGCTTCACAACACTTTTTTTCTCTACTAAATCATTTAACGTTCCTTCGCACAATTCGGTGGCAATATACCTGTGTTATTTAAAAATGCATTTAATATTTCTATATCATCATCATTATTTTCAAATAAATGCAGCTGCAATGTATATTATTTCGTATAGTATGCTTCATTTATTATGATAATTAAATTAATTTTTGTATACTCAAATTCTTCGTCCGCCTCCATGCAGAAGTATCGTAGCAAGAATTCTTGACTATTTCCAATTTTTGAGATGATATACTTTTCCTCGTTGATCGACGATGAATATCTGAAGTCCCTCATCACACGCTTAACAGCTATTGGCAATTTATTTTGGAAGAGGCCAAAAAATACTATGCCATAATGACCTCTTCCAATAACTTTCTTTTGGTCATAGCTCAATTCGCCCACTCGCCTCATTTTGTCCGATGACATTCTATAAGGCTATTCATATCATTCTATATATCATTCTATAATTCTACAAGTATAAGGTTTTTATGTAATATAAGACTTACATTCTGTGTAGGTTGTAAACTGTGTGTGAGCAAGCATCAATTAAATAAGTAGAACACACTTTTGGCGATTGGATGTGCATGAGAACTGTGGACTACATGCATCTTCGTTTCAGTTATATTCAAACTTCTGAGCGTATCAGGATGTATCAATATTATAATTATTTATCTAATAGGAGAGTGATGATAAGAAGCATGAAACATTGAGATACATTAATACCTAAGCGTCACGGAAATTTTTGGGCATGAAAGGCAGCGCCGCCTATTTTAGTACAGTAGATTAAAATTAATTAAAATGTATTGAATATATTTTTAAATGATTAAAAGGGTAAAAAATTGATTCGAAATGCTGTTGATTCCGATTTCCAAGGGTTGATTCATTTATCAATTTTTTGGTCTAACTTCAAATAAATGCATTGGGATGTAAAAGGGTTAAATTTCTCAACTTGACTTATCCCTCAATCCCTAATTATCATGGTAGCGTTCTTTGCTATGTTAGGCTGTATCAAACAATATTGTTATTTTACTGATAAGACTAAATTTCAACATTGATCCGAATGCTAGTAGATAAGGACTCAAGTTGGTAAATATCGACAGGATATTTCCCTATATCAACACCATCTTTACATGCCACGCCATAATATAATTTGAGAACAATAATCTTTACATGCCACGCCAGAATATAATTTGAGAACAATAAAAATTGTGCATTTAGAAATTCCATATAAAAAAATATAGATTTCATTCTCGCCTAGACAAATTACTGTTACTCTTAAGCACTAACCTTCATACATCCCAGCAGGTAAACAAAGACAATGTTTAAGGATGTTTTACTGCTAATTTTTAACATGTTTATCTAAAATCCCAAGGTGTTCAGAGGTCGAAGGGCCATTTGGCGTACCGTGTGGTAACCAGCAACAATAAATTTTTTCATACACGACATGATTTAAACAATTTTGCATTTTTCACACTGATCACGGTGGTATGACTTTTGAAGCTTTTAAATTTTTAGTTCCTTTCCCTATTTAAAGTACAAGTTTGCAACATGATGTTCTTGAAAAAGGTGTTCAATTTAAAAAAAAATACAAAAAATTAATCCAATTATCTATTGTTAAATCAATTGCAATTCAACGTTCTATGCAATAAATTAACAATAGAATAGTAATCAAATTTAAATTGCCTGAATGGTTGGTAGCAATAAACTTTGATAGCTTCAGTAAATGAAAAAAAAGATCCATGGAAATAAGAAAATTTCGGAAAATGTATACGTTGACATAGTGAAATGCGAGCATGAAACCGTCATTCCAGTACCTCTGGATTTTCAAATCGATGTTCATAAAATCGTACAGCTGTGCATATTAAAAGATATCTGTTAGCTAGAAGCAAGCTGGAAGCCAGCGCTTACTAACTGAGATATACACCATGTTGCTGATTTTTTAAGACACTTAGACACTCATTAAATTACGTTATTTTGTATGCATGGAATTTATTAAATAGTTTTCGCTTATTCATATATATTTGATTAAAAATGAAAAATAGCTCCTTTTGCATGAAATAATTTTTTATGATGAGAAAAAACGCCTTTTAAGAGTAGATGAAAAATAGTCCGATGTAATCCCTTGGTTTAAAAGATGGTTTGAACGTAAAAATCGGATTGTCATCAAATTAGTTAAAGACGTGGGTAAGGCGGGAAGTTAGTGATCCGTCTTTTAAATGTAGTTGACAGTATTACCAACTAGGGTATTGGAGCAATAAGCTGTCGTTAATTCATCCCTAAAAATCATATCACTCTTCCTTTTCTGTTCAGCTTGTAACTATCTTGCTGATAATAAAGCCATCGATATTGTAAGACAATGAAGATATTAATACATAGAGCATCCCAATTATATTTTCAAGTTTTAAAAATATTAATAGCAATTGTGCATTTTATTCCTATATGAATTGTATTGTTGTTGTTTTTTACCAAGTGAGTCAATAAAAACTTGTCGTTCATGAAACGAAATGGCAATTTAACTGAATATAATCAATACTATAGTATAACTTGTTTAATCTGGCATATCATTTTAAGATATAAAATTCAGTACTTCAAATGTGTTCCTTTATTTTCCTTTTTGTGATTCTTATTATGTTCCTTCAATTCTATATAGATCGATGTCATCTTCAAGTTGGAAAAAAAGAAGCTGGAAAATAGTTTCCAAAATGAGAATCAAAGCAAGCGGAGTAGTAGTCTAGCGGAGATTTCTTAATTCTATATTTTAATTGTTCAAAAGATCTTGAACCAGTTAAGCAACCCCCCCCCCCTTCATGGATCTAGCCATGGTTCTAAAGAAGAAACGTATCTGTGTTCTCTGCATAGACGACAGGCAGCTGCGTATTGTACACAAACCACATTTTCAAGGAAAGAAAAGCGCACATTTTAAAAAACCACATTAACGTAAAGTACGTGTGCTGGGAATTGTTTGTTTTTCAAAGGAGCTACATAGAAACATTAACTTATATACATGAAGAAGAAATGAGAGCGTATTAAAAAAAATGTCAAGCCAAACCAAAGCATTTAGTAGTCTATCATTGAACAATGTCTTATTCTTAGAACCAATCTTTCGTAAATCGAAACTAAATGAAAAATGAGACTTAAATACTTAAATCAGTATTTGTACTGTACCTCATGACTTAACTATATGATTTTTTAAAAACTAAATGCTTGAATTTTCAAGGTTTTAAAAATGTGATTGGAATGAACCATCACATCTGCTCGATCCAGTTAAGCGATTGAAGGATTTTTCTTGGTAATAAAAGTGACATTAATGTCATTTACATTATTTATATTTGAGAATTTCCTGAAACATGAACATTCTACGAATTTCGAAAAAAATTGCAGCAACGTGTCGTCAACAAGCGAACGACACGTCGCCAAGAAATTTGGTATAAATTGGGGGTATCTATGAGCACTAGCAGTATCACTTCCTAACCAGTCTATTTCATCTAGCAATAAGATGAACAAGATTATTCTTGCCATTTTCGCCGCTGTGGTCCTCTTCAGCCTCGCAACTGCCAACGAGGTAAGTCTTATTATTTTTTTTAACAGCTATAGTCTCCATGAAATTAATCTTACTTTTTCTTTCTTTAATTTGTTCGTGATTTTTTCAATTTGATGAAATGAAAGGCGGTCGAGGAACGAAAAGAGTCTGAAGTAGATTTGGAAGATCGTCGTCCTAGTGGAACCAACAAGCCCCATCCCCACACCCGCAAGCCCCACACCCGTAAGCCCCATCATAACCGTGATGGCGGAGAGTCTGCACTAGATAACGTGGACCGCTGGCTCCGCATTGGTTCTACTCGCAAGCCCCACACCCGTAAGCCCCATCACAACCGTGATGGCGGGGAGTCTGCACTAGATAGCGAGGACCGCTGGCTCCGCACTGGTTCTACTGGCAAGCCCCACACCCGTAAGCCCCATCACAACCGTGATGGCGGAGAGTCTGCACTAGATAACGAGGACCGCTGGCTCCGCATTGGTTCTACTCGCAAGCCCCACACCCGTAAGCCCCATCACAACCGTGATGGCGGGGAGTCTGCGCTAGATAACGAGGACCGCTGGCTCCGCACTGGTTCAACCCGCAAGCCCCGCCCCCATCCCACTAGACACCATGGTGGCCGTCATCATAAGACGACCCCAAAGTCCCACTAAAGTGATGGGCCATACAACTAGTCACTCCAAGCAGAGTGATGACGGATCCTGGCATTCGAATCAAGACGCCTCCTTTTTACCAGTAATAGTAGAAAAATTAGCATTTTTTTCAAAAACAAACCCCAGTTACATGTAACAGTTTCCAATCGTTGCGTGTAATTATTATTTTACCTTTCCATCCAATTAATAAATAATTAGTAGAGAGCATCGCATATACACCGTCTATATTGCTATTTACAAGACGAAAACATTCCAGATGTTAATTAATATTAAAATATATTAGTAACAATAAATAAGATAATTGGGACTTTTATCTTAGTGTTTTTTTCAAAATCAGCATATGTTCCATATGAATTAATTATATGAGTTTTTGTAAACTACATCGTATTTGGTTTTTTAAGGCTTTTAATATGTTATTGGAATAAACCATCACATCTGCTGCTCGATCCAGTAAAACGACTGAGGGATTTTTCATAGTAAAAAAGTGACATTAATGTCATACACATTATTCATTTAAGAATTTTCTGAACATTCTACTCACGAAAATAACTGTATGGTGACGTGTCGTCAACGAACTAATGAAATGTCGCAAAGAAATTCAGGGTAAGTATTTAGGAGCATTAAGAGCATCATCTCCTAACCAGTCGTCTAGTAATTATTTTATTTAACAATAAGATGAACAAGCTTATCCTTGCAATTTTTGCCGCTGTAGTTCTTCTCAGCTTCGCTACTGCCTACGAAGTAAATCTTTAATGTTTTGAAACAGTTATAGTTTCATTAAAAGTTGCATTTATTTGTTCTTCTCTTCCTTTTACTTGTTCTTAAATTTGTAGTTAAGGCGATGGAGAAACCAGAAGAGTCTGCACTAGTTGTGGATGCTGACCACTGGCTCCGTACTGGTTCGACTCCCACGCCCCATCTCCGCACCCAGAAGCCCAGGCCCGCCCGCCACCACGACACCCGTAAGCCCAGGCATCCCCCATCTTCGCTCCAGCTAAAGTGATACCGGTATTCGAATCTAGACACCCTCCTTTTACCAGTACAATTAAAAACTGGCATATTTTGTTGAAAAAGTAGCTCCAGTTACATCTTATAGATTCCACTTATTTCGTGTAACTGATTAATAAACAACAAGATCATGAATTATCAGCCTTCGGGTATTAGTTTAACAGCGATTTTTATAAACATTAACTCTTACATAATATCTTTAAAATTATAAGTGCCTTGATTTTTATATCTACACATGTTGTATAAATCGTAGAAAAATGGATAAACTATCAATTGATAGTAAAATATAAGCAACTTTGAATAATTCCTTATTAGTCTTAATTTCAAGGTCTAGGTGTAAACACAATTTTTTTTTACTATTATCATCTATAAGATTTTTAAAATCTATTTATTTTGTTTTGAAAACCAATTTAGTAAAGGAAGTTAGCAATCTTACGTAACTTAAAGAGACTTTGATTCATCGTAACTGCATTATTATCAGCACTTTGGGCCATATTTAATGGCCTACTACTGTGTATTTAAGTTGGGGATGAAGGTGTTCCCGGCAAACTCCTGCTCCGCTTGCCGAGGGACCCGCTTCGCGGGTACCCCCCTCGGCAAGGTCGCAGTCGCTTGCCGGGATAGTGATTTTTTTTTAAATTAGCCAGTCATCAAGAAAATAATTTACTAAGATTAGTTTACCAATGTAGCCACCTGTAAAAAAAATAGGTTAAAGAAAAGAATTAAACTTGAGGGGGAAATCCTATTTTGGGAATCGAACTCACTAAATTCGTTCGGAATCCTGCTGCCTTAACCAACTTGTCCATATTTACATGCATAAAATTGTTTCTTGCATGAACATATACTATTGATGCTATCGAAGAATAGGGCCTCAAACTAAGCAAATTATTACCTAATGCTCTGACCATTTAAATTAATTTATTCCTGTGTAGACTATAAATCCTATGCATCACTATTCAAATAAAAAAAAATTACATGGTATTGCAGCAAAAAAGTTTACGCTTCTAGTGGGATCGAACCAAGGCCTCACAAATTAATTGCAGTAATAGTTTTAATTGATAATGTAACATTCCTCGAGCAGTTTAATTTTTACGGAGCCCCGCTTTTGACTATCTAATTGCTTGTATTTTTTTGTTTATAAGAATTGAGTCAAAATTAATTTTCACCATTGACATTTGAATCATAACAAAACAACGCCATCTGTAAACATAGTAGCCAACTAAGCAATATAATTATGTTTTTTAATTGATTGAATCGGATTTTAAACCCCCTTACGGCATGTAACTCGATCTCAGCATCATTTTGGTATATTATGAAGTATTTCTGTCATGTCATTTAGAAATGCATCCAGGAACTGTGGTTAACATTTTTTTCGCATTAAACGCCTCAGAGTCCCCAGCCAGGCCCTTAGGGTTTTTACATTTATTAGTTACCTGTCGGTTATTTGCTAAAGCAAAACCCTCAGGGATAAGTAGAGCTAGTGAGCAGTGCATCATATAAATACTGCCTATTTACATTGTTCAACTAAATTCTAAAATTCTCCTATATGTAGGGTAATGAATAACATATTGTATGTTTAACATAAAAAGTTTAGATTGACTACTTATTCGATGAATCATCATAAAGAATGAGTTTTAACATATAAATCGTAAATTAATAACTGACTAAAGATTGTACTTGATAAATGAACAAAGCCTTATTGAAAAAGTGCTATCTCTCTTTTCATAATACAACCGAGTAATTAACGGCTTGCTTCAAACCAGATAAGCTGCTATTAGATGTACACTAAATTTACTCCCATTTGCCTACACTGCGCTTATCAGCATTTTAAATATATCATCAGTTATCTTTGTTACCCTCGTCCCATATAATGTAAAGTCTAAGTTATTTGGTAGCCTACATTCAGATTGTTTTTTGCTTCAACAAAATTTGTCTACTACACCTATGAAATTAAAGTTTTTGTAAAAAAAATTGTAAAAATGGAAACAAATAGCAGCAAAGAAGGTAGGGAAACATAACTATATTCAAGTTTAGCTCACATTATTGGTTATTTTTAACTGGTGATTTTCTATTGAAGCAGTAGATAATTCAAACATAGCCAAAGTGGTGGCTACAGCCGAATTTATTTACTACCATAATCAAACGATCAGAGGAGAGGGGAGTACCGATGGCGCCACTGTCTTTAGAGGCTTTTTCAATGGTACTATCCCTATAGCCTTAAAACGATATCAGACATTCGACCAAAAGATCATCAAGGCCGTTCAAAGAGATTTGGAAGTCCTCTCTTCACCAGATAACCGTCACCCTAATTTCATCCGATATTTCGGGCACGCTAAAGATAATGACTTTAGGTAATCATTTTTTAATAAACTTCTTTTACCAAGTTAATTATTAACTCAGAAATTAGTTACTTAGCAACAGAACTCTGTGAATGTTCAGTAGCTGATGTCATTAACCCAAAAAGAAGAGACAAAATCAAAGAAAAAACCTCTTACATGAGCTCAATTTCAGCTAATTTGTCTCTCAAAGAGATTCTACGGCAATCAACCGAAGCTGTAAATTTCCTTCACAGTTTGAAAAGGGTTCATCGAAATCTCCATCCAGACAACTTTCTCATCTTCTGTGTGGATCCAACCAAAGATCATTTCATTATAAAATTGACGGATTTCCAATGTTCCAGAGATTGGGTTAAGAATCCGGAACTCTCTGGGAAGCTAGGCTCTGAAGGATGGATAGCTCCTGAAAGTCTGGTCGAAGAACTTCAATTGGAGTTAGATTTATTCAAGACTGATGCTTTCATCATGGGGTGTTACTACTTTTATGTACTATCTGGAGGAAGGCATCCTTTTGGGGAAGGTGTGACAACTCGAAGAAGTCGTTTAATGAAAGAGAATGATCCAGTCTTTCATTCTCAATGGGATGGAGGAATAGAATGGTCTAAGACTCACCTTAAAAAGGTAAATTAATTAAATTTTTTGTATGTTTGAATCACATATCAATCATTGGGATTTTTATAGGAAGAAGCTAAGCTGGCATTGAGTTTAATTAAAGATCTGATTACATTCAAACCATCGGAGAGGGCTAGTTTAAAAGATGTCCTCGAAAGTAAATTTTTTCGACCAGACCAACCATACTTAATCTACGATACTTCAAATTCATCAAAACCTGGTCTATGTGTAATCATCAGTCAGGGAAAATATCATAATGTAATGACATTTTAAACCAATTCAATAGCAATTAATAATAAAACCATTTTTAATTTTTCTAGCCAACGATGGATTTAGAAGATTTTATGGACGACATCGGTTTAAAATATGGAGGAATTGTTTTGGACGCCAAAAAACTCGAATCAACTTTCTCTAATTTTGGTTATCAAGTCCTTCACTTCAAAAACCTTCGGGCTCAACAAATGGAACAATTTTTATCTCCAGAAAATCTAGCCAAAGAGAGTGCTGGAGGGTCATCTTTAAGTGAATTCTCAAGTTTGGTCGTCTGCATCCTAGGACACGGGGAAAAGGGCGCCGTTTTAGGGGTGGATGGAGCCTCAGTTCTATTAAAGAGACTTCAATATACCTTCAACGGTGGAAGCTGCCCTGATTTGAAAGGAAAACCCAAAGTTTTTATCATTTTAGCTTGTCAGGGGGACAATGAACAGCTCATAATGGAGAGGACTATACCATCAATCACTCTAAAGATGACGGCCCCAGTTGCTAGCAACCCACAAGATAGGAAAAATCAACTACCACCTTTAATTGATTTTCTCAGTCTGATGTCAACGGTAGAAGAGTTCCAAAGCTACTTAAGTAATATATATTTTTTAATTTATTTTCAAATTCGAAAAAGAAGTCTCCCAAATATTTATAGTGCACGATAATAAAAAATTGGAACTTATCTTATTTTTGTTTTGTAGAGCCCGGATCTGGTTCCTTGTTTATCAGCTCCCTTTGTGACGCGCTACAGTCTGAATACAACGTTGCCGAACCTCAAAAAGATAAAAGAGATCTCGCCCAACTTTTCAGCTCGGTAGTGATTCCAAAAGTGGGTCGATCTGGGGACTCGAAAACCGTTAAACTTGCCGGGGGACAAGATATTCGCTACACCGTCAAACAAACTCCAGAATTTCACTCTTCCCTAACGAAAACGATCCGATTTCGACCTTGTTCCACAGGAAGCGGCGTTGTCAGATTGGTTTACGATGGTGAAAGGGATGATCCATCTTTTGAATTTGGTCGAGAGTATTACCAAGCCCTTGGCTATCGCAAAAAGAAGCTATCGCTGAGTTATTCATAATAGTTATCAACGTGTTGTAATACTTTTGTTCCTATTTATCTGTGTTTTATTACTAGTTGTTCTTGATTTCGGTAGGAATTAATACACAGAGAGTTTGTTGACGAAAAAAAAACTTTTTTTTTCAAAAGATCTAAAGCAGTTTTTTCTAGTTTCAAATTTTTTTCCCTCAAAACTAAAACCAGGAAAAAAGAAATAAAAACATATGTGCTTCCTTGGAATAAAATAAACAGTTACTCCAAGCTGTGCTACTGCATATCAGTGTTGATTTTAAAAAATACCTAAGCTTGAGTAAACTTTTTATAAAATCACATTTGCTGCTATCAAGGTTCCACGTGTAATAAAAAAAAATAATTTTAAAAATTAAGGTGAAACCATATTATCTCTTCAATAAATTAATATACTTGGTTTTAGTTAACTCGTACTGTTTCCTTATTAAATTGCTTATATTATATTCCTCTTGGGTATTATATCATAATTGTGGTACTAGCCGTATATTTTTCTGAACAATCTGGAACCAAGTTTAATTAGAAATTTAAAAATATATGTATTAAATTATATCTATTGTTTGATATTCAAAAACAAATTCAACGCTACACAGAATAAATACGAGTGAAGTCTTTCATGGTAATAAGACCCATAAACTCCAAAAAAGGTAAAAGCCAACCCGTAAACCTAAGCCGACGACTCATAAGCATTAGACAGTGGTCCACAATTACCATTAGATTGCTGGATGGAATAGTCGCGAAGCCCAAAGGCCATCACACTGGGGAAGAAAATGATTGGAAAGCTATACATTCGATTATGTATGGTTACTGTTTATTGCATAATAAAATATTATCTGATTCAAGAAATCGCTTGTTGTTTGATGTATTTTCATTAATATTTACAGTGTTAATTTATTCAATGATTTTTCTATCACTTACATCATCATTCATCTTATTACAGAATGATAATAACAGTAAAATATGAATATTAAGAATCTTATACCAGGTATATCTACAACCTGCAGGGCTCCTTATTCCAGTTCGCTTGCTGGGTGAAGGTTGAGTGACATTGTCATGCTAGAAACGATTGTATGCCCCTGATAGCTGGTTGATTCTCAATATTATAATAATAAACTAAATATAGAATAATATCAAGACTTGACGGCCAGGGTTATTCGTACTTTTGCTCACCAATTCTAAAAGCAGGATTCTCAATTGGCTCCTAAGTTGGAAGTTTATCGTTGATAAGACAAGATAGGGAAATTTAAGGATTTAACACGAAACAAGCTAGTAAGTACAAGCTTTTGTTTAACTTGAAATATCAAACGATATGAAAATAGAAAATATTTTATAGAGTGCTTGTCAAAACTGGTGCAACGTATATTGTTATACTTTCATTTTTAAAGAACCTTCCTGCTGAAATCAATTTTTTAACGATTTAAAAATGAACTTACAAATTTTTCAGAATTTCTGCGGAAAATGTATGTTGACATAATGTTTAAAGCGAGTTTGAAATCGTTATTCCATTTCTCGAAAACGCAGAGCTGTACACATGAAAATAATGTCTGATAGCTAGAACTTAAAAGACACGTAGAAGAGCCAGCGTCGAACGATTTTCCATACAGGCGTGCTATTTACTTACAAGGTTAAGCTCAATCATCGCACATTTGAAAAAAAAAATTACAGCTAGCTATTTTAATTTTCAAATGATCGAATCAATATATTTATGACGTCATCATATTTATGACGTGAAAGAAGAATAGATGTTTTCCCCTTCTATTTTGTATTTAATTACTCAAAACTTTATCCAGCCGATCCAATTCCCTTTCTCCCCCCCCCCCTCCCCCCTCGTGGATCTCCTCATGACTCTAAGAAAGATACACATCTATGGTCCGTGCATAAACGATGTACAGCTGTGTATTCAAAAAAACATTTTCAAGGAAAGGAAAATGTATATTAAAAAAAGTCCATCAATCAGAAGTCGCCATCTTTCTGAATTCTTGATAACACGGCGTAAACGTAAAAGCGAAAATCCTTAACATTTTGGTAGCACAAAATATGAGATTTCTTGGGATTTTACTTTATTGCTTTTATCGCAACATTGTATAATTAAAATTAAGAGAGAAAAAATTCTGAGTCGACTTATTCCATGTATGGTATATTTCAACCAATTATGTCAAAGTTATAAGTTTAAAACGTAAACTTCCCTGCCCTCGGGAATTCTCGTTTGTTTTTATTTCTTTTTCTAAAAAAAAAATCCTCGGACATTCTATTCTCTTCTGTTAACTTTTTTTATTGTAAATTCTCATATCAATCCATACTGATTAATTTTGAGAGTCTTTTCATTGCAATCAAGAATGTATTTTCAAAAATTATGATTTACAGAGCAAAAGCCAACAAAAGGGAATAAAGTAGAGAACTGCTTCCAAAATGACCACTTTAAAGTGGAAAGTGAAATTGAAGCTTATACTATTTTAAAACAGAAGATTGTAATTTGACTTAACTCTAAGATTTTTTGCTAATTTTTTTGTTATTTTTAAAGCGAAAAAAATTTCAATTCGAACGGACCGTCACATCTGCCGCTTCATTTGGTAAAGCGACTGGAGAATTTTTCAGGTAAATAAAAGTGCCATTAATGTCATGCACATTATTCATACTTGGGAATTTTCCGAGACGTATAGGAAAAAAACCTGAAGTGACTCAACGGGCGTGTATTCAACGGGCAAACGACACGTCGCCCAGAAATTCAGTATAAATTGAGGGGGTCCTGGAGCACTAAGACTATCACTTCCGA
Organism: Chydorus sphaericus; assembly: GCA_030141595.1. Lineage (NCBI taxonomy): Eukaryota > Metazoa > Arthropoda > Branchiopoda > Diplostraca > Chydoridae > Chydorus > Chydorus sphaericus. Next base: position 345,011 of record CM057932.1, on the reverse strand, counting down.
ACCAGTTGTGGAATCACTAGTTATTTTAACCAACAAGAAGATGAACAAACTTATCCTTGCCATTTTCGCCGCTGCGGTTCTTTTCAGCCTCGCAACTGCAAGCGAAGTAAAACTTATTATTTTAAACAGCTGTTTTAATGAAACTAATTTTGTCTTTTTTCGTTTAACTTGTAAATGACATTTTCAATATCATATAAAAAAAGGCGGTTGAAAAATCAGAAGAGTCTGCATTAGACGTGGAAGACAGCATGCTCGATAGAAAACCCGCACCAAAACCTACTACTCGCAAGCCCAAAGGTCGCCGTGATGCCGAGTCAGATATAGAAGATAGCATGCTCGACCGAAAGCCCGCTCCTAAACCCACAACCCGCAAGCCGAAAGGTCGTCGTGATGCCGAGTCAGATATAGAAGATAGCATGCTCGACCGAAAGCCCGCTCCAAAACCTACTACTCGCAAGCCCAAAGGTCGCCGTGATGCCGAGTCAGATATGGAAGATAGCATGCTCGACCGAAAGCCCGCTCCTAAACCTACTACTCGCAAGCCCAAAGGTCGCCGTGATGCCGAGTCGTCTGAAATAGTCGTCTGAAAGATACAATAAGTCAATCTAACTAAAGTTTTAGGGACAGTGGAATTCTATTCATGACCCCATCTTTTTACTAACAGTGATAGCAAATTTGGTGTGAAAAGAAACTAAAGTTGTATGTAATAGCTCCCAGTTATTGTGTATAATTATTTTTTTCTTTTCCAACAAATTAATAAAAGTTTAGAGCATCATACAAATGCAGCGTTTTTATACTTTTTTGCGGCTTTCTATGTCGGAAGGAATAGTTTCAATATTTTATAGTGAATCTCATCAGGTAAACTTATGCCCATTGAATAGTAAGTTTATATTTACGATACTTTTTTGGTGAATATTATCGATGATCACAAAGAACGTATGTTAAACAAAAGCATAAAAAAATTAATAACTAGCTTATACACCTACATACTTTTGTAAAAGATAGATTAATTGTTCATTGTTAAAATATAAGTGTCGGTGAAAATCATGGTTTAAAATCACAAAAATCAAAATAAAAACCAGCCAATAAGATGGACGCATGGATAACAAAAGCTTTTTGAATTTTAAATTTGAAATAATGATACTAACGGAAAAACTTCGTTAAAAAAACTGTAGAAAACTATATTCAAAATTATATTTAAAAAAAACTTACTGATTGAACAAGAATTACGGGCGATTCAGCATTAATGAGCTCCGTTCCAAGACCATATCCGATATTAAACACATAGACGATAATATATTAAAAGGTATGGTAGCAGTCTGTCCATTTACTTTTACCTTTAATTCGAAAGCTCTCAGAGGTCTTTTTAGCTATTCCGTAGTATTTTAGCTGATTATTTTAAATTATTGATTGTAACTGTCAATAGCAACCCCTAAGGGCAAGACATTGATCAACGTCGTTCAAAATTTGACCACTAGACGTTGCTGTGAATCTCTATTGAGATTCAAGTTGAGGTTCCACACATTTATTTATTTTACCTGTGGACAACTGGACATCTTTCTTCCCATCGGAGTTTAAAAACTTAACTGTCCTACAATAATTGTTTAAGGACCGTTTGACAACCTGTCGTCTAAACTAACACTGATCACCTGGTCTACTAAACTAACACTTATTCAAATTGTATTCTTTTTTAAATTATTTAATCTAATATAAATTTACATTCTGGATTCTACAAAAATGTTTGGATACAAGAGTAATATTAGGCTTACTATTCAGAGGAATAGAGGAACCAATAGTTACAAACCTTGATTACCTCACTCAATATAAGTTCCCTGCAATCAACTGAAAAAAGATCTTTTATATACCATAAAGGCTCTCCAAAGAGATTTAAAAGTCCTCTCTTCACCAGATAATCGTCACCCTAATTTTATTCGATATTTCGGGCACGCTAAAGATAATGACTTTAGTAATAAATTTCTTTTACTAAATTAATTGCTATTTCAAAAATTAGTTATTTGGCAACAAAACTTTGTGAATATTCAGTAGCTGTTATCATCAACCCAAAACGGCGAGAAAAAGCAAACAAAGAAAATACGTCTTATTTGTACTCCATTTTAGCTAATTTGTCTCTCTAGGAGATTTTAGGCAATCAACCGAAGCTGTACACTTCCTCCACAGTTTGAAAAGGGTTCTTCGCAATCTTCATCCAGACAACTTTCTCATCTTTTGCGTGGATCCAACCAAAGATCATTTCAAAATTAACCGATTTCCAATGTTCCAGAGATTGGGTTAAGAATCCAGAATTCTCTGGGAATCTAAACCATATCTCAAACCATCGGAGAGGGCTAGTTTAAAAGATGTCCTCGAAAGTCAAGTTTTTCGACCAGACCAACCATACTTAATCTACGATACTTCAAATGCCTCCAAACCTGTTCTATGTGTAATCATCAGTCAGGGAAAATATCACAATATATTGAAATTTTAAACTAATTCAATCGAAACTAATAACAATACAATCTTTATTTTTTCAGTCAACGATGGATTTAGAAGATTTTATGGATGACATAGGCTTAAAATATGGAGGAATTGTTTTGGATGCCAAAAAACTTGAATCAACTTTCTCTAACTTTGGTTATCAAGTTCTCCACTTCAAAAACCTTCGGGCTCAACAGATAGAACGTTTTATCTCCAGAAATTCTAGCCAAAGAGAAACTAGAGGGTTATCTTTAAGTGAATTTTCCAGTTTGGTCGTCTGCATACTAGGACACGGGGAAAGGGCGCCGTTTTAAGGGTTGATAGGAAAAATCAATTACCACCTTTAATTAATTTTCTCAGTCTGATGTCAACAGTAGAAGAATTCCAGAGCTACTTAAGTAATCAAAATATTTACAAAGAAAGAAGTCTCAAAAACAAATTTATAAGACACGATGACAAAAATTTAAACTTATCTTTTTTGTTTTTTTGTTTTGCAGAGCCCGGATCTGGTTCCTTGTTTATCAGCTCCTTGTGTGACGCGCTACAGTCTGAATACAACGTTGCCGAACCTCAAAAAGATAAAAGAGATCTCGCCCAACTCTTTAGCTCGGTGGTGATTCCAAAAGTGGGTCGATCTGGCGACTCAAAGACTGTTAAACTTGTCGGTGGACAAGATATTCGTTACACCGTCAAACAAACTCCAGAATTTCACTCTTGCTTAACGAAAACGATCCGATTCCGGCCTTGTTCTACGGGAAAAGGTGTTGTCAGATTGGTTTACGATGGTGAAAGGGATGATCCTTCTTTTAGGTTTGGTCGAGAGTATTACCAAGCTCTTGGCTATCGCAAAAAGAAACTATCACTGAGTTATTCATAATAGCTATCGACGTGTTGTAATACCTTTGTTCGTATTTTTCTGTGTTATTACTAGTTGTTTCTAATTTTTGTAGGAATTAATATACACAGAGATTTTGTTGAAGAAAAAAAAACAGGGTTTCTCTGGTTTCAAAAAATATTTTTTTTTATCTCAAACTTAAACCAGAAAAAAACATATGGGCTTCCTTGGAAAACAAAAAATAAACATTTACTCCAAGCTGTGCTAGATATCAGTGTTGATTTTTAAAAATGCCCAAGCTTGAGTAAACTTTTTATTTTAATCACATTGGCTGCCAACCAAGTTCCACGTGTAATTAAAAAAAAAAAAATTTTTAACTAAGATGAAACCGTAAAACGGATATGTTTTGAATGGAGTTTACTAGCTTGAAAAGCATACACATAAAAAATGGATTCAGAATAAACTAATTACTTTTTAATTCTAGCTACTTAATTCTAAATTTAAAAAAAAAACTTTCAAAATATACTACAATGTGTTACATTTTTATGGTACTGATGCTGATTGTATTTATCTCTTCAATATAAAGATCCAATGTAATCGTTTTATTTAAGAAATCTTATATTATGTGATGTTTATCTTAAGCTTGCACCTGGTAACCAGGCTCTCCAGTCTGATGCAGTCGCCTCATTGCATAAGTAATAAGATATGCTAAATATAAGCATGTATGGCTCCATATAAGTGCCATACTATTGATTTAAAATGGTTCTGCATATTGGTGGGAGTTCGAACTATAAATGTCTTAAGTAAAGTTGAATTAGAATTTTGATGAACATATTCATCGAATCTAATCGAATCTAGTTTTTATTGGTATATTGCTGTTTAAAAGAACGGTTGAAAAGCTATTTTTACGAATTTTTAATGTATGTATTCTAGCTATAAGCCTTTTTTAAGGACTATTTAAACCTTTTTCATATCGAACGAAATACTTGATTTTATTAAACTCGTCTTGTTTCCTAATCAAATTGCTTATATTATATTCCTTTTGGGTATTTGATAATAATTGTGGTACTTAGCCCGTATATTTTTCCGAGCAATCATTAATCAAGTTTAATTAGAAATTTAAAAATATATATATTAGAATACATATGTTGCTCGATGTTCAAAAACAAATTCAACTCTACACAGAATAAATAGCCTACTAGTGAAGTCTTTCAAGGTAATAAAAATGACATTTAAAAAATTTGTTTTATGGGCATACTTTTTTATGGATGTAAAATAAGTGACACACTTATGTAAAAGCTATTATTTATACAAGAACACCTGATACACAGAGGGAAAAAAAACTAAAGCTACGTGTCACTAATGAGGAAAGGACACGTCGTCAAGAAATTCAGTATAAATTTGGGCTCTCTTGAAGCAGTAAGAACATCACTTCCCAGTCGTCTAATACTAATCAACAAGATGAACAAGCTCATTCTTGCCCTTTTAGTCGCCGTGGTTCTCGTCAGCTGTGCTGTTGCCAACGATGTAAGTCTTTTGTCATACTTTCAACTGATTCTTGCAATGTGAACATTTTCACGCTCCTTTCATCTTTCCTATTAGAACCAAATTATAATTTTTTTCTATCGTTTTGCCATATTTAAAAAATAAAATTGCATTGAGTGGTTTAATTTTTAACCATTGATACAATTTAATTTGTGTGTGTCATAAAATTTAATTAGGAGGTAGTTGAAAATCAACTGGAATTAGAGGAACGTAAGGGTGGTATTGAACAATTGAAAGCACCCACAAAAACGACGCGGCTGCCAAATAAGCCATCGACTACTCGTAAGCCCAAACCAACGCCGACCCGTAAACCCAGGCCATCCCGTAAACCTAAGCCGACGACCCGTAAGCATTAGACGGTAACCCAGAATTACCATAAGATTGCTGGATGGAATAGTCGCGAAGCCCAAATGCCACCGCACTGGGAAATAAAATGATTAAACAATTATACATATCAGCAATCGATTATGTGTAATCAATGTTTATTGCATAATAAACTATTATCTGCTTCAAGAAATCGTTCGTTGGTTGATGTCTTTTCATGTAATATTTAATATGGTAATTTATTCAATGATTTTTCTATCACTCAAATCATTCATCTTATTTTTAAAATGATAACACCAGTAATAGAGTAATAAATGTTTGATTACCTTTTAAATGAGTTGAAACAAATAAAATTAAAATCAGATATATTAAGAATCTTATATCCGGTATATTTGTAGTCTAAAATCAGAAAAAAATCAAAACAAACATATGTGCTCTAGTTTTCAAGTAAAAAAAAAATTCTAGCTATACTACATATTATCCGCGTTGATTACTTGATTCAAAACAATATCTTGGCTTGTTTACATATTTTATACAACCACGGCTGCTATCCAAATGTAATTTTTAAACATGTATCTAAACTGTCTGTACAATAATTAAAATGAAACTATATAAAAAATAAAAATCTGGAAAAGCGACTGGTCATCACAATTTTTTTTTCTTTAAGTCATCCATGTATATTATATGTTATTTTGTGACATGACTTACCTCTCTTCATAAATATATTTGCTATAACGATCGTGTTGTTGACCATTATTCATACATAGTTATTAGTGGTTTGCTGCTAAATTAATAACATTCTTAATGAAAGTGAGCTATCGTCATTGATGAGAACCACGATATAAACTTTCAAAATCATACTTCGATATGCCTCCATCTGAGTTTCATATTTTAAATGTGAATTGGCGTCACATATTGGCTTCAGCTCAAAATATATTTGAATTGTAAATATACAAATTTTAAATTCTAGGCACTGAAAGTCGATATCAACGTAGATCCCTTTAGGGAATTTGTAATTGTTGTATTTAAAAATTAGTTTAATTGCTGAAGTTCATTCCTTATCTTCAACGTTTAGTTAAACATTAATAGCAAATAAATTCGCAGTGTATTTTATCCACAATTTTTAAACAGTGGTAAAATACGATTTATATGAAAAGTACAGTACCAAAATAGATTTTAATACTATTTTTCAACCGGTCAAACATGTTAAATTTTTCACAGATATGTTGATATAACCTTGATGGCAGGGTTCATCACATAAATTCTTCATAAAAGTAAAGGTTAATTGAGGAAAAAAAACCTCAAGGCCGTTATAACCGAAGAAAGAAAAAGTAAAAGTATATAAAGAAAATAGGAAACGTTTACATTCAAGGTTCTCATTACTATTATCAAGTATGAAATCCACTCTAATATAATACAGCATTTAAAGTCTTATTATTATACACTTGAATATTATTGTTTGAATATTTTAATACAAGCTGATATAAAAGAAAGACAAATTCGAGGAAAAGAAACAAGCCAGTCTTCGTTTTACTTTCATCCTGGATACAACTTCACTATACATTTCAGGTATAACACGAGCGTTTTAAAGATATTTGATAAATATATGATAAGTCAGGATTTATTAACCTATTTTTTTTATCATTTCAGAAAATTTATCATGAAATTGTTCACTGTCCTCCAAATATTGCTCGCTTTATTATCAATGACAATTCCGAATTTTGCCCAAAATTGGCAAGATGGAAATAACGGACTGGTCAAATGGGCAGTGGGCTGTGACTTTTACGGTTACGACATTGCCCCATTTTCAGGGATCCCTGGCTCTGGAGACCTATGTGGAGGCGACTGCTTAGCAAACAGCCAGTGCACTCATTTCACCTGGTACAATAACGCCTGCTACTTAAAGCATGCTGCAAGTCCGCCATCAAAAATCCTTTTTGGCGCTGTGTGTGGCTACGTTATTAGTAGGGTAAGCATTCATGGTTATTAGTTTCAGACTTCAGTTGAGAAATTTAGCACTTTTTCTGTCAAAATGTATACAATGATAGGTATAAATCATTTAAATTTCTTTTAAGAATGGTCTTAAGAATTTTACCAAAGTGAAATCTCAATTTTTAAAAATAATAAAGAAATAAAGTAAAGTTTTGTTCTACACAAAATCTATATAGAGACGAAGAAAATTCTTTATTAACTAGAATATGTACCAAAAAATGATTTAGGTTGGTGGGAATACTGGAGGAATGGACAGAAACTCTTATGACTACCAAACTCTTTTAAAGACCATTTATGGTGAGGCCCGAGGAGAGTCGGAGCTGGGTCAAAGGGCCGTCGCCTGGGTCATCAACAACCGGGCGAAATTGAACCGAGGCTATTGGGGTGGTAACACCATAGCTGGTGTCTGCAGGGCCCCTTTCCAGTTCGAGTGCTGGAACGGATTGAGTGATATTGTCATGCTAGAAACGGCCGCCAGGGATGCCACCGATAGTTGGCTTCCATGGGTCTACCAAGGATCGGATCCTTCTCTGGGTTCTCAATATTATAATAACCCAGATAAAGAAGGATATCCAGACTGGACTACTAGGGTTATTCGTACTGTTAAGATTGGTGCTCACCAGTTTTATAAGGATCCCTAAATTCATTTCGTTTAATTTACTTTTGAAAAAAATAACTTTTTATTTTATTTTAATAGCTATTTTATTCATTTACTATATAATTTTTTGCTTATTGCATACCAAACTCGTTTCCCCCTTCGAACTATAATAACTTTCCAATTTGTGATGTTTTAAATTTATGTATCACATGATTGATTAGATTATTTCAAGGTAAAATACAGGAAAGAAAACGGGAACACTTTATTGAATTAATTATATGACGAACTAGGTCAGGTGTATTGATGGAACAATCTCAAAGGTTTCATTAATAGGCCTACAACTTAGCTTAGATTTAATAAAATGGTTTAAAAGAAGCATCATCATTATGATTCGTCAATTCATTTAAAAGACTAACTTTTTGAGCACAAAAAACTATTGTGAATCAAATATAATTTTAATATAAAAATTAATGAAGTTGATACAAACATATTATAGTTTCTAGGTCAGACTATAACCTTCTCAACATAATTTAAAATGATCTATTTTATTTTAATTCAAGAGACCTACGTGGGTGTTACGCAAGCACAAGGTTAATAAGGCTAACCGAATTCACAGGAGCACATCACGCACTCTGTTTCAGCTGCGCCTAAGTATAAAGCAGGGATTCTATAGTGAGATGGAACTCAATTTATCTCCATCTTCCAAACAATAAGCTATATTGTATGAATACAACCATTCAGGTAATTTAAAACTATACCTGCATACTTTAATTTCATAAGTAAAATTTTTTTTATTATGCATATAGGAAAAAATGAAGAAATTTGTTTTATTACATTTGATTTTCTCTGTCAACGTCTTACTATTGGAGATGAGCCAAGCTCAAAATTCGCAAGATAATAATAATAATAGCCAGGTCAAATGGGCTTCCAACTGTGATTTTCCTGGCAACGACATTGCCTCAATCGCAGTTTCTTCGGAGCAGTGTGGAGGCCAGTGTCTTTCAAACAGCAAATGCACTCATTTCACCTGGTACTACAACGTATGCCTCTTGAAAAAAGCTTTAAATCCACGTGTTAGTGGCTTAAACGGCGCTGTATGTGGCTTCGTAGCAAACAGGGTATAGTAAATCCTTAAAAATAAAACTAGTTCATCATTCAATTATTGTCATTTTAAAACAAACCAGGATGTTGGTGGTATTGACAGTGGTGGAATGAACAGAAACTCTTACGACTACCAAACCCTTTTGAAAACCATTTACAGTGAGGCTCGAGGAGAGTCGGAGCTGGGCCAAAGGGCCGTCGCCTGGGTTATCTACAACCGGGCTAAACTGAATCGAGAGTACTGGGGTGGAAGCACTATAGCGGGCGTCTGTAAAAGGCCTTCCCAGTTTGAGTGCTGGAACGGGAAAAGCGACATCATCATGTCAGAGATAGGGGCCAGGGATGCTATCGATCGTTGGCTTCCGTCAGTCTATCAAGGAGCTGATCCTACCTATGGCTCTCAATATTTTAATAACCCGGAAAATGATGGATATCCAGACTGGACGACCAGGGTTATTCGGACGGTTAAGATTGGTGCTCACCAGTTTTACAAGGATCCCTAAAATCTGTAACTTCTGATTGTTATTTTAATTTTGAAAGAAAGAAAAAAATGAATTTCAATGTACTGATATTGGATTTCTATTTTAATCAGTTCTGCAAAGTTTAATATATGTTATCATTCATTTAACAAAATATATATGCTCCCTGTTTTATTGTAAAACTGTAATATGTTTAAAAAAGAAATAAAATTTAAAAAGTGCGTTAATTAAAAATCACAAATTCCGCGTTTTTAATAATTACTTTACAGTCATACAGTAGGCAAAACAATGTTCGATTCAACGGCATTATTTTTACCTTTTATTTTTAACAAAAAGAACCTATAGTCCTATATGAATTAAGTTAATCTGCTTCTTCTTTCTATCAGATAAATCTAATATTTTTAAAAGTAAAAGAGGGCTACTCAATCGATCTTCATGATATTTTTTACGAAATTGTCATATTTAGTTTTGCTTAAGCTGAAGTTAAAAAAAATTATTGTGCGGAAACTCGAACGCAAACATATTTTTAAAAGATGAATAAATGTTTTGGAATAAAAAAAAGTTCTCCGTCGAGCCGGATTTGAACCAGCGACCTATGGATATCTTGCTACTTTCTCTACAGTCCACCGCTCTACCAACTGAGCTATCAACGGCTGTTGTAAAAGGTGAATTCTTAGGAAGTGTATCTGCTTTCGACCGTGATTACGGGAAAACAAACACGAGAACCGGTTATCCTCTGTATATACTTTGCTATATAGTTACTATATTGAATAGAGAACGAACTCAAATTAGAATAGTGTTTGACATTGACATTCTTTCATCTTCTACAAGGTAGTTGTTGGTACGTTAGTGAAAATGTCCATCATAAACGAAGATGTATAAAGTATATGTTAGCACAATCATCAGTTCATTGCCATTTATTGTTAAATAATCATAGTATGCTTCTGAAGATGAAAACTATAAATTTGTAATTAAGTTTTTGTATTTATAATGCTTAATTTTAAATTTAAAATAGCCCATGTGCGGCATAAAGAAAATTCACTTGAACCGACCTTATTAGCAATTGCGTGAATTCATTGAAAAATCGATTTAAATAGTTTATCACATGATTTTATTAGGAATGATTTCTGTAGTGAAAAAAAAACAGTTGCATGCTTTTAAAGAAAAGTGTCGAGTACAATAATATTTCTTTAACAAAGAATGAAAAATACTATTTATAGTTATAGTTATGATGATAGTATAATGACTTATTAAGAACATTCTTTGTTTTTCAATAGCGTTGGGATTCCGCATCTGTACCTTTCGATGTAACACTTTTGAGCTGAAGTGAATTTATCAAATCTGTAGATTTTCTCTTATGGCAGCAAGAGAAGCAGGACGCAGATTGCCTATACATGCATAACATGAAGCTTATAGTTCCCAGTTAAAACTTAAATAGATCAAACCTTTCCAACTCAATGGCTTCTGCCACGGTGCCTGGTAGAGTAGTTCCACTCGTTTCAGGAAGTAAAAGGCAAAGAATCCCAACGAAAATATTGACGCAGGCGAAAATAATGTAAGGTAAAGATGGATTTACTCTTCTTCCCTACATCATATAAAAGTAAAAATCTATTTTAAATATATTTTCTAAGCGCATTATTGTTAACGTACTGCTTCAGCAAGGATAGGAGCGAGAATTCCACCGATTCGAGCTGAAGTAGAGCAGAAACCGACTGCTGCTGACCGAGTACTGGTCGGGAACAGTTCAACCGTGTACGAGTAAATGACTCCGAAAACACTTGTAATGAAAAACTTCCCAATTAATGAGAAAATCACTCGTACGTAAGCAGGATCTATCATAAAAATATCGAATAATGCAAGTTATATCAATTAGAATTACATCAGTTTTTACTAATTTAAACCTTCTGGGATGAGACCGGTAGCTAGGCAGGCAAGGCCTCCTGCCAAAAGCCCACATGTTAGGCCACTTCTTCGTCCGAAATAGTCGACAAAAAATTTCCCCGATATATAAGCAGGGATTTCCACTAACCTAAAAATTAACATTTATTTTCCACTCACTTTTAAATTTATTACAAATATCTTATATCCTTTACATGACTAGTTGATAGTTGAGATAAAAATCGCCGGACAAATTATTAGCCGAGTATGTTATGCCATAGTATCCCATATTGATAGCAACCCTATAAATGTAATAGCATCTAATTAACAGTATCGAATTTGAATTGATTATTGTGACTAACCAGGCTGTGGCGGTTACGAATAGCCGTTTCAACATGATCATCGAATAAAAAATGTCTAGTAAATTTTCTTTTCTCTGGTTACTTTTTTGATTGATTTCTGATACATCCTAAGATTTAATAGTATTAAAATACTATTTCATGTAGACCTAATGGCCTATTAAAGTATTTTTATTTTTAATAAGGTACCGATTTAATAGAGTTTGGACTAGGATAGACCAAGAGTTCAGCTGGTACTGTCTTTTCATTCACCTTAGCAGCTTTCATAATAAGATGAACAGCCTCTTGGTATCGCTTCTTAGATATTAGCCATAACGTTGATTCTGGCACAATCCTAAATCAAATGAAAACTATGATATATGTTATATAATCCAAGGTTTTTAACTATAGTAATTACCAGAAAATGCTTATGAAAGCAAAGATTGGAACCCCAATAATGAGTTGAAGGGTTCTCCAATCTCGAACGAAATAGGCAATAACTCCCACTAGGATGCATCCAAGTGTGAATACGGATTGGTAGATGAACCCACACATTAATCGGTACTTAGGACCAACGAACTCAACTCCTACAACACAGCTGATTAATATTTTTAAATAAAATATTTATTTGTGATGTGTACCCCAAACAAAAACGACGTCAAAATTGGCAATGCCGCCCATTCCACTGAGGAATCTAAGTACAGTGAAAGTGATGACATCCGGAGAAAAAGCAGTTCCAGTCACCACCAAAGCCATCATGATTACATTCACCAAAAATGCTTTTCTACGCCCTATACTATTTTTAAAATGTCAATATATTTTGAATTAAAAAGGAAATTGAATGATATTCTAATGATCTACGTGTCAGATAGTGTGCCAATCGTAATGGCTCCAAAGAGCATTCCAGCCATATAAGCGATGCTTGGAATAGGTAGCCACCATTCATCTTCACAAGTTAGGTTAAACTATAATTTAATACCAATTATTTATTTTCAAAATAGATTTTATAATAAGTATTTTAAATACGTCGGTGAAAATAGTGGAGGTGAAGGTAGATGTGTCGTAAACCCATTTGTCGCATTTTTCCAATTTATTTTCAATGATTGATTCATCGTTTCCCCGAAAGCATTCATCAGTGTTAGTTAACGTTCTGTTGTAGATGTAACAGCGGCTATATCCTTCTTCATCCCAAGGTATCGTGTTGTTTAACCAATTCGGATAGAAGTTCACATTACTGTCAGTGTTATTGTCACAGCCATCAACGAAGCATCTATTAGAAATAAAAATTTAAAATAGTTTGTTTTTTGCGAAAAAAATCCCTTCCTGTTGAATTTGAATTGAGGTTATTAACCTTATAGTGCTGACGATTCAATAAAATTATCAGTGGAACCCAGTTTATTTATACATTAAAAAAATTGGTGACCAACAGGAAATGTGACCCATCTATTCACATTATTACATAAATATGTGCATCAACTGAAATTATGCATAGCGCGAAACAAATTAATAATCTTGCAAAGTTTTCTGATGACAGACCTACTTCTATCTATCTCTTTTTAAAAATTGAATAATATTTCTTTAGCCTGAGGGCTGTATTACTGCTTTTTTATTCATACGTCACGAGATGATAAGCAAACAATACAGCTCTTTCCGGTCATGTTCAAATAGTATGCTATGTAAACTTTCTTTCATAAATATAGAGCAACCGATTTCTTGTAAGCTTAATATAAATATTGATAAATACCTATAATCAGAGACTCCTCCAGTAAAACTGTAAGACATTACGATGATGCTAGAAAAGAGTAGAGGAAATCCTAGTAAGATATAAGATCTTAGCTGATATCTTCCCAGCTGTCCAAGATGCTCCAGAATTCCGTCATAATTTAAATCTGCTGATGACACTTCTTCTTTCTCTTTTTCAGTAGATTCATTTGTCAAATTGGAAAATGTAACATCAATACTGTTTTTATTGGGCGACGCCATAATAAAGAATAACAAAGCACTGCGCTGCGCTCTTTTCACTAATATACTGCGAGTGAGTAGCGGCCCAGTGACCGTCCCTAGCTGGATCAATATTGCTGCCGGACTAACGGTCGAAACCGGACTGACATCGCCTGATGTATGAATTGCGTGAGCGCGCGCCGTGGGTACTAGAATATGCGGGTTAATATTTTACTGTTGCGAAGGGAGAAAACTTTAGTTGTTGTTGCTGTTGTTTGTTGGATCAGAAAAATATATAACTATATCCTTCCGCATTAACATTTACGACGATTAAGCAGCTGATAATTTTTTTTATTGCTTTATATCTATAATCCTATTAACATGTTCAACGCATATATATCGTATATTGCCTATTATGAAAAAAAGAATGACATTTTTTAAAAGGTTTAAAAAAAAGTTGAACTGGATGAAAAATTGTGTATGAATAAGAGAGAAAAAAGTCAAGAATCAAAAGGGATGACGTAATCAGCTTAGAAAGGAAGCTATGGCAAAATATTTATATAAGATAAGAATTTGGGCTGGCTTGCTGCCACATAGCAGTTGTCAGAGACGTCTATATATAATGAATATACAATATTGTCGGTTTATATATTAGAGCCGTTTGAATGTGATTTTTCTTTTTTTGAACGACTCCGACAGCACGATAATGTCGAATTTCTGCATATGTTGTAATCACAATATTAATATAGAAGTCAAAATAAAAATATAGTTGTATATATATATACTTTTCTAGTTCAATTGCATCTGCTATAGTGATGGGTAGGCGAGTTCCTTTCGTTTCTGGTAAGAGCAGAGAGAGAAGAGCGACAGAAACGTAAAGACAGCCAAAAATTATATATGGCAATGCCTGATCGACAGTCCTTCCCTGAATATCAACGCCAATCAATCACACATTATTGACTTCTATTTCATATGTAAAAAAGAAATTCATTTTAGCCTAAGATTACATAAGTAAAATAATTATATTTTGGAGTAGTTTATCGATAAAATTAGGAACGATAAATAAATATCGAAATAGACTTGGAATAGATATATTGCTAAATTGTACCGCATTTGCAAGAACTGGCGCGAGCATTGCTCCAACTCGGCCTGAAGTAGAGCAGAATCCAACGGCAGCAGCTCTTGTGCTCGTCGGAAAGAGTTCGACAACGTAAGCGTAGATAACACCAAAGATTGCAGTTGCAAAGAATTTTCCAATCAGTGAAAGGGTTATTCGAATATACGCAGGGTCTGTAAAATTTTAAATATATAGCTATTTTAATATTATATATAACAATTTATTCGATCTTTGCATTGAATTAGCTATAATTTATCTTTATATAATTAGGGATATTATAGAATTTACTTTTAAAGTCTTTAAGAAAATGAGTTTAAATTGCATATATACCTTGTGGAACTAGACCTGTAGCTAAGCAAGCTAAACCGCCTGCCAGTAATCCACCCATCAGTGCAGGTTTTCTTCCAAAACGATTAACTATAAATTTCCCTACAATGTATGCTGGTATTTCTACTAACCTTCAATACAATTTTAAAAAATGATAGTTTATCATGTGTTAGAAAATGGAGTTAAATCTTATTATTTTTACATGACTAGTTGGTAATTGAGGTAAAAGTCACCAGACAAGTTGTTAGCAGAATATGTAATGCTGTAGTACCCCATTGAGATAACCGTCCTTTTAAAAACAAGATTTAATAAATGTTTTATTGTGAAAATTACAGTAGTATTTTTTATGATGTATTACCATATTAATGTGGTAAATAACAATCGTTTCAACATAACTGGAGAACGGAAAATGTCAATGAGGCTTTCCTTTGATTGTGATGGGATTATATCATTTATTATTTCTTTTTCGACCTATTAGGAAAATTGATAAAAGTTCAATTCGTTTCAGTTCAACTAAATATCTTAAGAATTAAGTATTCCTATTAGGAAAGTACCAATTTTGTGGTTGGATTTCGTGTTGCAAGCAATTCCTCAGGTACGGTTTTCCCATTAACCTTAATGGCTTTATTGATAAGTTTCCTAGCTTCTTTGTATCGTTTTTGTGATATCAACCATAAAATAGATTCGGGTATAATGCTGAAATTAAATGAATGTCAATACCGCAATGACTTAATAGGTATTTTTTTTAAATTAAATAGCTTACCAATAAATAAATACCATAGCAAAAAGTGGGACACCTGTAATAAGTTGTAAAGTCCTCCAATCTCGAACGAAATATGCAATAGCTCCGATTATGACAGATCCAACAGTAAACATTATCTGATAGATGAAACCACATACGACGCGGTAATCTTTTCCAACCGATTCCACTCCTTTAGAAACCAAAGATATATTATTAGTTGATGCAACATTTACTTTCTAGTTACTACATCTCTATTTTTAATTAATTCTAACGGTTGACAAACTGATTCCTCTTATAATAGCGTTAATATTTCTTATTTTGTATGATTTGTGAATTTAAGAATTAAAAATCTCAGTTTAAGTAGGCCAGTTTAAGTTAAAGATATATGCTGGTTCGCCATTAATTCGAACTTACCCCAGACATAAATGAGATTAAAGCCGACAGCGCCCACTCCGCAAAGAAATCTTAGAACGCTATAGCTGATAATGTCTTGGCAAAAAGCACTCGAAGTTACCACAATGGCAGCGAAGCTCATGTTTATCATGTTTGCTTTCCGACGTCCCAATCTGTTAATATTATAACAAAATCATCAATGTTTCAATAATTAGAGCTAATATGACCAAAACTGAGAACAAATTGCATTGAGTTTTCATCATAGTTTTGAACACAGTTTAAGAAAGTTAATGTGAATGTAATTATAAAAAGATAACTATGGCTAAGGGTTTTCAAAAATTTCTCGACAACCCAGATTTTGAAATTTATTTAATTCAATTCAAATAAAATTAGTAACTAAGATGATTAGACATTTTATCAAATGTTAAAATGTCGTCAAATTTAAGCAATATATCTCATACATATCTGAAATAGGACCAAATGTAATGGCGCCAACTAGCATTCCTCCCATGAATAAGATACTTGGTATTGGCTGCATCCATTCATTCTCACAAGTGAGCTCAAACTAAATAGTAATTTAATTTTGTTTTGAAATGGTCAAACCAAATCTAAATAACTTTCAAACCTCTGTAAAAATAGTTGAGCTGAAAATAGATGTATCGTAGATCCATTGGTCACATGTTTTCACTTGGTTTTCAATAAAGACGTCGTTTTCCCCTTGAAGGCATTCATCTGTATTTCCCCAGGTATGATTATACATATAACATCGGCTAAACCCCGGCCTCTTGGCAAATTCATCCCAAGGTATAGTGTTGTTTATCCAATTTGGGTAAAATTCGCTATCTGTATTATTTAAATTATCACATCCTTCCACAAAGCATCTGTTTTAAATTTTTAAAACATGTTGGTAATGAAAAAATACTGAACACTAGAAGGAGACCAACCCTTCATCGTCAATATACTTTAATACAATTACTGGATTCTCTTCACCATTTCAGTGAAATTTAAAAACTGTGATATTTTAAAAAATAACTTTAAAATATATGCAGAAAAACTAATAAAATTGAGCCCACTTTGAAAACAAATTATCTAAAATCTTTGTAAATTGAATTATAGAAATTATTTATTTTAAGAATATTTAGTATATTAACCGGAAAGCGTAGTCACCTTTTATAATGGTTTTACAATTTAAAAAATACCTATAATTAGGGACTCCTCCAATAAAACTGTAAGACATGATGATGATGCTTGGAAAGAGAATTGGGAAGCAGAGCAAAACGTAAGCCTGAAGCTGGTATTTTCCCAACTGACCAAGATGTTCCAGGATCTCATCGTAATTCAAATCCGAGTCCGATTCTTTGTTTTTCTCCGTCTTGGTTTCACCAGAATTACTACCATTTTTCAGAAGTGAGTTATCGGTTCCAGACGAGTTCATTGTCTTCAATTGTTACGAAAAACAACCTTTGAACTCTCTTTTACTCGCGTCTGACAGTTTTGTCTGGAAAGAGAGAACTGTAAGTAGTAGTAGACTTTTGCAAGGCTTTAGAGAGAGAATCTACCCAAAGCATTATTTGTTTAGGGATTATTAATCTATGGCTCAGACTTGTACCTTCATATCCTGATGTAATTGCCTCGGTGTCCAAGGTCCCGTACCTTTGATATCTCTACTTTATAGCTACCGAACTGAATTTTTATATGACATTGAAACAATTGAGAAGGCTAATAAAAATTCCTGTATTCAGTAATGAAAATAAGTCATTATTAGAGAGTAAACGAATTTGCTTTTACCCACTGGATTTTTTGTTCAAAGTTCCTTTTGGAATTATAATTGAAATGGATAAAGCTGTTTTAAATTAATTGAAGGATAACATTCAATCATTTTTAAAAGGAGTGCAACACAGTTTCATCGTACCAAAGTATGTTGACAGTTTTTTTTTTTGCATTTTTGAGTCCCTTTTGTCAACCGAGGAAAAAATATTCAAGAAATAATTATAAATGTTTTCTTAAATGGAGAGTAAAATAAAAAAATTAAATTCTCAAATTTATTGTAATCCAGCCATTCCTTTGAGTTATTTCAATCGATACTATAATTAATTAATTTTTTATCACATCGGGATTGTGGTTCTGTTGCAATTTCGTTTTCTTTGCAAAAATTAAGCTGAGTTTCGCACTATATATTAATTTACTTTATTGAATGCTAATATTACATTGTCAACATCCAAAGGATAGAGCGTAAAACGGAAAAAAAAATTAAAGCCAGAAGAAAATGTTAATGTTTAGGTTTTAAGACTTAAAGGGATTAGCCAAATGAAGTTCTAAGCTGAAATGAATTAAATTAAAACTTTTTTTTTACATTTTAAGTGATGGAAAAATACTCTATTCGATAAAACAACTGGTATTTCATGCAACACTCGCAAAGTAGATTAAACTATTTTATGCAAAAAGAGGACATAATTTTTAAAGTTATTAATACTTTTCTGGTTGATTTTCTACTTGGATAGACGTATTTGACCCTATTGGCTTTTTCTTGGAGCGACAGAAGCATGTTTTTGAATTCCTGTTAAAAGTAAAATGAATTAAATAGTAAATTTAAATACGATGCTTGGATTGATATGTAAAACCATTACTTCTCCAAATTAATTGCCTCTTCCATTGTAGCTGGTAGACTTTTGCCCTTTGTTTCTGGCAGCATCAAAGTTACAAGTGCCACAGAAATGTAAAGAATCGAAAAGAGTATGTATGGTATTGCTTGATTTATAGTTCTTCCCTGAATGTCAACAAATAATAACACCAGTTTAGTAATAAATGAATTGAAAAACATAATGAATTTAGTATGCAAATAATAAAATTAGTATTTAAAAAAATTAGTAATATTAGTATAAAAGCTGCGTGATTGAACAATAAATATTCCTAAATCAGTATGTTTACCGCATCTGCAATAATTGGTGCTAGAATCGATCCAACTCGAGCTGAGGTATTACAAAAGCCTAGAGCAGCCGTTCTTGTACTTGTTGGGAATAGTTCTACAGTGTAAGCGTAGATAACTCCAAATATCGCCGAAGCGAAAAATTTCCCAATTAAAGAGAGAGTGATTCTAATATATGTTGGTTCTATACATTGGTATAATCAAAACCAATTGATAAAGAAATTAATAACATTTTAACTTTAAGATATCTACCCTCTGGAACTAGTCCTGTAGCCAAGCATGCAAGACCACCTGCCAATAATCCGACAACGAGAGGAACTTTTCTCCCTACACGATCAACTGCGAACCTTCCAGCAAGGTAAGCAGGAATTTCTACTAGCCTATTCATAATATGTTATGGGCTTAATTATTTTTATATTAAACCACATTGAAATTATACATGACTAGCTGGTAATTCAGGTAGTAGTCTCCAGATAGATTGTTTGCCGAATAAGTTATGCCGTAATAGCCCATGCTTACAATGCACCTTTATATGTATGAATGGTCAAAAGTTTATAATTTAAATCAAATTAGTTCATTCACGTTTATCTTCTTACCATGTAATAGAAATGAACAGAATTCGTTTTAACATAACCATTGAACGAAAAATATCTATAAATGATTCCTTCTTTTTAGGTTCGTTTTCGGTATTCACAATCTGGTTTAGGTCATCATCGATAGATGGTTTTTCATTCTTCATAGAAGGGAACAGTGGCATTAGAAAATTGTATGTTTTACTTTTAACGTTTGTATTAAAATTACCAAATTGGATGGTTGATCAGGAATGATGAGTAACTCATCAGGAACAGTTTTCCTATTAACTTTAGCAGCATTCTTGATTTGTGCACTAGCCTCTTCGTACCGCTTCCTTGATATCAACCAAAGAGTTGATTCTGGAACAATCCTAAGAGAAAAAAAGATTGAATTTTGAGAATGAGTTTAGAGTTTAATAATGACTTGCCAGAAAATAGATATTGTAGCAAAGAGTGGTACACCAATAATGAGTTGCAAGGTTCGCCAATCTCTCACAAAATAGGCCACTCCACCGATCAAGACCGCACCGATTGAAAACACAATTTGGTAGAGAAAACCACAGAGAACGTGGTAGTTTTTGCCAACGGATTCCACGCCTGTATAGGAAAAAAGGTATCGATGAAATACATTATACAAAGATAGTATATATAATTGCACTATACCTACCCCATACATAGATGACATCGAATAAACCAATTCCTGCCACTCCACTAAAAAATCGGAACACGGACAAAGTGATGATGTCAGGAGAAAATGCAGTTGCTGTCACCATGCAAGCATAAAAGGACATGACCCCTAAATATGTCCGACGACGGCCGATTCTATAAAATCACGAATTAATTGGTTTAATAGTTAAATGCGCATATAATCAAATATACATGTCTGCAAGTGCCCCAATGGAAGCTGCCCCAAATAACATTCCGACCATAAAGGCAATATTTGGTATTGGTTGTAGCCATTCGTTTTCGCACGTTAATTCAAACTTTAAAAAAAAATTGAAATCAAACTCAAATTAGATATTTCTTATGATATTTACTGTTGTAAAAATGGTAGAGGAGAAGACGGATTTGTCATAAACCCATTGGTCACAGTTGATGGTTTTTTGTTGAGTGATAGCGTAGTCTCCCTCAATACATTCCTCCACGTTATTCCATGTGTTGTTGTAAATTTCACAGTGACTCCATCTTTTGGAAGATTCTTCCCAAGGGGTTGTGTTGTTTAACCAATCGGGGGAAAAGTCCGTATCGTTGATGCTCTCACATCCATCGACCAAACACCTTAGAAGTAAAAACGAATGAAACCAATCTTTTATAAATAGTTTATAATGTGGCTAATAGATTACGCCACCTACCTTTAACTAAAACAATTCCACTTATTTGAAATCCTATAATCTTAATAATCAAATAATAACAACTCGGACTTAACTTATCAGAGCTTTATAGGCTTAGCACACGTGCCAATAAGATGAATCGTGAATTAACCACTTTTTACATAACATGATTTTAAAAAAAAATCATCTCCTATATTTTTTTCTATGATTTTTAACCTATCCATATTATTATTTAGCTTAAGTATGAATTATACACATGCATTCCTATTAAGATGTATAGCAATTCTATTAGAAGTAATTATAAAGACTTAATCGTCAAACCCTATATCTTAATTTAATTTGTCTAAACTTGAAATTAACCAGTGAAACGAATGAATATGTACAGTACCTATACTCGGGTACTCCACCAATAAAACTGTAGGACATGACGATGATACTTGGGAAGAGCATCGGCAAGCAGAGCCAGAGGTAAGACCACAGTTGATATTTTCCCAACTGCCCAACATGTTCGAGAATGTCATCGTAATTGAAGGTCTCCACTACTTTATTTGTACTGGTTGACTTTTCATCAGATTCGTCCAAAGAACCTCCAACTGAAGATGTGCTGTGGCTATCCGTCGACATTGCTAGCATAGACCAAGAGATACTCTGACAACCACCTTCTATGGTCAAGAATCGACCAATTAAGAATATAAATGTAAACTGTGCGATTTAGTCTGAGGTTTAGGGCGCAGAGAAAATAGAGAATAAAGAGATATGCCTATTTCTCCATCAGTTTCCCTATCGTATTTGCTTTCGCCACCCTCTGGTTTCTCCTGTTGTTTATTCATTAGTTCGAAAGCACTATATAACCCAGGACCCAGCAACTTTTGAACATTCAGACCCTGGTCATTTGATGTGTATCGCTTAAAACATGACACAATTGCCTCCCCTTCCACTCAAATCCTTCGCAAATCACATTAGACAATATTTGAACAGAAATAACGAGACTGTGAGGTATTATAAATGGTGTGAAAGAGTTCGACAACTTATACGAACAGATAACACCAAAGATTGCAGTAGAAAAGAATTTTCTAATCAATGAGCGGGTGATTCGAATGAATGCAGGATCTGTAAAATTATAAATCAACAGCTTTCAACAAAAGAAAACTCTTTAAAAAAATTATTCTATCCTTAAATTTGTTTATACTTTGTAATTTCGATCTGTAATTATGTAATAAGCTACGTCTTGCGGCTTAAAGCCTTAAAAAGAGTTTAAAAAGCAAATACACTGTGGAAGTATTAGTTAGTTTAAGTTTATCATTAAAAATCAAATCTATAACTAAGCAGTAATACCTGTATTTAGGGGCTGCATAAGCCCGAAGGTATTTTTCTAGCTGTTCCACAGATGTTCTTAGATCTCATAGTAATCTTGATATCTACGTTTTATAGCCATCGAAGTGGACGCTTATGTGACATCTAAACATGTAAACAGAAAATATATAATTCTTAGACAATACGAAGAGAATAAAGTGTATATATGTTTGTATTTACCCACTAGATTACTTTTCATTTTGGGTAGTTTGGTTACTTTGGTATTAGCTGGAAAACTTATTATATTGTTATATTATTTTTGCACATTGTTTTCACCTCTCTCTTCCTTCGTTTCGTTCGTAACCAATGAATAAGTGTTTGGGTTGTTTGGTTGAATTGATGGAAATGTAGATTGATAATTGAAATGACAACTTTGTAATCACTGTTTTACATTTTACAAAACGTAAATCTATTGGTTTTAAATATTAGTACTTTTCTACTTGATTTTCTATTTCCATTGAAGTGCTATTTGAATCTGAAGATTTTTTCTTGAAACGATAACAACACGTCTTCGAATTCCTGTTTGAAATATAACAATTAAAATATTTAGGCTAAAAAATATACATACATAAACTATTTTTATTATACTTTTCCAAATTGATTGCCTCTTCCATTGTAGTTGGTAAACTTTTGCCTTTAGTTTCTGGCAGCAATAAAGAAACGAGTGCAACCGAAATGTAAAGAATCGAGAAAATGATATATGGTAATGATTGATCTATGGTTCTCCCCTGAAAAGTAACAAGACAAAACAAAATTAAGCCGATCATTCAATTATTAAAAAGATTATAATTACGGCATCTGCAATAATTGGAGCAAGAATTGACCCAACTCGAGCTGAGGTATTACAGAAGCCTAGCGCAGCTGTCCTAGTACTCGTTGGAAAAAGTTCTACAGTGTAAGCGTAGATAACTCCAAATATTCCAGTGGCGAAAAATTTGCCAATCAAGGACAGAGTGATCCTGAGGTATGTTGGTTCTACATTGGTACAATATAAAGACAATAATAAATAAGTCACTACCAAGCGAAGTTTTATCTATACCCTCTGGTACTAGTCCTGTAGCCAAGCATGATAGACCACCTGCAAATAACCCGACAATGAGAGGTAGTTTTCTACCAACTCGATCAACCACAAACCTTCCAGCAAGGTAAGCAGGTATTTCTACTAACCTGTTAAAAATTATTGCGCTATGTTAAATTATTTTCATCTTAATTTTAACCTTGAAATTACATGACAAGCTGATAGTTTAGGTAGTAATCACCAGACAAATTGTTTGCCGAATATGTAATGCCGTAATAGCCCATACTGATAATACACCTATATTATGCAAACGTTTAGAGAAATCCTTTTTTTTTAAACTTATGGTATGATCTTACCACATAATGGATACGAGCAAAATTCGTTTTAACATAATCATTGATCGAAATACATCTAATAGTGACTCTTTCTTTTTAGATTCATTTTCAGCATTTAACTCAATCTGTTTTTGGTCTGTAATAGATGATTCCTCATTCTACATTAAATAGAAAGTAGATGAAAGAGTCGTTTTTTAACTTGTGTGTAATGAAAGTACCGATTTGGATTGGTCAGAAGGGATGACTAGTAATTCATCAGGGAAGGTTTTTTTATTTACTTTTGCAGCTTTCTTGATTAAAACAGCAGCCTCTTCATATCGCTTCTTTGATATCAGCCAAAGTGTAGATTCTGGTACGAGCCTATATAGGAATAAAATGGTAATAACAACAATATCCAGAAACTAAATATTACCACATTTGATGACTTACCAGAAAAGAGCTATCAAAGCAAATAGTGGAACTCCAATAATAAGTTGCAAGGTTCGCCAATCTCTCACAAAATAGGCTACTCCGCCGATCAAAATCGACCCTATCGAAAATACAATTTGGTAGAGGAAACCGCAGAGTACGTGGTAATTTTTACCAACAGATTCCACGCCTTTGTAAATAAGTCCTTGTAAATTATAATTTTATTACAAGATTGCATATTTATATGGTGCCTACCCCAGACATAAATGACATCGAACAGGCCAATACCAAGCATTCCGCTAAAAAATCGGAACACGGATAAAGTGATGATGTCAGGAGAAAAAGCAGTTGCTGTTACCACACAAGAATAAAATATCATAATACATAAATATGTCCGACGACGACCGATTCTAAATCAATCGAAAAACAAATTAATTTATATAGAACTGTTATTATGTATTTATACCAATAAAATTCATACAGATCTGCAAGGGCGCCTATTGAAGCAGCCCCAAATAACATTCCAACCATGAAGCAAATATTTGGAATTGGTTGAAGCCATTCGTTGTCACACGCAAGTTCAAACTAAGAAAATTATATGGATTATTTTTCATAATTTAAAATACTATTAAGCCTACTGTCGTAAAAACTGTGGAGGAGAATACGGAAGTGTCGTAGACCCATTGATCACAGTTGATGGTTTTTTGTTGAGTGATAGCGTAGTCTCCTTCAATACATTCCTCCACGTTATTCCATGTGTTGTTGTAAATTTCACAGTGACTCCATCTTTTGGAAGATTCTTCCCAAGGAGTTGTGTTGTTTAACCAATCGGGGGAGAAGTCCGTATCGTTACTACTCTCACACCCCTCGACCAAACACCTGAGAAGTAAAAACGAATGAAAACAATCTTCTTTTATAAATAGTTTATAATGTTGCTAATAGATTACGCCACCTACCTTTAACTAAAACAACTGAATTTATTTGAACCCTATGATCATAATAATAATCAAACAATAACAACTCGGACTTAACTTATCAGGGTTTAATAGGCTTAGCCCACGTGTCAATAAGATGAATCGTGGATTTACCACTTTTTACATAACATGATTTTCTTTAAAATCATCTCCTATATTTTTTTCGATGATTTTAAACCTATCCATATTATAATGTTAGCTTAATTATGAATTATACACATGCATTCCTATTAAGATATATTCCAATTCAAACTCTATATCTTAATTTATTTTTTTTTAACTTGAAATAAACCAATGAAACAGGTGAATGTATACCTATACTCGGGTACTCCACCGATGAAACTGTAGGACATGACGACGATACCGGGGAAGAGCATCGGCAAGCAGAGCCAGAGGTAAGACCAAAGTTGATATTTTCCCAACTGCCCCACATGTTCAAGAATTTCATCATAATTGAAAGCCTCCACTACTTTTTCACTGCCTTCCTTCTCTTTAGAGTTGGGTAGAGAACTTCCACTCGAAGATGTGCTGTCGCTTTCCGCTGTCATTTTATGATATATAGACAAGAGATACTCGGGGCAACAACCTTTTTGGTCAAGGACCGACTGCTAGTTGAGAATATCTATCGACGCTGTTCGACTTAGTCTGAGGTGATAGGTCAATAGATATGCATCTTTTTTTATATTATTCCTTTGGTCTGGTCGTGTTTGCCTCGACCACCCACTCGCTTCCCCCTGTCATTTCATCATAACCTAAAAAATTAGCTAAGCACAACCCAACTGGTTACAGTATATATTCCACAACCTCCTCCCCCCCCCCCCCTTTTCCATTCAAATCTTGGATAAATGGACAATTGGTAATTTAAAAAAAAAGAAACATTAAAAACAAATATACTTGAACCTCTGAAGCTTATGTAAGCATTGGGTGATTATAGCTGACGAAAACATTGCGTAAATTTGTTGATTCGGGATTTATTCTTGTTTATTTTTTTTTGTGCTAATCCCGCTCTTTTGAGTTTGTTTCCTAACAAAGGTTAACAGAACATTTATGCTTTGGAAAACAATTTCTAGATCAAATCCCTTCTCAAATAATGTATATCATTGATTTCCCTACCACTATATGGCTAATTGGGTAACGTTAAAAAAGAGAAAAACTTGTATGTTTTAAAGTGGATTTTTCTGCGCTAGACATAGTTGCTAGTAACTATAATGGTTGCCATGACGACTAAATCTAGCATAATAAATATCCTATAGATTTTTATTCTGCCTATGCATAATATCTTATGACTTCAATTTACCAAGAACTGCTGTGCTACTACTTATAGAAGTATATACATTCTACATGTATAACTATATGGTCCCTACTCCCTAGATAAGAATTATGGTCAAGGTCAACTTATCTCTCTCTCTCTCTTTAACTCGTAAAAACGTCTGGTGGTGCATCTAAGCAATTCTAAGTTATTGAAACAATGTCAAATAAAATAAAATGTATTTTTAAATATTCGTAAGTATAAATATTTTTGAATTGTATTACGTTCAATTATGGTGTAGTTGGATGGTTTATTAAGTGTGATTCAATGATTGCCGAGTGTTGAATCCGAAAACGATACCCAGTTCTATACCCCTATTAGTTAAGGGAAAAAAACTGTCAAATCAGTTTACCAAGAGAAAAATAATATGGAAAAAACTCACTTACCATGTTATCTAAGATGCGCATATAGGCTTCAAATTCCATATCCCCCAATTTCCATCTTATCTCTCTTTCTTCATCGGTCGAGTCTTCATCTCTCTTTTGACCGATAGCACTCCCTTGCCCCGCTCTGGCGTACTCTCCAGGATTCTTAGCATCTTCAGCGCATCTGCGCTGTGCTTCCTCAGAAATGAATACCAAATTTTCCAAACCGACAGGCATCATCCTAATTTGGGCTTCACAAGCTAGTACAGTGTAATAAGTCCTCCAGAATGCTTCTTCAATCGTCTCTCCTAAGACTACCAAACCATGATTTCGAAGGAACATGACCTATTACATTTACTTTTATGCATTACATTGAAGATGTAAATATTAAGAAATATGTAATATACTTGATTCGTGGGTCCAAGGCTCTTTGAGATCAACTCACGTTCTTCTGTGTCAATGAGAACGCCATGGTAAGGATGATAACTGATCCCTCCTATGTAGGCGCTTTCCTGGCTCAAAGGCAGTAGACCACATTTCATAGCTGAGACCTGGACCAATTATAAAGCTATATTAAATAAGTTACATAATATGAGTTGTATAACAACTTACAGCAACACAAGATGGGTAATGGATGTGCACAATGCATTTAGCGTCTGGTCGGAAGGAATGAATGGCAGAATGTAATACAAATCCAGCTAAAGCTACACCAAATTTAGTTGTTCCTCTGTCAATAACATTGCCCTGCAAATAAATGTATTTTTATAAGAACTGTATTTAAGTTGTTTTAAGAAAGATGAACCTTAATATCCACTTTGATCAGGGATGAAGCTGTCACTTCACTGTAATGCAATCCGTAGGGGTTAAGCAAGAAATGGTCGTTATTCTCTTGATTAACACGAACCTGAAAAAAATCTAGGTTAATTAGGAGTTTTAATGATTTAAATTTAGTAATATACCGTTATGTGATTGTCAGTAGCTTGAGACCAACCAAATATATCAACGAGTCTGTAAAGAGCAGCCAATTTACATCGCTCAGTATGTTCATTTTCTGTGTAGTTATTAGAGAGAGCTTCAGAATCCAGTTTCAAGTCATTGATCGGGATGATACGATTTGTTACATTTCTGAACTTTGGTCCAGCATCGGTACCTGGTTATCAAATTAAGAACTTAGGGTTATACGCATTTGCTTTTTGTCATAAATTCTATATAGTTTTAAAAATGTAAAAAACAAAAATACTTAAAAAACATAGTGCCAAATGTTCTATAAAAGTATGTATAACTTGCTTTACTACCTTTTACCAAATCAAGGAATTGCTGCTTAATTTTGTCCATCCTGCTTTACTCAATTATTTTAACTTGATTCATTTCTGACGCACAAAAAAGTGTGTATACTATACACTTTCTATTCGGAATAACACAACTAGCAAGCAGACTGTATTTTGAATATTACACCAGGGTAGACGCACTCTTATCAGACTAACTGGCCAGGGCCGACAGATGCCCGATAAGAACATATAGCTTATTATATATGAAAACTCCACGTCACCTAATTAAGAGCAGAGAAGACGTCTGCGTTAACTGTTTAAAACTACATTCAATTAGTTAGCTTTACATTTTAATTGAGTTTTGTATCGCATAGTTTTAAATTTCATTGAGTTCGTATTTAAAATAAATATGAAGATAAAAGTATTGCATTTTTTAAATGGTTAAAATACTGATTCACTCACGTGAATTGAGGGAACCCAGATTGAGATTATTACTGTTATTATTTTTAAATAATTACCAGTTTTGTAAAGCACGTTGTTTGTTATCTAAGCTTTGACACATGCTCTTTAATAGTCGTACACTTAGAGTTACATTATTCACTTTATCAAAATTTACTTAATTAAAAAGTGAAGTTTACCATCAATTAGGGGTAAAAACTCGATAATAAACCACTGGTAAAAGAAATATAAATTTGATTTAACGAAAAAAAACTGTTCATACCTTTTATCAAGCTTTTATTAAAATTTCTTGTTTATTTAAAAACTAAGGGTTCACGAATAAAATTTTTAATCAATCCAAAACAATGCAATTTTTAATGTCGAAAGAACTTACCAAAGCATGCTTTTTGTTTTGTCGAATGTTATAAATGCTTCCATGTATGTATGCCTCACATTTTTTTAAGGATTAGTTTTATCTTGAAACCCGACTTAATCCTCTCATGTCTTTTATAATTCTTTGAGTTAAACCGCTGTTATTAAAAAATAAAGATAATCCAAAAACATTGCTCACTCAGATGTTTTCGACTCCATACCTTTTTCTGATAGCTTCAGTTGTAGAATGCTTTCTATAAGAATAAGTGACGCATTGAAAATTGTCTAAAAAAACTTTTCTAACATGGTAAATATACAGAAGAAAAATGAGAACAAGCCTTTTTATTAACAGCATCACTAAAAGAATTTACTACCATGGCAGTTGGTTGGTTATATAACTAATCTGGTCAAATAAGACGCATTCTAAATAAAACTTCCCCTCACTAATCTTTTAATTACTTTTTTTATGTTGCAATCCTTAGAACTCCTTTTACATGTCATGTTGTTGGTAATTTAGTCTCAAGATACAGCTAAAAGGCTCCAGAAAGAAAAAAAAAGTTATTTCAAATGAGTGAAAGCAGTCCCACGATGTTGACGCTAAGCCATTTTGTCTTCATCATCTTTTTCTGTGGTATATATTAAATACTCAATCATTTCATTTTCAATTTGGTTAAAGTTATATCTATTGAGCTATAGGAGGACTTGTGCAATGTGCTGAAAACGATGTAGATTTTGGTTTGAGATGCGATTTCCCACTAAATGGGAATTGTGAAGTAAATCTGGATATTGAATGCGAATATCCTGACACTCCGAATGGGATAATATCTTCTCCTGGTTTTCCATTACTAGTTGACGATTCGATCAAATTTGGAAAAGTATACTAATAGTTTATTTAGTGGTCATTTTTATATTTCTGGTAAATTTTGTTTAATTTTAATTTTACAGTACGTTCTCGTCATAAAGACAAGTTGTGAGTCTAAAATCACACTGCAACTCAATAAGGAAAATTTTCTTATTGGTCATCCGGCCAACTCTTTTACGGTTGGAAACGGAGAAGCGGTGGATAAAATTAACGGTGACATCATAGACCCTGTTTTGTATGGTGGGACCAGTGGGACCACGTTTCCTAACGGCGAAAAAATTCTTGAATACGAAAGCTCTGGTAGTAGTATGTGGATGGAAGTTGATGTTTCTTTTGGTAGTTTTTGGTTCTACATAACCTACACCGTTACTTCAATTGAAGGTAATTTATCTGGATGAACAGCTGTAGATTTTGACATATCAAATTTAGTAGATGTTATTAACGTTAATTAAAAATACGAATTACAAACAATACTTAAACTAATTTATTTTTAAGTTTATTTTTAAATTGGTTAATGATATTTCATTTATTTTTGGTTGTAGTGACGGCGACTGAACCAACTACAGTAACATCAGGTAAAACATAAGTATTATCACAATTATACGATTATTCTATTTAATATTGACTTATTTTAAACTTAATTTTGTTTTTGAAGAGCCAACTGAGGGTACAACGGAGATGACAACGGGTATGTTATAAATTACGTACATCTTTTTAACGCTCAATAAATATATGAGAATTATTACAACTGTTCGTTTATTACAGAATCAACCGAAGGTACTACCGAAATCACGACAGGTATTGTTTTATAAACATTAATAAATAAATATGTTTTATAATAACGTTTAAAATTAATTTGATTCTCGAATTGCAGAGTTAACTGATAGTACAACGGAGGTCACAACAGGTAAATTTTGAAAATAAAATTGATAAATGTTCAAAATATATTAATTAAATATTCAAATTAAATTTCAGAACTTACTGAAGCTACAACCGAACCACCAACAGGTTTGTCAAAATATGTTGCTTAAAAAAATGTTTTTGTAATATTAATTCAAAATGTTTTCTTTAATTGCAGAACTAACTGAAGGTTCAACAGAAACCACAACAGGTATAATTATTTTCATTATAATCTTTATACAATCCAGGAAATAATTTATTAACATTATAATTATTAACGCTTAGTATTTAACGCTGTTTTTTCCTAATTACAGTGACGATTGAAGTTCCTACAACAACAACTTCAGGTACAGTGGACACACATTATTAAATAAATAACCATTTATTTATTAAAAATACATCTTACAAAATGATTATGTTCTTTGAAAAATTTAATATTCAATTTGTGAACTTGCAGGCACAACCACAGTTAGTCAAACCATTTCCACTACCCAAACTTCTTGGCTTTGTAACCAAATTGACACTTACAACGTCACATGGGCAACAAATAAACCTGAAACTGTGGAAAAGGATTGCAGTGAAGGAGTTACAGAAGCTACAGGAAAATCCTACTGGACATGTGGATACGAAAATGGTCAATACAAGTTTATCAACAGTCAACCAGATTACTCCAAATGTCAAAGCAAGGAACTTATTCAAATAATCGATTCTGTAAGCTTTCTTAAACTATTAATAAAAATAAAAAGTTTAATTCATTGAAATTTAATTTTCAGGTACAAAACAGTTCAGCAGAAATCACGGCAATATGGAAGAGAATCGCACATTTTACGTCAAGAAAAAATGCTTATTATGGACACGAAATTTTTCAAATCCTCACTGATGTTGTCGTTGATTTGCTGGATCGAATGGAAAATGAAATGGATGGAGTCTTTGATGCAAAATCCATCGAACATATAACATTCCAGATAAACTCGTCTTACTACGGAACTGAAACAATGAACCATTTAATAACCAATGATGCTCAATGGGACCAATTGGCAAACGTACTACGAAAATGTTAAACTGCAACAGAGTTGAACAATTATTTATAAATGTAATTTTACAGCTCAAAAGAGGTGACGAGGGAATGCTAAAGCTGCTGGAAGTTTCAAACGATATCGGATTTCGATTATCCGATGTTTCCAGAGTAGCAGAAAAATCTATATTGTGTGAAATTTCTTTTGAAAACGTGACCATATCCTCTTCTTATTGGGATGGTTATTTTGGCCCATTTTACGACTGCGAATTGGCAGCCTTGACGGAAACTTATCTCCGTTTTCCAGCTGGTCGAGATGTAAACAGTTACATTTTATTACCAAACACAATTAGAGAAAATCCTTACAAAGCAAGTGGAGTTTTCATAGCAGCTTCGAATTTGGTTAAACAGTTATTACCAGGACTCAATAACAGGTAATTCTTAATAAGGTTCTTAAATTTTATCAAGTGAAATTCTTTTTATTATTTTGTAGTCAAGGAAACAAAGATAAAGAAGTAAACAGTCCCCTATTAAGCTATACTTTGTACCACCCAGAAGCTGGTACGGTAATGGAAGTATCTCAGTTGCCGGTTGGTTCAAGTGTCCAACTAGTTTTTGAACATACTATTGGCGCCAAATACCCACCTGTTCGAACCATTCGCCGTGATTTGGATGATGGGGAAGAACCAAGTACAGTGATTGGTTCTTCTCTATGCTCATTTTTGTCACTTAACCCGATGACCAGGAATGAAGAGCCTGGTAGTAAGGGAATACCATTATGGGAGTGGGATAACGAAGGTTGTAGAGTGAAATCGACCAATAAAACTCACACTGTTTGCATATGTGACCATTTAACGGGGTTTGCAAACCTAATGGATTTTCACAATTACCATGTGAGTAATAAATTAAATATTTCTTGGGAAAATATCTGTTTTAAAAACAGTTTAATGCAGGCATCACCTGAGCTAAGTGCTACGAGTATGGCATGTACCATCTTATCCATTGTAGGTTTGTGTTTGACACTAATCATCCTCACCATTTTTCGGTATATATATAACAAACACATTTAAAAAGACAAAATTATTTTAATTGACGATTCACAATTTTGGTTTAGATCATTTATCAGATCTGAACCGATATCTTTTAACAAATCCTTGAAGATGATCTGTACGTTTCTTACCCAGAACCTTTGCATCACTTTGGTGATTTCCTATCTCATGATTTTGATAACCTTAGACAAAAGATATCTTCATTTGGATGACGTAAGCATTCCAAATCATAGGTTAATGTGCTGGAAACATTGCTATTTAACCTTTAAATTAGGTTACTTGCGCGGTCATGGGGGTTTTTCTTCACTACATTCTGCTGGCCTCATTTATGTGGATGCTTCTTGAAGGATTCCAACTGCATCGAATGACTGTGCAATTTGTACCTTGGGACAGAAAATCAGCTCTTTACTACGCAATAGTAGCATATGCTGCACCTTTTCTTATAGTTGGCACCACTGTTCTGATCGCAAATAGCTTACAACCAATCGAAGAAGAAAATATGATTAAGACTGGAATCATCCAGATTTATTCGGGAGACGAGACGTAAGGCTTCCTATTTATGAATGCATTTTTACATTAACGATAACAATAATGAATTAACGACAGATGTTGGCTTGTTGGAGAGCGATGGATGTGGGCTTTTAGTGGTCCAGTAGCAGTCATACTCTTGGTAATAAAATGTTTCATTAAACATAAAGTTTTAAATTAAATATATTTATATTTCGGCAGGCAAATTGTCTTTTCTTGTTTTCTGGAGTGTGGTCTTCCTGTAACTTATTCAGCAACTCAAAAGCTCACCAGAATGATATGATTGGGTAAATAGTTTATTTGTTCAGATGGAGTTTTTTTTCTTTCTTGAAACTAAATGAAAATATTGAAAACAGTGCGGTGAGAATAAGAGTGATTTCTCTAACCTTTCTTCTCGGTTTAACTTGGATAACTGGATTTCTACTGTATTCCGAATACATCGCAATGGCCTACATTTTTACCATAGTCAACGGTCTTCAGGGTGTTGTCATCTTTATTGATCGCTGTATAATAAACAAGAAAATTCGAAATGCCGCTATAGCAACCGTCACATGTGTACCGGTATTCAAGTTTTTTTTTTTTATCAATAGAATCAAATCTAAACCAACTATTTTATTGCTTACAGAAATATAAGCGGAGTAATACTTATTTAAGTAGCAGACAGCAAACTGTAAGAAGTGTAGTTCGAGACAGTTCGAAGGTTGCATCAAATGTTCCTGATAAAAATAATTTGTCTAAATCCAACTCAAATGATTCAACTACAGTAACTAGCCTGTAATAGATCCCACATGTATTGTGTATAGTTGTAAGATTCGTGAACGTTTAAGTCAGATTATATATTTTTTTCCAACTGGTTGATTATCCATTCTCTACCTATTATAAAAAAAATTCGGTACTCAACTCACCTAAATAAAAACGAAAATTAAACGTGAAATTCTTCCAAATTGAAATTCATCAAATTAATAGTAAGAATGTATAGCACCTCAACCAAGGTGTGCTCATTTTTTATGTATTTAGAGAGGATCCAGATTCAAATAATTGATTGGGATACTGCGATTTGTAACATTTTTTTTTAGCTTTTATCCAGAATCGACACCTGGCACAATCAAATGAAAATATAATGAATATGTATAAATTTTGGCTGTATAATTGTGTTTATGTGAAGAATCGGTATGCTATTACTATTGAATAAATGATATTTTTGGCTAGCCTTTAGGCTATAAAAATGTAGAATGTTTACACACAGGTAAATTAGTACTGAATGTACTTGATTGACTGCTTTTTACCAAAGCAAACAACCGTTGTCTAATTTTTTCCATCGTTGTTTTACTACAAATTAATAAAATTTTAACATTTCTGATGCAATAATAAACGTGTATATATATAACACCGACTGTACATTATGTACATCATCATTATAGGGCAGACACTCTTATCAGACAACTGGCCAGGACCGGCAGCTGTCCGATAAGAGAATAGGTTAATATACATAAATATATATGAACAGCCCACGCCACTAAGATGCCAAGGGAAGTCATATTTCTTTAGCTGCTTTGAATTTATTTTCATCAGTTAGCCAAAAGTCCCTTAACTATTGCTGAAATCTGTGGCATAACTGTTTGAAAATCAAATAAGCTGGATGGGATTATTTCATTTATTATCATACATGATTTCTGCATTGGCTATTAATATGTATTGACTGTTAATATGGGTATAAAACACTGAATACCAATAGTATGTGACCAGCATATAAATCGAAACTTTCTGATTAAGGGAAACCAGGACTAGATTTACTACTTTTAATTTCATTCATTTGCTTTTTATTACGTGTGTCAAACATTCTTGCGAGAACGTTTAATTATTTGTTACCTAAATATTGGCACAAATTATATAACAGTCAAATTAAATGCTTAGATACAAAATCAAACAATAGATAAAAAATCTGATTTCCCTCAATTGGGATCAAACTAATCGATTCACTGGTTGAAGGAAAAAGTTGATTTAGAAAAATGTCTTATATACTTCAATTAGTTTATCATTCATTTACCTATTTTTAACATAGGAAAGCATGAATGCGTATTCCAAGCTTTCAGTAGCCTGTGCATTGAAATTTTTAAAAGGATTAGTCATATCTTGAACATCGACTAGTAAATCTTCTCATCTCTTTTGTAATTCTGTTTGCAATGCCAACGTTATTAAATAATAAAGATAATTCAAAACATGCATAGAAGCTCACTGATGGTGGCTTTGACGTCATATTGTTTTGAGATAGCTTTAGTTGTGAGATGCTTCCTATATGAGTAAGAAGTCGAAATGAGATTCGTCCTAAAACATAACTGAATTCAAGAAACAATTTTGTGTTTTAAAACTTCTTCGAGTCGCCCTTTAAATATCCCAAAGGTTAAACATAATACTTATTTAAGGTAAATAAACAGTAGGTACTATTTTATAAATGTATAAAAAAACTTTTTTTTTCTTTACAGCTCTACCTTTATCTCAACATTTGGTACCATTGGGGGTCATAGAACAGCTCTGGTGAAATAAACCCACTGTATAAGAAAAAACTTCCCCTACCTAATCCTTCTTTCAATATCTAGTGACGCGTTTATAAGAATCTCTCTTACAGATCATGGTATATTTTCTCAATCGCAAATCCTACAATTTTCTTTGACAACGTATATCTCTAAGATTTCATTTCATTACCGTTTTCTATGTTGTAATATTAGAAATCCCCTTAAGGTTTCTTGTCATTCGTGACGTAATCGTAAGGTACAGCGAAAAGGTTCCTGACAAATAATTTCAAAGAGGCGGTGGAAGCGATTCAAAGATGACGATGCTACTACGTTGTGTCTTGTTTATCATCTTTATCTGTGGTATCATTCAATACTCAACTATTTTCTTTGGTTAAAATGGTCTATTGATTTACTTGTACAACAGGAGGAGTTGTGCAATGTGCTGAAAACGATGTAGACTTTGGTTTGAGATGCGATTTCCCACTAAATGGAATTTGTGAAGTAAATCTGGATATTGAATGCGAGTATCCAGATTCCCCGACTGGATTCATATCTTCTCCTGGTTTTCCATTACAAGTTACGGATTCGACCAAATTTGGAAAAGTATGCCAAAAGTTATCTAGCGGTGATTTTTCTATTTCTATTTCTTTTAATTTTTAATTTTAATTTTACAGTATAGTCTTGTCATTAAGACAAGTTGTGAGTCTAAAATCACACTGCGACTCGATAAGGACAAATTTCTTATTGGTCCTCCGATGAACTCTTTTACGGTTGGGAACGGAGGAGAGGTGGACACTATTAACGGTGACATAATAGACCCTGTTTTGCATGGTGGGGACAGTGGGGACACGTTTCCCAACGGAGAAAAAATTCTTGAATACGAAAGCTCTGGTAGTAGTATGTGGTTGGAAGTTGATGTTTCTTTTGGTTTTTTCTGGTTCTACATACCCTACACCGTTACTTCAATTGAAGGTAATTTATCTGGATGAATAGATTTTGACATATAAAATTTAGTAGATCGTTTTTAACGTTAGCTAAATACGAATAGCAAGCTACTAAAACTTCTTTATTTGGTATTTGCTGGTTACTAGTATTTTTTCATTTCTTTGGTTTGCAGTGCCGACGACAGAACCAACTATAATATCATCAGGTGCAAAATACTATTATCAACATTATACAATGATTTGATTAACTGTTGACTTTTCTTAAACTGAATTTGGTATTGCAGAGCCAGCTGTAGGTACAACAGAGATTACAACGGGTAAAACTTGTAAAAGATACAAATTTTGAAAAGTTATATTACAATAAAGATTTGAAAAATATATATAGATCCAACCGAGAGTACAGCGGATATGGGAACAGGTATTTTCAAAAATAAAATACTATATTGAAGCAATTGAATTGGGCCAGCAAATTTATTGTTTTTCTTGAATTCTAGAGACAAGTGAAGATAAAACGGAAACAGGTAATTTTCTCCCATTTTTTCAAGTTGGCATATCCTGTCTTAAATTAACGGATTCATGCATAGAAGATTCAACTGAAATGACATCTGAGATGACAACGGGTAACATTTTTAGAAAATAAATATGTAAAATTAAGTTTGAAAAATAATGTTATTACTAATGTATAGATCGAACAGAGGGTACAAGTGAAACAACAGTGGGTATGTTATAAATTACGTATATATTTTTTTTAACGCTTAATAAATTTATGAGAAGTATTAAAATTCTTCGTTTTTTAGTTATTATTACAGATTCAACTGAAGGCACTACAGAAATCACGGCAGGTATTGCTTTCTAGACATTATTGAACATAGCTTAAGTTAAATTAATTGGATTCTCGAATCGCAGAGTTACCTGAGGGTACAACGGAGGTCACAACGGGTATTGAAATTAATAAATGCTTAATATGCTAATGTAATAATGAAAATAATGATTTCAGATCCAACTGAAAGTATAATTGAATCAACAACAGGTTAGTCAAAAATATATATCTTAAACAATATTTATCTAATATTTATCAAAAATGTGTTTTTTAAATAGAAGAACCAACTGAAGATTCAACGAAACCCACAACAACAGGTAGAATTTGTTAACAATGTGGGAAAATAATTTAACATTTCGCTTACAGCAAGCATACTATGTTAGATTAACACCTTTCCTTAAATACAGTTCGAACAGAAGGTACTACGAGATCAACGCAAGGTATATACATTAATTAATCATTATTTTCTCAAAAACCGCATCAAAAAATAATTAATTGTCTTAAATGATTGTTAAATATATGAACTTACAGGCACAACCACTGTTAGCCAAACCATTTCCACGACCCCGATTTCTTGGCTTTGCAATCAAATTGATACTTACAATGTCACCTGGACAACAAATAAACTCGAAAAAATGGAAAAGGATTGCAGTGAAGGAGTTACAGAAGCTACTGGAAAATCCTACTGGACATGTGGATACGAAAATGGCGAATACAAGTTCATCAATAGTCAACCAGATTACTCCAAATGTCAAAGCAAGGAGCTTATTCAAATAATCGATTCTGTAATTTCTCTTATAGTGAAGTTTAATATTTATTTTTAATTAAGTGAAATTTATATTTCAGGTGCAAAACAGTTCAGCAGAAATCACGGCAATATGGAAGAGAATCACAAATTTTTCTTCAAGAAAAGATGCTTATTATGGACATGAAATTTTTCAAATCCTTACTGATGTTGTCGTTGATTTGCTGGATCGAATGGAAAATGAAATGGATGGAGTCTTTGATGCAAAATCCAACGAACATTTAACATTCCAGATAAACTCATCTTACTATGGAACTGAAACTATGAACCATTTAATAACAAATGATGCTCAATGGGACCAATTGGCAAACGTACGAAAATGTTAAATTGCAACAAAATTGAACTATTATTCATAAATCTATCTTAACAGCTTAAAAGAGGTGACGAGGGAATGCTAAAGCTCCTGGAAGTTTCAAACGACATTGGATTTCGATTATCCAATGTTTCAAAATTAACAGAAAAATCTATACTATGTGAGATCTCTTTTGAAAACGTGACTATATCATCTTCTTATTGGGATGGTCATTTAGGCCCAATTTACGACTGCGAATTAGCAGTCCTGCCATCTCAAGAAACTTCTCTTCGTTTTCCAACTGATCAAGATGGAAACTATGATAACAGTTACATTTTGCTACCAAGCACAATTAGAGAAAACCCTTACAAAGCAAGCGGAGTGTTCATAGCAGCTTCTAATTTGGTTAAAATGCTATTACCAGGACTCAATAATAGGCAATTTGAATAAGATTTTTTTTATCAACATTGAAAAATATAATTAGTTTTGGTTTCTATAGGCAAGGGAAACAAGAGAAAGAAGTTAATAGTCCATTGATCAGTTACACACTGTACGATCCCGAAGCTGCTACCTTAATGGAAGTTTCTAAGCTGCCTGATGGCTCAAGTGTCCAACTCGTTTTGGAACATTACATTGGCGCCAAATACCCACCTGTTCGAACCATTCACCGTGAATTGGATGATGGGGAAGAACCAAGTACAGTGATTGGTTCTTCTCTATGCTCATTTTTGTCACTTAACCAAATGACAAGTAGTCAAGAGGCTGGTAGTAAGGACATACCAATTTGGGAGTGGGATAACGAAGGCTGTCGAGTGGAATCGACCAACAAGACTCGCACTGTTTGCGTATGCAACCATTTAACGGGGTTTGCAAACCTAATGGATTTTCACAACTACATTGTGAGCATTAAGCAATAAAATTTTATTTAAAAAAAATCTAACAACCTTATACAGGCATCACCTGAGCTGAGTGCTATGAGTTTAGCCTGCACCATTTTATCCATCATAGGTTTGTGTTTGACATTAACAATCCTCACCATGTTTCGGTACGTGTAACTAACAGACTTATAGACCATATCAATTTATTAACCTTTGATTTTTTAAACAGTTCTTTGAAGATGATTCGTACATTTCTTACACAGAACCTTTGTGTCACTTTAGTGATTTCCTATCTCATGATTTTGATAACCTTAGACAAAAGATATCTTAATTTGGATGACGTAAGCATGCAAAACCATTGATAAATGTGCCGAAACTAACTGCAACTTATCCATAAAATTAGGTTACTTGTGCGGTCATGGGGATTTTACTTCACTATATTCTCTTGACTTCATTTATGTGGATGCTTCTTGAGGGACTTCAACTATATCGAATGACTGTCGATGTATTTGATGCTTGGAACCGAAAATCAGCTGTTTACTACGCAATAGTAGCATATACTGTACCTTTACTCATTGTTGGCATCACCGTTTTGATAGCAAATAGCTTACAGCCAATCGAAGAAGAAAATATGATCAAGTCTGGAATCATCCAAGTTTATTCGGGAGACGAGACGTAATGCTTTCTGTTTTAAAATTTATTAATGTATGTTTTTAATGATAACAAACGAACGACAGATGTTGGCTAGTTGGAGAGCAATGGATGTGGGCCTTTGGTGGTCCAGTAGCAGTTATCCTCTTGGTAATAACATTTTTCCATGATCATAGTTTTAAAAAAATACATATTTTGTAATTTTTTTCGTCAGGCAAATTGTCTTTTCTTGTTTTCTGGAGTGAGATCTTCCTGTAAATTAGTCAGCAACTCAAAAGCTCATCAAGATCATATGCTTGGGTAAATAAAGTTGTTCGGTTTAACTTTTTTTCCATCTTGAAACTAAATGTAAGTATTGAAAACAGTGGAATGAGGATGAGAGTGATTTCTCTTACATTTCTTCTCGGTTTAACTTGGATAACTGGATTTCTACTGTATTCCGAATCCGTTGCAATGGCCTACATTTTTACCATAGCCAACGGTCTCCAAGGTGTTGTCATCTTTATTGATCGTTGCGTATTAAATAAGAAAATTCGGAATGCCACCATAGCAACCATCAAATGTTTACCGGTATTAACGTTTTCTTCATTTTTTATGAAAAACTTAAATCTATATCAATTGCGTTTTATGCTTTCTTTCTTTTTTTTACAGAAGGATAAATGGAATAATACTACTTTAAATGACAGGCACCAAACTGTAAAGAGCGTAGTTCGAGATAGTTCGAAGGATTCGTCAAATATTTTGGATCAAAGTAATTTGTCAAATTCAAATTCAAACGATTCAACTGTACCCATTAGTCTACGTATCCGGTGGTAGATTTTATAAATGTTGAAAACTGGTTTCACATCCATTCTCTATAAATTATTTTATAATAAACAATTTGGTGAATAATGATGCGCAATGGACCGATTTGAAAAATGTATAGTGATAACTCTCAAAATAAATATTTCTAAAGTTAATCATAATTAATTTTGTTAGCAAAATGTGAGCGATAAAAGGAATGCTCACACTACTGAGCGTTTCAAACGAAATCGCATTTTGCTTAGCCAACGTTTCACAATGGGCCGAAGTACCACTGCTTTGTGAAAATTCCTTTTTAAATGTTACCATATATTCATCTTACTGGAACGGAACCCAAGGACCAGTTTCGGACTGCAATTTGACGAGCATGGCACCGCTAAATACTTCTCGGTATTTCCCTCAACTCAAAAGGAAAATAAATTGGAGAACACGGCTAGTTACATAGAACTTCCAGATGATATCGGCAAGAGTGGCTATAAAATCGCGGGAGTTTATATTGGGGCTTCAAACCTGTTAAAACTAACCATGCCAGAATCCCATAATAGGTAAGTCTGAGCCCTAATTCCGTTGGCCTTTGGTTAAACTTATTTGTTTTTAATTAAAAAAAAAATTGCAGGGCACAGTTTGATTATAAAGAAGTCAACAGTCCACTTATTAGTTACACGCAGTGTTGCACCGTTAACGAAAACGAAAACGAAAAATAATAACAAAAACGAAGGAGAACGAGACCCTTTTTAAGGAACAAACGAAAACGGAAGGTCTCAAAAAGACCTCAAAATAAAAAGTCTAGTTACAACTTTGATTTTATTTATTTATTTAGTCCATTGAATTCGAATATATTCAAAACCTATTGAAATATTATTCGAATTCATTAATAAATATATTAAATATTCGAATTATTCGAATTATATTCAATTCATATGGACAATTAAATATTAATAATCATTCGAATCGAAACTTTTAACATATTTATTAATTTATTCATTAAAATAGACCATTTTTATTGGAATTTAAATTGATTGAGAGCCTTAAATACAAATATGAAATAAATAAAACCCTATTGTTTACTAGAAAACGAAAACGAAATATTTATAAATTTTGTTTCGTTTCGTTAACGATCGTTAACAAAAACGTTCGTTTTGAAAAATTGAAAAACGAACAGGAAACGAAACGAAAGTTTTCAATTTTTCAAAAACGGTAACGAAACGAAAACGAAAGAACTAAAAAAAACCCGAAACGATGCAACACTAGTTACACGTTGTACCATCCAGAGGCTGACTTTACAGCCGATGTGTTGCCAAATGGTTCCTATGTTCAGCTCGTTTTCAAACACGAATTTAACGCCAAATACCCTCCCGTTCGCACGATTCGCCGCGATCCAGATGGATGTGAAGAAAATAGCGCAGTTATAGGTTCCTCGATCTGCTCCTTTTTAGAACTAAGTAAAACTAATAGCAACGGTAATTGGAGCTGGAATAACGAAGGGTGTCGGGTTCTATCGACCAACAGTACCCATGCTGTTTGCAAGTGTATTCATCTGACTGGATTTGCTGATCTTATGGCTTTTCACGATTTTGTTGTGAGTTATTCGAAATGTAATTTTTGGTTGCAAACATCTCTTAATAATTTTCTATCACAGGGTCGATCAGTGGCCACTAGATGTGTACTAGCATTACGTGCACTATACTATCAGTCATCTGTTTGGCTACAAAACACGGCATTAGAAAATACAAATTGGGCATCTACACATGAATTTATAGTATCTTTAAAGTAAATTAGGTCCTAATGACATAATACCTTTATAGAATACCTAATGACGAAGAAAAAGCGGCCGCGTGCGGAGGCCCCTTCTTCTTCTTCTTATGAGAAGAATGCATTAAACACTCAAGAAAAATAGAATAACACGTATAAGCTTACACCACGACATGAAAAAACGTTCAGCAAAAAGCCACAAAGAAAAAAGTAAAAAACGAATTAAAAAAAATCATATATACTGGTATAGTGATGAAAAACCAGTGATGTAAACCTTATCTAATTATCTGACGGCCTGATAGGCAGATAGGACTCCTGCTGATACTTGGTGACTGTAAGATTCTACTCTAGTTGATCTAGATTCTATATTATTGCTGGGAAAGTCATTTACGGTACCTGTACCGTTGTACGATACCAATTTGGTCGATATCAGAGGCAAGAGGCACGCAGCCAGGCATTCCATTCAAACACATTCTTAAATGGGACAATTCATTTGAACAAATTGGTAGTAGAACTTAATAATTCCTGTGGAATTCAAATAGAGGTTGGACCAGCTGCTCAAAGTAAAAAAACAACAAAAAAACTAACTAAATCCATACGGCTTCATCATAAATAAGAACTACACTTGTCCTTACAAATGATTTATAACACACGTTAAATCATGTATTAATGTGAATAATGAGAATGAAGCAAAAAAAAAAAAAGGTAGCTCAGTAACAAGGTAACCTGTGTTACGAATTATACATTTGAGCACACATAACACAATTGTTTAACGCGTGACTAAAGCTTTAGAAGCCCCTTCATAAAGCAAGAAACGTAAATCCCTTTATAGTTAGGGGAAACTGACGCATTGTCATGTTTATACATTCTTTTACTTCTTTTTAATTAGCATCGAATCAAGTATATCACTACTATACTGCTGGGATTAACTTATAGATCTGGTTAATTGCTGTCGCACATTCATGATAGGAGTAAAACTTAACGGTCAGTAGTTGATTGTATATGGTCTACGGATGAAGTTATTTCAACAACGATGCGTTTGTTCATTTGTGTCTCGTTTTTCCTTCTTCTTTTAGGTTTTTTACTCAGTTCATCTGTCTTTTAAACCAGATTTTAATTATCTTGTGTTTCAATCGTAGGGGGCATGACTAATGGACTTGGGCCAACCCTATTGCGAAAGAGAGCTACCTATTAAATGTTCAGACCTGCCGACAAATTACTCTGGAAATATACTGTCACCTGGTTTTCCGTTGAAAATTAAGGAGGAACGCCTTTTCGGAATTGTATTTTTAGCACTTAATTACCTAATTTATTCTTAATTAATGTATATGTATATTTTTAAATGATAGTTTGTCG
Source organism: Chydorus sphaericus (assembly GCA_030141595.1). Classification (NCBI taxonomy): domain Eukaryota; kingdom Metazoa; phylum Arthropoda; class Branchiopoda; order Diplostraca; family Chydoridae; genus Chydorus; species Chydorus sphaericus. Next base: position 301,091 of record CM057932.1, on the reverse strand, counting down.
TCATCATAACAGCAGATTGTCCCCTTACTATTAGCTTAAAACTCGATAGACCAGACTTCCTAATAGGTCTTCCAGACAACACTTTTACTGTTGGGGAAGGGGAAGAGGTAGATACAGTAAATGGTGTGATAATTGAACCTCGTTTAAAAGGAACGGAAAAGTTTCCTGAAAACAAAGAGATTCTTGATTATTTTAACTCTGGTAGCAGCAGTATGTGGATACAAATTGACGCTTCAAAAGGTTTCTTCTGGTTCGACTTTGAATACTTGATTACCACGTCTGAAGGTAAGTAATATTTCATTTTAATTTAATTTTGAATGTTGATTTAACTTTTTAACGTTTACCATTTATTTCTTTGCGCCTCATTTAAATGATCGTTTTTTAAACTCCTTTAAAAGCAATTTTAACTAGCGTTTTTTATTTACTTTAATTTTTTTATAGACATATTTTATTTTATGATAAATTTGCCTAGGATTAATTTCAAACCATTTCAAATCTTGATTTATAGTGACAAGTACACCAACTGATATAACACATTTTTAATGTGAAAATTTATGTAAAGGGGGTATGTTTGATTCGATAAGACAGTAATAAGTTCAAAATGTGTTCATTGGTTGGGCATTTGATTGATTGAAATTCATTCAATATTAATTTTAATATAGTTTTTTACCACAACTTTTTACTAAACTTGTATTTGTCTAAACATTTTTATATCTATCCGGAATTAAAGTAACGACTACCGAAGAACCCACCACGGAATTATCAACAGGTAACACAGTTTTTTTCACTTATTCAAAATGAAAAGGGCAAATTAAAAGATTAAATGAAAAGGGTAGGTAAGAGTTTTTATCAATTCTGTTTAATTGAAACCACCGCCTTGATGGATTGTATTTAAAAAGGAAGATTTTGTATAAATAGTTGTATTTGAAGACTAAAGCATAAATTCAAAATTAATTTAACACAATTATTTTAAAATTTAAATCCTTTTAAAGCTGGATGCACGTATAAAAGAAATGTAAAACATATACGTTAATTTTATCTTTTATTTTAGAAACCTCTGAACCGACGTCTGACCCTACTGAAACATTAGGTGAGGTCCTCCTTGCTGATGGGTTTAAAATATTTAAAATATAGGACAATAAAATAGGAATATATAGAAAAAGGACTTAAAATTAATAGTTGTATATAAAGACCAAAGCAAACATTCATCACATTTGCGTTAATTTTCTATTTTATTTTAGAAACATCTGAACAGACGTCTGACACTACTGAAACATCAGGTTATTTATTTACTTGAAATTTACCACCTAAAAAAAATGTTCAAGTTGTTGCACTCCAAAATGATAGTTTGAATTTAATTTCAGCGCGGGAAAAGCTAACCCCGCTGCGTATACACAACTAGTAGGAAGAAACTTAGACAAGTATTTTTTGGACGCAGCGCGACCAAATTTGAATATCAAGAAAAAACAATTAATCTGAGTTGTAAAAAAAAAATATTATAGTTTTTGGTATAAAATAGGTCTTATGAAAATAATAAAAAACCGTAATCAGCGTTAATTTTCTAACAGCGTTATTTTTTATTTTAGAAACATCTGAACAGACTTCTGACACTACACAAACATCAGGTGAGGTCCCCACGCTGATGAGTACAAAAAAGACTTTAAATTAATCTATATGTATAAAACAGAAAGAGATTCGGTAGGTCGGTGGCAAGAAATTCCTTGATTATTCCAAATTTTGGAGGGTTTTGTTTGAAAGTAGATAAACCTTCAATGTGCAGTTATAGTTTTAGTAATTAAGAAGAATGTAAGGGAGCTTATAAAAACTAACGCTAGGAACGCTAACATTAAACACGTAACATATGTTTTAGAGAAAATTCAAGATTATAGTAACAAATTATTTTGAAACGGGATGTATGTACAATATGGTCCAAATAAACTTCAGGGGCACAAAGCACTAAACAGGTAAGGGCCCCTCAAGTTTATTTTAACCCATACTCTACAGTACAAAAGAGGTATGAAGTTTTCATGTTAATTTTTTTCCTTTCTAGAAACCTCTGAACCGACGTCTGACCCTACTGAAACATTAGGTGAGGTACCTCTTGAAGGGGTTTATATGAAACAAAATTTGAAAAGATTTTGTATAAATAGTTTTATATGAAGACTAAAGCAAACATTCATGATTATAGTAACTAAGTAATTAAAATAATTAAATTCATTTTGAAATCGAATGCATGTACAAAATAGATATGACGGATTTATGTATATTTTTTTTTCTTCTAGAAACCTCTGAACCGATGTCTGACTCTACTGAAACATCAGGTGAGGCTCCTCTTGCTGATGGGGTTTAAATATATATATATATATACATATAAAGTTTGTATAAAAAGTTATGAAGACGAAGTATATGAAGACTAAAGCAAATATTCATGATTATAGTAGCCGAATAATATTAAAAATATTAATTTTAAATTTAAATTGGATTTATGTACAAAAGAGATATGATATATTTATGTTTTTTTTTGTTCTGCTAGAAACCTCTGAACCGACATCTAATCCTACGGAAACATCAGGTGAGGTCCCTCTTGATGAGTTTTTTTTCTTCTGTATCTACAAAAGAGATATGACATATTTATGTTTTTTTTATCTGCTAGAAACCTCTGAACCGACATCTGACCCTACGGAAACATCAGGTGAGGTCCCTCTTGATGAGTTTTTTCTTCTGTATGTATAAAAGAGAAAGAGAATTGATGGCTGGCAAGAATACCTTGATTGGGCCAAATTATGGACTAGTAATTTCAAGTGAATTTTTTTAAACATTGCCACAGCAAATCAGTAAAATAATTGTTATCGCGGGTTATAACAGCACGACTTATACGGGTCAACTGGGAACATGTGAGCCAAGTGTACTTATTGAAATTGGGCATTTCTATTTGAATAATGGTTTAACGCTTGCTGATGGGTTTAAAATATTTAAAATATAGGACAATAAAATAGGAATATATAGAAAAAGGACTTAAAATTAATAGTTGTAAATAAAGACTAAAGCTAACATTCATCACATTTGCGTTAATTTTCTATTTTATTTTAGAAACATCTGAACAGACGTCTGACACTACTGAAACATCAGGTTATTTATTTACTTGAAATTTACCACCTCAAAAAAATGTTCAAGCTGTTGCGCTCCAAAATGATAGTTTGAATTTAATTTCAGCGCGGGAAAAGCTAACCCCGCTGCGTATACACAACTAGTAGGAAGAAACTTAGACAAGATTTTTTGGACGCTGCGCGACCAAATTTGAATATCAAGAAAAAACAATTAATCTGGGTTGTAAAAAAAAAATATATTTTTTGTTATAAATTAGGTCTTATGTATTGGTGGCAATACTAAGTAGTTGTACCTAGTTGTACCTAGTTACCTAGTTTTACCTAGTTTTTTTGGGCTTAGTTTTACCTAGTTGTACTGTACCTAGTTTCAAATTTTTATATTGTACCTTGTTGTACTTTACCTAGTTATAAATTTTCATATTGTACCTAGTTGTATTTTACCTAGTTTTTTGGTTTCTACCTAGTCTCAACTAGGTAGAACTTTTACGAAAATGTTCTTCAAAATTAAGAGTAAATAGTAGCTAAAACCTTTTATTTCTTCATTATTTAACACTTTTCTTATGTTTTTTGCTAAATCTAATTAATTTGACAGCTGAAATAATTAATTTGACTTCTTATACGAACAATCTAACCATTTTTGAAACTAGGTAACATAACTAAAACCAGGTAGTTTAGTATTACCTAGATCTTTGAAAAACTAGGTAAATTAGTTGTACTTTACCTAGTTTTAAAAATAACTAGGTAAATTAGTAATATTTTACCTAGTTTCAAATTTAAACTAGGTAATTTAGTCGTACTTTACCTAGTTTTAAAATTAACTAGGTAAATTAGTTGTACTTTACCTAGTTACAAAATAAACTAGGTTGACACCAATAGTCTTATGAAAATAATAAAAAACCGTAATCAGCGTTAATTTTCTAACAGCGTTATTTTTTATTTTAGAAACACCTGAACAGAAGTCTGACACTACACAAACATCAGGTGAGGTCCCCACGCTGATGAGTACAAAAAAGACTTTAAATTAATCTACATGTATAAAACAGAAAGAGATTCGGCAAGTCGGTGGCAAGAAATTCCTTGATTATTCCAAATTTTGGAGGGTTTTGTTTGAAAGTAGATAAACCTTCAATGTGCAGTTATAGTTTTAAGATAGTAAAGCAGAGCTTTTCAGCTCGCCTTATAGATAAAGTAATCCAGCGTAGCTGTATTATACACATAATGACAGCTAAGTATTTTTATTTTAACGAATGATTGCAAATCAGGTTGCATTTCCTTAAATATATATATATAAGTTTGTGGCTAGCTTTTTATAAGAGAAAAAACAGTCCCTACGTAGAAAAGGTGTATATTTATTTTTATCATTTTCGGGGGCAAACAGAAACGGTCTAGAAAAAACAGTCCCTACGTGGGTGTATCTGTATTTTTGTCATTTTCGGGCGCAAACAGAAACGGTCAAGGAAAAAACAGTCCTAGGCAGAAAAGTTGTATCTGTATTTTTATCATTTTTAGGCGCAAACAGAAACGGCCAAGGAAAAAACAGTCCCTAGGCAGAAAAGTTGTATCTGTATTTTTATCATTTTCAGGCGCAAACAGAAACGGTCAAGGAAAAAAAAAGTCCCTACGTGGGAAAAGTGTACCTGTATTTTTATCAGTTTTTGGGCGCAAACAGAAACGGTCGAGGAAAAAACAGTCCCTAAGCAGAACATTCTTATTCACGCTTACGCACGACTTATCAGCTCCGCCTACGCTTCGTTTTTTTCGCTTCGCTCAAAAAACTCCGCTGGCTCGCAATTAATTAAGAAGAATGTTAGGGAGCTTATAAAAACTAACGCTAGGAACGCTAACATTAAACACGTAACATATGTTTTAGAGAACATTCAAGATTATAGTAACTAAATTATTTTGAAATGGGATGTATGTACAGTACAAAAGAGGTATGAAGTTTTCATGTTAATTTTTTTCCTTTCTAGAAACCTCTGAACCGACGTCTGACCCTACTGAAACATTAGGTGAGGTACCTCTTGAAGGGGTTTATATGAAACAAAATTTGAAAAGATTTTGTATAAATAGTTTTATATGAAGACTAAAGCAAACATTCATGATTATAGTAACTAAGTAATTAAAATAATTAAATTCATTTTGAAATCGAATGCATGTACAAAATAGATATGACGGATTTATGTCTATTTTTTTTTCTTCTAGAAACCTCTGAACCGATGTCTGACTCTACTGAAACATCAGGTGAGGCTCCTCTTGCTGATGGGGTTTAAATATATATATATATATACATATAAAGTTTGTATAAAAAGTTATGAAGACGAAGTATATGAAGACTAAAGCAAATATTCATGATTATAGTAGCCGAATAATATTTAAAATATTAATTTTAAATTTAAATTGGATTTATGTACAAAAGAGATATGATATATTTATGTTTTTTTTTGTTCTGCTAGAAACCTCTGAACCGACATCTAATCCTACGGAAACATCAGGTGAGGTCCCTCTTGATGAGTTTTTTTTTCTTCTGTATCTACAAAAGAGATATGACATATTTATGTTTTTTTATCTGCTAGAAACCTCTGAACCGACATCTGACCCTACGGAAACATCAGGTGAGGTCCCTCTTGATGAGTTTTTTCTTCTGTATGTATAAAAGAGAAAGAGAATTAGTGGCTGGCAAGAATTCCTTGATTGGTCCAAATTGTGGACTAGTAATTTACAAGTGAATTTTTTTAAACATTGCCACAATAAAACAGTAAAATAATTGTTATCGCGGGTTATAACAGCACGACTTATACGGGTCAACTGGGAACATGTGAGCCAAGTCTACTTATTGAAATGATTTGTATTTGAATAATGGTTTAACGGTAGATGCAAGAAAAACCGATAATAATGTTATTTTCAAATTATTTTAATTTCATTTTATTTTAGTAATTTCTGAACCGACGTCTGACCCTACTGAAACATCAGGTGATATTTCATTTTTATAAATTTTCTTAAGTTGGTTATATGTATACTATATGTAACCAACTTATTGGATACATGGGTGGATAGGGATTGCGGGAACATACTTGCATTTTAAATAAGCGGGAAAATAAGAAAATAACGAGATAATTGTTTTCTTTGAGAAAGTTGTAATTGTGATTGCTAATCAATAATCAGCTTTTACTATAATCATGATTCCAAATAAATGCGATTCCACACAAATTACAATTAAGGGCCCTATATAGTCAATAATAGTAAAGAAGAGCTCTTCAGCTCGCCTTATAGATAGAGCAATCCAGCGTAGCTGTATTCTATACATCAAAATTGCTAGGTAATTTATTTTAATCAATGATTGCAAATAAGGTTGTATCTTCTTAAATGTATGTATAAAAGTTTGTGGCTGGTTTTTAGAAGAGAAAACACAGTCCCTTCGCAGAAAAGGTGTATCTGTATTTTTATGATTTTCAGGCGCAAACAGAAACGGTCAAGGAAAAACAGTCCCTAAGTAGAAAGGTGTATCTGTATGTTTATCAGTTTTCTGGCGCAAACAGACACGGTCAAGAAAAGAACAATCCCTAAGCAGAACATTCTTATTCACGCTTACACACGACTTATCAGCTCCGTCTACGCTTCGTTTTTTCCGGTCCGCTCAAAAAACTCCGCTTGCTCGTAATAAAGACTAAAAACTCACAATAGTATAGAAGAATGTAAAAACGGAAATTGTGCCATAACTCATAAGAGGCTCTTCAGTACACTCGAAACTTGGGAAGGCGGGTCGAATAGAAGGATATTTACAGTAGTATGGAATGAGACAACATTGGAAATCCTGCAGAGGTTGCAGGGGATCTTGCAGAGGAGTTAGTGAGTTCAAAACAGTCGGGGAAGCAAAAGAAAAACTTCTCGAAACATTCACTTCAACCAAACACGAGGTACAGGAAAAAATGTAGTCAGCCGTCCGGAGGGAATGACAAGGGCGAAAGACACCAAATCACATAAATAGGAAGAAGCGTAACCAAAATAGCACTTACTAGCCATTTGTGCAATCCTGTAGAGGATTCTCCGCTTGACAAGGAGTCGGCGAACCAGCAATGGATATGTCACTACAAGCCGAGTAACCCCCATGTAGATTCGAGCGATAAAAGCTCTAAACGTGTTATAGCTTTGTGATGAGGTAGAAAGGTAATCCAAAGAGAATATATTTGACAAACCAGAGGTGTGAAAAGAAAAGTGGTGCAGCAGACGAAAATGCTACAGGTAACCATATTAAGGAACCTCCATACTTTGCCAATGCGCCAGAGTTGGTAATAGACCTTACGAGATGCCTCCCAAGCACGAGCTTCAATGAAGAGATGATAGTTGACAATCACACCGATGTTCCTGACAGAGATGATGGCAGCGTGAAAACGTTTTCAAAGTTAGAAGGGGGGGGGGCGTTCTTTCTGAAACTAGAAAGGAATAAGACATTGAAGAGATAAACATGTTTACTTCTGTTTGAGAATTTGTTCCGTAGCCTGTTTCTATCAAACCCTTCTCCTAATTCACGAACGCAAGACTCCATTTGGTTGACGTACATGTTGTTTTTCAAATATTGCAATTTACTCATTTTTAAGTTCAACCGAAAAAATGAGAACGAAGTAACAAATGTGTGTTAATTTTTTTTTATTAAATTAGAAATCTCCAAACCAATATCTGAAACCACAGAAGCACCAGGTAATATTACATTGAACATTGAAAATATAGAATGAATATAAAAATTATATTTAAAAAAAAGTAAGAAACGTCACATATTTGCTGTTTTCAATTGTAGAAGCTATTGCATTTCTAAGTAATCCATAAACCAAAATATAGACTGATAGAAAAATAACGATTGGATTTTAGAAAAAAAAAACTTTTTAATCAGTGCAAAATTTGGTTTTGATCTCGATTTGATTCCTATTAATTTCCGAATATTTTTAATCTCTTTATAATTATGTCTATTTTTAATTAATGTCTATTTTAAACTATTATTACTATAGAATCCACCACTACTTCGACCGGTTCTACTACACCAAGTTGGTTCAAAGTTATTTTAAATTGAAATGAAACTCTCATTTTGGTATCATCAAAATTTAGCATTGAAATAAAACTAATTCTTTTTCTTAGTGCCTACTACTACTTCAAGGCCTCAAGCACTATGTGATAAAACAGATCCATATGGTGTCAATTGGAAAACTGATACTGCTGAAACCATTGAGTTGAGTAAGAATTGCAGTGAAGGAGTTCCATATGCCATGGGAATTGCATTCTGGAAATGTAACTGCGACAATAAACTTATCGATTGTGCGTTTGAAAAAAGACAACCAAATTACACATTATGTCAAAGCTCAGAGCTTTTAAACATCACCCAATCCGTATAAGAATCTTGAAAAAATAAAAAAAATCAAATTTATTTATTTAATCACATTTTTAGATAAATAAAACCGATGTAGAAGAACTTTGGAAAGAAATTGAACGTTTCACTTCAAGCAGCCTTTATTATGGTCAAGAGATATTTCAAATTCTTACGGATGCCGTTGAAGCTTTACTTAATAGAATGCAAAGAGAAATCGACGAGGTGGAGAATCCTGATCTGAACAACATCCTCAAAATACAATTAAATTCATCCATGTATGCAACTCTAAGTATGGATCATCTAGTAACAAATGAAGCACAGTGGGACCAATTAATTAATGTATGCATATACATTTCACTTCACAAGTAGAATTTAGATGATAGGCTAAAATAAAATAAAAATGTTTTACCAGTAATTTGGCCTGATTTTTTGCACCTTATTATAGCAAGAAAGGGGCGACGAAGGAATTCTTGAGCTATTGAGAGTTTCAAACGATATCGGATTTCGTTTATCCAACGTTTCAAAATTGGCAGAAGTACCAATGCTTTGCGAATATTCTTTTGCCAACGTAACCATATCTTCCGCTTACTGGTACGGAGCCCAAGGCAACCTTTCCGATTGCAATTTAAAGAATATATCATTCAAAGAAAACGTTCTTCGTTTTCCAATGGACGACATTGAAGAAACAGAAAGCTTTATTGTCCTACCAGATAAAATCAAGGAAAAGAGTTATAAAACTACAGGAGTTTTAATTGCAGCATCGAACCTGCTACAATTACTTCTACCAGGATCCAGAAACAGGCACGCAAAATCCCTTATAATAAACTGTCATTCTTTTTATAAATATTTTTTTCGTATATATTTTATTAAGCCGACGGATGGACTACAAAGAAATTAACAGTCCACTTCTCAGCTACACTTCGTACGATCCCAAGTCTAATTCTGTGGATCAAGAAGCTCCATTACCAGGTGGTTCCTATGTTCAGCTCGTTTTTAAACACGAGGTGAATGCAAAATACCCATCCGTTCGTACTCTACGTCGTGATCGAGACGAAGGCGAAGAAATTAGCACAGTTATGGATTCCTCTATTTGCTCCTTTCTAAAAAATGAAGTTTTAAACGGTAGCTGGCTCTGGGATAGTAATGGATGTCGAGTTATATCTACCAACAGTACCCATACTGTTTGCAAGTGTACTCATCTGACTGGATTTGCCGATCTTATGGATTTTCACAGCTATAATGTGAATTTATTACGAAAAAAAACTATTTTTGCTCAATTCCCTAATTTAAAAATATTTCCGTTACAGAAATCAGTTGCTCTAGATACCACTAGTATGACTTGTAGCATTTTAACTATCATCAGTTTGGCTTTAACGTTTTCCATACTCTTCATTTTTAGGTATTAATGGGAGATGGAAGATAACATATTCTCATCAATTATAATTTTTTATTATTTTCCAGAGCTTTGAAAATGAATCGAACATTTCTTACGCAGAACCTTTGCCTAACTTTAATGACATCCCATCTTATGATTTTGATCACTTTAGACAAAAGATTCATTGGTTTGGACGAAGTAAAATTATTTAATATGAGTTTTATACCGATATGAAAACATCAGTATATAACCTCTCGAAATTAGGCTACTTGTGCAGCAATGGGAATAATTCTTCACTACATGCTTCTGGCCTCTTTCATGTGGATGCTACTAGAGGGATTCCAGTTATATCGAATGGCTGTAAATGTGTTCGATATCTGGAACAAAAAATGGACGATATACTACTCTATTGTTGCTTATTCTGTCCCTCTCATCATCGTTGTGACCACTGTTTTAATTGCAAACAGTTTTGAACCTCTCGAAATTGTAACGAAAAATGGCACATCGAATATTACTATGACTGGAATCATGCAAGCATATTCTGGAGAAGAGACGTATAAATTTTAATACTATTTAGTTAATTAATTTAAAAGATAAATCCATTTCCATTTTTTTAGATCTCTTATAGATGTTGGCTTGTTGGTGACTGGGAATGGGCTTTCAATGGCCCTGTTGCTGTTATAATAGTGGTAATAATCCTAAAACAGCAACGATATTCTCAATTAAATAAGTTGATTTCTCCAGGTTAACTGTCGTTTCTTGATAACTGGAATTGGTTCTACCTGTAAGCTAATTGGCGACGCGAAAAAAAGTCCAAAAGATTTGGTTAGGTATCTGTTTTGATTGAAAGTTTTTTTCCCCCTAAACTAATTCGAAATGAATTGAAAACAGAGGATTAAGTGTGAGAGTACTTTCCCTAACATTTCTTCTGGGTTTAACTTGGATTACTGGATTTCTACTGTTAACCGATTTGCTTGTCTTTGCTTTCATTTTCACCATAGCGAATGGTCTTCAAGGTGTTGTCATCTTGATCGATCGTTGCATATTGAACTCGAAAATTCGAATTGCCATCGCCGAACATTTTAATCATTTCTCGATCTATCTGGTATTATTAACATTATTTAGTCTTACATCAATTCGATAAATGTTTATTTATGATGCAACAGAATAAAAATTTGAAGAAAAATGTGGTTACCAGTAAAGGACCAACCGAGCAGAGTGATCTTCAGAACAGTTCTTCAAATATGTTGGATAACAGTTTCTCTCAAAATTCATTTAACGATTCAACTGCGGAAATGGTTCCTCGTATTCGAAGGCAGGGCTTTAAAAATTCATCTTTCAATGTTTAAATATTAAACATATTTTTAAAAACGAGCTCTCATTTATTGAATTTTATACGCTGAGAGTTGTTTAATTATACGGCACGAATGCTTTTTACTTTAAACATTTATTGTTGCATATTACATTCCAAATAATCTAGCATCACTAATTCCTGTCAAAGTCAATACAAATTATTTACTCTTCGAAATGAAATATTATGTTTATTCCATATTAACTAGATCATCATCGTTAAAAAAATAATGTTATGTATACCTATTTATTTTCCGTATTTTTATCTGTATTTTACGTCTCCTAGTTTTTATTATTTTTATTTCTCTTAACCGCACTTCTTTCTCTCTCTTTATTTATTCCTTCCTTTTTTATGGATCGTGCCAAGCACACGCCGAAACTTCCTTTGCCTTATCTTCTGATTTTTTATACATGTAAAACATGTACGTAAAAGGCACTGTAAATCGCAGCACATTAGTATTACATAGTGATAAAAATGAATCTAAAATATTGATTCTTTCTTAACTAATATTTTTGACTAATATATAATTCCAAGCTCATAACGCTTACAATTTTTAAACAGTTAAAACTTTAGATTCGAAAAATCAAATAGTAGAAAACTTTAAGCTGTTTTTGGAAAACAATCTTAAAAAACGGAATTAATAATTTATTTTCTAGATCCAATTTAACCCAACCGAGTTAAAGCTGTATTAAGAAACGGAAAAGTGGTGCACGTGTAAAAAACTCTTATCTTATATAAACGGTGAATAGTAGCTCTAGAACGGGCTCTCTTGCTCTCTTTTCATATTGTTGGACATACTTTCTTATTCTAGCATGAACAATTGCTCCTCTGCAGCGGTCTGATTGGTTGTACACTTGTATGTTTAACTCCGAATTATACAAATCGATGGTACGTTAACTAATGACTTGAAAGCAGGTGGGGCATATCAGCTCTGTGTAACTTCACATCAGGATTCATCGGAGATAAAAACGTGTACAAGTTGCCCAAAGTATTTTATGAAACCAAACTAGTAAACTACTAATGAATCCAAGGAGCAGGAGCTCGATCGTCCAAGGATTAATAAAGAAGAATCAGCCATACCTAAACAAAAAGTGCAAACTACGATACAAACAAGCATTAAATCCCCTCACTTTGTTTACTTTTTATTGTTGTAGCAACTAGGCTGACGTCTCGCTCTGTATTTTTTTCCCACTATAACTACTTGTTTTCTTTGGTCATATGGTCGTTTTTGATAAACATATGAAAAGTAAATAATTATCAACATTTCGGTTGAGGTATACTAAAAGAGAAGCCTAATAAGAAGCTCACTGTATCCTTGAAATGTCAATAAAAAATCGGGATTAAGCATATTTGCTACTTATCTTAAGATCTATCACTGTCACAAATTTATTTCTTCTAAAACTCAGGTTTCCTTTTTTGTTATGTTTATTCATTTCTTTTGCTTTTCAGCATCTGATTAAAGTAGATTTATCACGACGCGTGAAACATCCGTTTATAGATCCTGGTCGATGCAGACGTGACTTTCTGATAACCAAGCTGATCGGTCAGTAGTCAATTACATACAGATGAAGTGTGTTCAACAATAATGCGATTGTTCAGCTGTGTTTTGTTTCTTATCCTTCTTTCCGGTATTGCTTAATATATCATTTTTGAGCGTATTTCCAATTGTAGTATTTAAAAACTAATTATATTTGATCGTTAACTGAATCAGGGGATATTTCGAATGCTCAAACTAGTCAAAATGTTAGTTTCGATGCTTGCCAAGGCACTCCATGTGAATCTAATCAAATTTTACCCATTGGATGTCTGGAAGTGCCAGTTGATTACTCAGGATATATAAAATCTCCCGGATTCCCGGATAAAATTGAGGACGAGAGTCTATTTGGAATTGTATTTTATACTAACTCATTTATGTCGTCTCAATTATGCCTTAATGATTAATATTTTTTTGCATAATAGTATACCCTTGTGATAAGCGCAGATTGTCCATTTACCATCCAACTCACACTAGATAGACCAAATTTCCTCATTGGTCTTCCGAACAACACTTTTAAAGTCGGTATCGGGGACCCTGTTAACGGTGACACCATTGACCCTGTGCTGTATGGCACGGATAGATTCCCCGAAGAACTAGATACTCTGGATTACAATAACTCTGGTAGCAGCAGTATATGGATACAAATTGATGTTACAGATGGTTTCTTCTGGTTTGACATTGCTTACACAGTCACTGATGCGAAAGAAGGTAAATATTTAAAAAATGCTGATAAGATTTTGTTTTTGTACATTTTCTTTTCACCTCAGCAACATACTGATAAGTTGTATTTATCCTGTAACTATTTATACTAATATAAACTTAAGATTTTATTTAAACATATTTAATTAAATGGTCGTAGTAGATCATTCTTTAGTGTTTATTATGTCAAGTTATTTTGAATCCTACTCATGTATTAATTTCAGAATTTTTTTTATCTCTTTATAATTATAGTTACAACCACGACGACTACATCAACAGGTATTATACATACATATATTTTTTTTAATATTGTACGTAAGAGAAAATGGATGTCTAATTGTATTTAATGGTTAAATGTTATTACTTGAATCAGCGATTCCGTCTACATCCTCGTTAACTTAATTAATAGTTATTCTTGAAATTGGAATCTACTTTTTATAACCAGAAAGTTTCTGTTAAAAAATATAATGGTGTATTTTAAAAAATATTATTACTATAGAACCCACCACTACTTCGACCGTTTCTACCAAACCAAGTAAGTTCAAAGTTAAAATGAATTGAAAAAGAAACTCTATTTTTTGTATTTAAAAAATTTAAGAATTGAAATAAAAGTACTTCTTCTTATTAGTGCCTACTACCACTTTAAGGCCTCAAGCACCATGTAATCAAACAGACCCATATGGCGTAAATTGGAAAACATTTACTACTGAAACAACTGAATTGAGCAAAAATTGCAGTGAAGGAGTTCCAGATGCATTGGGATTGGCATTCTGGAAATGTAACTGCGAAAATAAACTAATCGATTGTGCATTTGAAACAAGCCAACCAAATTTCACATTGTGCCAAAGCTCAGGACTTATCAACATTACAGAATCCGTAAGACCATTGACAACCAAAACCTATGAACTTAAACAGGATATTTTTATTACCAACTCATTTTAGATTAACAACACCGAAATAGATGTGACGGAAATTTGGATACAAATCGAAGAGTTCACTGAAAGCAAACTTTATTATGGCCAAGAGATTTTTCTAATTCTTATTGATGCCGTTGAAGGTTTACTTAATAGGATGCAAAGAGAAATAGACGAAGCAGAAAATCCTGATTATAACCACTTTCTCGAAGTACAAATAAGCTCATCTTTGTATGCAACTCAAAGTATGGATCATCTGGTAACAAATGATGCACAATGGGACCAATTAATTAATGTATGCAATTACTTTAGTATTAAACATTTCCATACAAGTTTTATTTTAAAATAATGTATATTTTTAAATTGTGTTATAATAGGAAGACAAGGGTGATGAAGGATTTCTTGATCTATTGAAAGTTTCAAACGATATTGGATTTCGTTTATCAAACGTTTCCAGATTGGCGGAAGTGCCGCTGCTTTGCGAAATTTCTTATGAAAACGTTACCATATCTTCCTCTTACTGGAACGGAACCCAAGGCAACCTTACAGATTGCCTCTCGATGAACGTGACATCTCAAAAAGCTTCCCGTCGTTTCCCATTGCGCAAAGAAGATGGATTTGATGAAATGGAGGCAAGTTACATTGAACTTCCTAAGAAAATTGGCGATATACCCTTCAAAACTGTAGGAGTTTTTATTGCGGCATCAAACTTGGTCAAATTACTTCTACCAGGATCAGAAAATAGGCAAGTCTGAGCCTTTTTTACTACGTTCTCCTCCTTATCCTACAGTTAAATTATTTTTATTTATTTTAAAAATAATGCAGTGAACGGTTGGAATACAAAGAAATTAACAGTCCACTTATTAGCTACACATTGTACGATCCAGATGCAAAGAATGCAACACAAGTAGCTAAGTTACCAAATGATTCATACGTTCAACTCGTTTTCAAGCACGAAGTTAACGCCAAATACCCTCCTGTTCGCACTATTCGCCGCGATCGAGATGAAGGTGAAGCAAATAGTACAGTCATGGGTTCCTCCATTTGCTCGTTTTTGGAACTAAATAAAACCAATAACAATGGTACTTGGACCTGGGATGGCGAGGGTTGTCGAGTTCTATCAACCAACAGTACCCATACTGTTTGCAAGTGTACTCATCTGACTGGATTTGCTGATCTTATGGATTTTCACGATTTTGTTGTAAGTTATTTGAAATAACAATATCTTTTGCCCAACATTTCTTAATAAATATTCCATTACAGGGTCGATCAGTTGCGCTAGACATTACTAGTATGTCATGCACTATACTGTCAACCATCTGCTTGGCTGCAACATTTGTCATCCTCCTTGTGTTTAGGTATAATTAATACAATTAACTTACACTGTGTGATTTTTACACTTTCAACTTGGCAATTTTGTAGGGCTTTGAAAATGAAGCGAACATTCATAACGCAAAACCTTTGCATCACTTTGATTGTTTCATATTTTATGATTTTGCTCACCTTAGATAAACGATTCTTAGGTTTAGATGAGGTATAAGTATGCTCTATTATACTCATTCTCATATTAAATCGATTGTACAACATCTCTAACCTCTTTTTTTTTAAATAAGGTGACTTGTGCAGTAATGGGAATAATGCTTCACTACATGTTTCTTGCCTCCTTTATGTGGATGCTGCTAGAGGGATTCCAGTTATATCGAATGTCTGTGAACGTATTCGGCGTTTGGAATAGAAAATGGACTATTTACTACGCACTTGTTGCATACACTGTCCCTTTATTGATTGTTGGGGTCACAGTTTTAACTGCCAACAGCTTCGATTCCAGACCATTTAACGAGACATCAAATGTTACTATGACTGGAATCATGCAAGCCTATTCTGGAGATGAAACGTAATCCCATTTAAAGAAGATTATTGATGAATACAAATTAATCTCTTAATTTTAAATTGGCAGATGTTGGCTTGTTGGTGACTGGGTGTGGGCTTTTAATGGACCGGTTACTGTCATCATTGTGGTATTTAAAAATCGTTTAGAAAAAAAATAACGTGGCAAATGTTTTAATCATTTCAAATTTATAAACGTAGGCGAACTGTCGTTTCTTAATAACTGGAATCGGCTCTTCCTGTAAATTAATTACCAATTCAAAGAGCAATCCGCAAGAATTGATTAGGTACACTGTTTTGCTAACTTACTTCCGGCTTTTTAACTAAATTGAAATGAATTGAAAATAGGGGGATGACGTTGAGAGTGCTTTCTCTCACATTCCTTTTTGGTATAACTTGGATATTTGGATTTCTTCTATTTACTGAGTGGCTTGCCTTTGCCTTCATTTTCACCATAGCCAATGGTCTTCAAGGTGTTGTCATCTTCATCGACCGCTGCATGTTGAACAAGAAAATTCGAAATGCCATTACCGCGAATTTGAATCATTTCACAATCTCTGTGGTATTTTTAACATTGAAGTGTTTTTTTAATTACAGAAATTCTTTTAATTTCAATTTATTCATAAACAGAATAATAACTTGAAGAAAAGTACGATTACTAGTAAAGGACCAACTGGGCAGAGCGATCTTCCGAATAACAGTGTTTCAAATATGTTTGAAAGAAGTTTCTCTCAAAAGTCAAACGACTCAACTGCGGATATCCTTCCCCGTATCCGCTGGCAGAGTGTCAAAAATTCATCTTTCTACGTATAAATATACTGTTTAATAGAGTGGCACTCACAGTAATTTAATTTCACTTTATTTCTCACACAGAATGATAATTGGAATACAAATGTGGTAATCAGTAAAGGACCAGCTGAGCAGAGTGGTGTTCAAAACAGTATTTCAAATATGGTTGATAGCAACTATCAGAACGATTTAACTGCAGAAAAACCTTCCCGTCCAGCCCCATGGAAGAGTTCCAAATATTCATCTTTCTATGCATAAAAATATTGTTTAATAATTTAAAAGCGGACACTCAATAATTGCATTTTACAGACACTATACACGATTAATATGATAATATTTTATGTTAATAAATTGGATAATTAAAACGGATATTAATTTGTAAAACTGTGACCGAAATCATTATTTTTGTATGCCAACGCACTTATTTTTAATTCGTTTGTGGTTATTTCAAAGCAGCGTTCCAATGATGTCTGACGTAGTAAATAGCAAAGCTTTGTATAAAAATAGTTGCGCCATCTCTGAAAAATATTGATTTAGGTAACAATATTCGATTTAGGAGGCGCCATCTATTGAAGCGAAAAGTTTATCACCGATTAGTAACGAAAAAGTTGTAAAGAAGATAAGAAATTTTTATAGTCCTTTAATTTATTTTATAAACATTTTGTGTATCTAAACCAAGAGATGTATAACTTTATCAAGCTGTACATATCCAAGGATTGCAGCGCGTACAATTTCGGCGCAGACTTATTTTAGGCTATATTTCTTCATTTCTTGATGTATAATAATTGAAACTTTTGACACATTTGAAAAAACCCCACATTAAATAGTTCTACAACACTTTCAAAATACTACATTTAAATTTATACGTTAATTTTAAAATGTTTAAAATATTTATAAATCAAAATGTAATTTTTTTTATTGTAAAACAATTTTTCTTTATTATAATCAAATTTAATCCATTTTAGTTCTTTCTGATCAAATTCCACAACTTAATTTTTTGCCGTATTTTTCTTTTCGTGATTGAAACATATGCTTGCACTTTAATCCTACTCGATTGCCGTAAACGGAATATATTCCTTAAAAATTACGTTGACTATGCCAGTCCTTCATCAGGCTATTTTCTTATAACTTGTTTGTTTTCTTTTGAATATAAATGCTAAAACATGGAAGCAGCATAATAAAATAATTTTAGCAATCATTATTTTGATATTTTTAAAATGTAATATTTTCTAAAGAATGAGTTGTTGTGTTCACGTTTATGTTTTTCCCACTGATTAATATATAAGAAATGCATAAATTTCCCAAAATTCAGTTTTAGTCGTCATAAGTATACGGCTTAGTTTTCTTGGGCCTTATTTATTCTGATAAAAATATCAACATGGTAAATAAAAATCAAGATTTTCTATCAAGTTCCGCTAACATTCCTGCTGCGTATAAGTGACAAACAGCATCCATCTTTGAAACGTCAATATGCAAGCTTGCGTCGCATATCGTCGCGTATCATATCTATGTTTAATCAAATTGTCCTTTTTTTTATTGACTGTCATCCGTTTATGTATCCTGGTTGGTGACATTCTCAACGAAATAGTCGCAACAGTTAAGGCCAGTAGTTAATTGCATACAAATAGAGGTGGTTCAACAATGATGCGCTTGCTCAGCTCTGCTTGGTTTTTTATGCTTCTTTGGGGTACTAATCATTCAATAGTTCTTGTGGGCTTTTTTGCCACCAGGTTTTAATTCTATTCCAAACTGAATTAGGAGGGATTTTAAATGCTCAAATCGTTAAGAATGTTAATTTTAACGCTTGCCAAAGCATTCCGTGTCACTCCAATCAAAATTTGACCATTGAATGTCTGGAACACCCTGTGGATTACTCAGGAATTATGACATCACCAAGTTTCCCGTTTGAAGTTACCAATGAGACCCGTTTCGGAATGGTATTTCAAAAATATTTACATGTCGCTTCTTAATGATGATTTTTTTTCGTATTGTAGTTTACCCTTTTCATAAACGCAAATTGCACATTTACCATCCAACTGACACTCGATAGATCAAACTTCCTCATAGGTCTTCCGAACAACACGCTTATTTTTGGGGTGGGGGAGGAAGTAGATACGATTAACGGTGTAATGATCGAACCTCGTTTAAGCTGTTGAAACGAGGGTATAATATGAGTCTTACTGTGCATATTCGAAAATTTATCAGCAGTAAGAAACATTGAGTCTATAGTTCAGTGACGTACCAGTTACTAGATTAATGCTTTTAGAATGTCGAACTTTTGGCTTCTAAAAATATATTCATGATAACTTGTGACATTGATAATAACCCAAATAAAACTGTGATGGGTATTTGGATGGAAATCGAGCAGTTCACTGCAAGCAGCCAATGTTTTGAAGAGGAATTTTTCAAAATTCTTCTTAGTGCAATTGATGCTGCTTCCCTAAATAAACGGAAGCAAATAGAAATTGAAGAATCGTCAATTTCTAATATAATCATAAGCTACTTCCTTGACGTACGTAACTGTATTTTTTAAATCTGCATTTCGCATATTATTAATGTCAGTTGAAAAACATAAACATGAGCACATTACTCATGATAACAACGACTCAATATTCGTTACTTTGACCAAACGTTGAAGAAGATAAATACATTTATACATTGAATTGTAATGCATTGACTCACACCTTTATTTGTACTTCTATTCACCAAGTCACAATGATTGCTTGGATTTTATTATTCTGTTGCTCCCATGTTTAAGCATTTATGTTAAAACGAAACAAATAATCGCAATGGTTGTTGATATAGTTGTTTTGAAAACCACAGCCGACAGTCTTATTGAGTACTCAATGTTTTTATGCTGAATTAAGAGTTGAATTTTTTCAACTTTGCCACTGGATACGGGGAATAAATTCTTCAATTGATTCGTTAGATAAACAGAAACTTCTTTCAAACATATTTGGAAAACTGTCATTCTGAAGATTTCTCTGCCCAGTTGGTATTCTTTACTGGCAATCGTACTTTTCTTTGAGCTATTATTCTGTTTAATAAATAAATTGGAATTGAAAGAATTTCTTTAAGTAAATTGCCGCTCGGTGTAGTTCTAATGCACTCTGTTTTAGAATTTAACTGCCTACTTCTATGGGGTGCCGTCTAACAATTTTTAAAAACATCTAACACTTAACATCAATCATTAATTTTAAACATCTAAATCAAACATCTAAGCTACCAATCAAACATTTATTGTTCAAATCAAACATTTAAAATTGAAATCAAACATTAAAGGTTCAAATCAAACATTTGAATTGAACCAAACAAAAATAAAATAAAACCAAACAAAAATTTAATCAAACCAAACAAGAATTAAACTAAATCAACTTTTGTTATAAATTCCGCCACAGCTCATGGTCATCTCATTAGTTTCAATGGCTCGCGCCATTGTGTCAACTACCGCGGAGTAAGCTTGGGCATTTTCGCATCTTTCGCGTTTCCTTATATAACTAAATAGTCTAATAATCACTGAAAAATTAAAACAGCTGATGCAGAAAAAAATATTATATAAAAAAAAGAAAATTTAAAGTTAGAGCGATACGCATGAAGTATTTAATCCTAATATATTATTTGGCCACCCGATTCCTCCATTTTATTTATCATTTACATGTAATCAGATTAGCATTTTAGGCTATTGCGACATAAGCCGCATTCGTTCGTTCAGTAAAAAATTAGATTTTTGTTGATTAAATTCCTGTTTGGTTTGATTTAAATCTTGTTTCATTTGATTTGATTGTTGTATGGTTTAATTCAAATGTTTGATTTGAACCTTAAATGTTTGATTTGAATCTTAAATGTTTGATTGGTAACTTAGATGTTTGATTTAGATGTTTAAAATTAATGACTAATGTAGCGTTAGATGTTTATAAAAATTGTTAGACGGCACCCCATATACTTCTCCCGCTGACCTGAGTGATGTCACAATATGAGGAGTTTATCTGTACAGTAATTTTACGCGTCGCAAGTACTGCTGGTGAAATGAGGGCAAGATGGGCCTTACTGTACATATTTGAAACTTTATCAGAAGTAACAAACATTGAGTCTAGTTCAGTGACGTCAGAGATATTACATTAACGCTTTGTGAGCGCCAAACGTTGTTTTTATTCTAAAAATATATTCGTGATAACTTGTGACATTGATTATTATCATAAAGTGGTTAGCACTAAAATTTTTCGTATAGATAAATATAAGTAATTAAATAAAAATAGAGTGCGCTAGATTAAAGGGCTTTACTTACCGCAGTTTAGCGGCTTTTGGTCGATGAACGATTTATATAACCTAATAGATCATATTGGTAGTTATCCTTGTGCTTAAGCCTTAAGGTATGGTACTATGACTCAAGAGAGCCGCTAAAATTAATTTCTCAAATTCGTGGCGATTATCGTCGAGAAAAACAATCCTGTGATTCTTTGATGAGACGATTTAAATGTGGCTGAAAATTAGATTAGATTATATAATAGAGAACTGAAAAAATAAGTTGGCTTGGGGCGATAGTTTCTTTTTATGTAAAAGAAAATATAATTACATTCTAAAGTTTACATCAATTGATATAGTTTTTTCTTTTCTTTTACCGGTTAAAGATAATCTCAAAAATGTATTTTAAGGATGACATTCTCAATTTAAAGATGAGTGAGATATGGTTTGATAAAAGTAACATATTTTAACACATTTTGATTACATGTTTAATCGTATTGTGAGCAGCTATCTCATTTAATGCTTTGTACAACATTTTATGTATCATGATTCCTGTTGCAGAATGAGTCGCATATCTTTAAAAAATCTTTCCGAGTCAAACAAGCCTTAAATCCCCTCATTGCGTTTACTTTTTCTTGATTCTAAAAGTGATATCTTATAGAATTCTGCAACCATTACCAATGCTATTTTTCTTTGACCACATTATCAATACTGGTAAACGTGAAAGTAAACAATAACCATGTGGATTTTGGTTGAGTTACTAATTACTTTAAAGGTAGCCGACTAAAAGTCACAACGTCGCCTGAGCTAGTTTACCTCGTATCTTATTAAAATGACTGAGTAGCCTATGCATTAATTCTAAAATGCAGGTTTTTGCCGTTTATTTACATTTTTTCCTTTTAAGTATTCGATAAAAGTATTTCGTGATATTGGATATCCGGTTATGGTTCCTGGTCAATGCTGACTTGAGTTTATGATAACAGCAGTAAAACTTAGCGGTCAGTATACAGTTGATCGTATACCGATGAAGGTATCTCAGCGATGATGCGCTTGTTCAATTTTGCCTTGTTTTTTGTCTTTCTTTTGGGTATCAATAACTTAATAAATTTAGAGTTCCTTTGAAACTAAATTCAACAAAAAATTCATTCAACTTTTCAGGGGATTTTTTGAATGCTCAAAATCTTGACATCAATTATGATTGCACAGGCACCCCATGCGAAGTAAATTTACCTATTGAATGTAAGGAACAACCAGCAGAATTCAAAGGGAATATACTATCACCTGGTTTTCCTTTGAAAATTACCAATGAGACCCAATTTGGAATTGTATTTTTACTTCGTTTGTGTCTCAATTACTCATCAATAATTGATTTTTTTTTGCTTTGTAGTATACCCTATTGATAACCGCTAATTGTCCGTTTACCATCGAACTGACCCTCAATAGACCCAATTTCCTCATAGGTCTTCCGGACAACACTTTTTCTATCGGAGTGGGTGATACGGTTAATAGTGAATTTATTGGGTCTTCTTTGAAAGGCACAGAGCAGTTTCCTGATAGCCAAGATACTCTTTACTACAATAAATCTGGAAGCAGCAGTATATGGGTAGAAATTGATGTTTCAGAAGGTTTCTTCTGGTTTGAAATTGCATACACAGTCACTGATGCGAAAGCAGGTATAAATAATTTAATTTTTATAGTAGGATTCTTTTTTAAACTTACTTTATATGCACTAATATTGACTAAGTATGATTGATGATGAAAAATGGTCACAGTAATTGGTCTAAAAATTCAATAATCTGTTCCGTAATATGACAATATAACTTTTAGAAATTTACTTTATTTTCTTCTACTTCACTAGCATTCATTAAATATTAGTTTTTAAACATTTTTCTAAGATTTCTTATCAATTTATCATTTCGACCATAATTCCATTGGCAGTATCACCGTGGTATCACATTCTTATCGAATAAACATTTTATTTGTAATTATAATTATGATAAATACGTAACTGATATTTCAAATAGCAACCATTTTTAGAACCAGCTCTTTCTAATATTACTTTTATTAACAGTTCCCCATAGATTAGAAGAGCAATATTTTTTAATTACCAAACTCATCTGTTGTCGTTTTCTTCCTATTTTTAGTACTTCTAACACCATGCGATCAAAATGATTCCTATGGTGTCAATTGGAAAACTTATAAAAATGAAACAATGGAAAAGAATTGCAGCGTAGGAGTACCAGATGCCTTGGGAACTGCATTCTGGAAATGTATCTGCATTAATAATCAATGCAAGTTTGAAACGAGTCAACCTGATTTCACGGAATGCCAAAGTTCGGGACTTGTGAACATCACAGAATCCGTAAAATAAAGTTTGGCAATAGAATAATGCTCCATGTTTGTATTGTTATTATATTTTAGATTAACAACCCCGACATTAGTGTGACGGAGATTTGGATACTAATCGAACAATTCACTGCAAGCAAGGGATATTACGGCCAAGAGATTTTCCAAATTCTTTTTGATGCTGTTGATGCTTTACTTCAGAGAATGCAAAGGGAAATCGATGAAAACAAGAATAGTTTAGAAGCAATTGATTTCCTCGAAATACAGATGAACTCATCTTTTTATGCAACACAAACTATGGATCATTTAGTAACAAATGACGCACAATGGAATCAATTAATTATTGTATGCATTACATACCTTGATTTTTTTAGAATTAAAGTTTTAGAAGTTGATTTTGTATACAATATTTATTTTCAATGATCTTAAAACAGAAAGAAAAGGGCGAGGAAGAAATTCTTGAACTATTGAGAGTTTCAAACGATATAGGATTTCGCTTATCCAACGTTTCCGAATTGGCGGCATTACCACTGCTTTGCGAAATTCCTTTTGACAACGTAACCATTATGTCCTCTTACTGGGATGAAACCCAAGACAACATTTCCGACTGTACTTTGGAGAACGTGTTATCCAAAGAAGACTTTTATCGTTTTCCAATAAATGATACGGGGAAAATAGAAAGCTACATTGTTCTACCAAACCAAATCAAAGACAAGAGTTATAAAACTGCGGGAGTTTTTATTGCCGCATCGAAGCTGATACAGTTACTTTTACCAGGATCCGAAAATAGGTAAGTTTAAATCTGAACTATATTCTCATTTGTTTATTTGTTTTCCACACTTTTTTGCAGTCAAGAAATGGAATACAAAGAAGTAAACAGTCCCCTTATCAGTTACACATTATACAATCCCAAAGCGCAATCCTCCGACGAAGAAGCTCCATTACCAAATGATGCATATGTTCAACTCGTTTTCAAACACGAGGTAAATACAAAATACCCTTCTTATCGCACTCTTCGTCGCGATCCAGACTACGAAGGTGAAGAGAGCGCAGTTATGGGCTCCTCTATTTGCTCATTTTTGGAACTAAATAAAAGTAATAGCTATGGTAACTGGACCTGGGATGACGAGGGTTGTCGAGTTCTATCGACGAACAGTACCCATACTGTTTGCAAGTGTACCCATCTGACCGGATTTGCCGATCTAATGGATTTTCACGATTTTGTTGTGAGTTATTAGAATGGTCATTATCTGTTGGGCACATTTCTTAATTAATATTACATCACAGGGGCGATCAGCTGCACTAGATACCACTAGCATGACGTGTACTATACTATCCATCATTTGTTTGGTTTCAACGTTTTGCATCCTTATTATATTTAGGTACATAATTGATAAAGTTTAACCTTCACTGTAACCTTTACTCTTGAAATTTTTTTGTAGGGCTTTGAAAATGAAACGAACATTCGTTACCCAAAATCTTTGCATCACATTGATCATTTCTTATTTTATGATTTTGCTCACCTTAGACAAGAGATTCCTTGGTTTAGATGAGGTATAATGATGCTTTATTAAATTTATTATTGAACCCTTTGTAAAACATCTTCAACCTCTTAAAACATTAGGCGACTTGTGCAGTAATGGGAATCATGCTTCACTACATGTTTCTGACCTCTTTCATGTGGATGCTTCTAGAAGGATTCCAGTTATATCGAATGTCTGTGAACGTATTCGACGTTTTAACAAGAAAATGGACGGTTTACTACGCGATTGTCGCTTACACTGTCCCTTTCTTTATTGTTGGGGTTACAGTTTTAGCTGCAAACAGCTTTGAACCCACCAGATCATATGATGAGACATCGGATGATAAAATGACTGGAATCATGCAAGCCTACTCTGGAGAAGAAACGTAATACTATTTGGATCACCACGTTAATAATGCGAAACATTTCTCACTTAATTTTTTTAGATGTTGGCTTGTTGGAGACTGGGTTTGGGCGTTTAATGGCCCAGTTGCTGTAATCATAGTGGTAATGACCAGATTTGATAACTATTCATATTCTTAAACCTTTAAATGATTAAATTTATGGATGTAATAGGCCAACTGTCGTTTTTTGTTTACTGGAATTGCTTCTTCGTATAAATCAATTCGAAATTCGAAAAGTAATCCACAAGAGCTGATTAGGTACACATTTTTATTTGACTTATATTTTTATATTAACTTAAAATGAATTGAAAAAACAGAGGGATGTGCTTGAGGGTGCTTTCTCTCACATTTCTTCTTGGTATAAGCTGGATATTCGGATTCCTACTGTATACCGAGTGGATTGCCTTTGCATTCATTTTTACCATAGCGAATGGTCTTCAAGGTGTTGTCATCTTCTTCGATCGTTGCATATTGAACAAGAAAATTCGAAAAGCCATTACCGCAAATTTGACTCGTTTATCAATCTCTGTGGTAATGTATCATTACTAATTACCACTATTTGGTCTTTAAAACAATTTTATGAATTTATTTCTGGTATTACAGAGTATTAAATGGGAGAAATCTACGGTTACCAGTAAAGGACCAACTGGGCAGACTGATCTTCAGAACGACAGCTTTTCAAATATGTTTGATAGAAGTTTCTCTTTATCTAACGAATCAATTGAAGAAATTATTCCTCGTATCAAGTGGCAAAATTTTAAAAATTCATCTCTCAATTCAGCATAAAAACATGGAGTACTCAACAACTAAACATTACAAACTACAAGGCCTTTCTTCATTTCATAAATAAAACCCAAGCCTTTTAAAAATACAATCGAACCCCCTTCTCTAAATCTGTAAAATTATATAATCCATGATTTTTTTTATTTCTAAGTTTTCTTTTAAATTTTATGCTAAATCGTGAAAGCAGTTATTATAAATCAAATAATCATTGTTATAACAATAATAGTACAATAAATCAATGCATGAAATAGTATTTGTATTTTCCATCTTTTTCTATTTTAAATGTTCATGTCAAGATGTATTCATTTTTCCCCTCTGACATCAATATAAAAAATAAAATTTTCCACAATACAATTTACTTACTTACGTAATGTCGTAAGAAAGGGTGTTAAAAGGAGGAAAGAGGGGGGGGGGGGGAGTTTTCAAAGGCAGATTGTTTTTTTAAAATTTATTTAGACTTTGTCACATGCTAATAACTTTATCAGTAACCCATATTGAGTGTAGTTCAGGGACGTCGACGTTAATGGATTAACGCTTTGTTAGTATCAATCGGATTTAGTTTTAATATTATTAGTACAAATAAAGCTTATCAATCAATGCATTCAAATTCAATGTTTATTCCAAATAAATAGAGTTTTTGTTTCCATCATTACGTTTTCCTACTGTAATTAACGTGTAAAAACATAAATGTCCTAAAATACAATTTCATGTGCCGTTAGCACGGGTGTTGAAACGAGGAAAAGATACGAGAGTTTCCACAAGTGTTTTGAGGTCATATACAGAGCATATTTATAACTTTATCAGTAATAGATATTATTGAGTCTAGTAGCTTTGACAGCGAAATTATTGGATTATAACGCTTTGGGAGCATAGAATTTTTTTTCTCAACTATTTGTAATATCCTTGGGCATAGGATTATAGTCATATAAGTTGTCTACACCTGTTTTATCGTAGAGAAATGTATAAGTTATGGAATGGAAAAAGAGAGTGCTCTAGTTGAACAATTACATGGTTTTATCACGATTTGTGGATTTCAAATAAAACTGACTATGTTGGTAGTTGATTACTGCTGGTTCTAGACGATAGACCGATCGAATTTTACCATGAGAACCGCTGATTCTTAGCATTGGATCTTATAAGTAGATTTATTCTTAACATTCGCTCCAGTTGTAGTACCGCTAGTGTTGAAGTACCGTAACTTTGCTTGTGACTCATCGAGACGAGCCGCCTGGATTAACTTTTATTTTTGCTTATTTCTTTATTTAGTTGTGAATTTTGGCTAACTAATCAAATTTCATTATGGAAAAGTAATGCGAAAGTGATATTTCTGAGGGTTTAAATATCGTTTTCAGTCTAAGAGATAACAAAATTCTAATTCTTCTTCCCCGATAAAAAAACAAACAAGAACAATCAAACAATTATACAAAAACAGTACGCAGCCAAATATCGTCAACTGTTGCTGCTTATCTTGTTATCGGCAAAATATCACCCATGTCTGGATCACATTAAAACTTGGGTGACCAATATAAACAAAAATAGATTATCAAGGTAACTGAACAAATAGTCAAACTACTCAACTTACTGCACCTGCTCGACGGATCAGTTAATCCCTATCATATTAAAAGAGAATAACTGATTTTTTTTTCATCACCCATCACAAAAGGTGCGAGTTCTACGTCATAAATTGTTTTCCAAACATATTTTTAATCTTATATTCTTGTAGGAGTAGGATTAATGTTTTACCTTCACTTCTTACATGCGTTGTTTTTTTTTCTGTATCACTTTTGAAACTGATAACAGCCTACGCGCTATGTACGATGATTACATGAACATTTTCCGAACTTAACCGGAGCCAAAACTAAAGATAGAAAGGCCATTTGGTTGAACAGTAAGAATGTGGCGATTCCGGTGTGTCTTTTTCCTCCTCCTTTTCTTTACTGGTATTTAAAAATTAAATAAGCAAATATTAAGCAGTTCAATAACATTCTTATTTGACAGCTGGCATTGTTAAAAGTGACGAAGTCGATTTTGGTGAATGCGAAATAGCACCACCAGAAAACTCGTCGGAATGTCCATTGCTAGAAATCGATTGCCAAAATCCTGATTCTCTTACAGGATTTATACTATCTCCCGATTATCCGAATAAAGTAATCGATACTGCTCGATATGGCAAAGTATATTCTTGTTTATAACAGTCTATATATAGTTTGTGGTTCTATAATTCAATTATCATGTAGTATTCACTTGCTATCATCACAAGTTGTGAGGATTCGACAATTACATTGACACTGAGCAAGGCAGCATTTCTGTTAGGTCCTATAGCCAACACGTTTACAGTCAGGGATGGTAGAGACGTGGATTCAAACGTCATTGAACCTACTTTGAATGCTACGATTTGGAACTTGGGTGTTACTGACAATACTTTAGATTACAATAGTTCTGGTAACAGCATTTGGATGGAATCGGATGTTTCATGGGGCAACTTCTGGTTCAATATTACCTACTCCATTTCCATCAATGGTAAAACAATAATTTCTAAATTTACTTTGATTTATGATTGGTGATTTATTTTTCAAATATTTCAGTGAATGAACAGACAACTATAGAACCGACATCTGGTATAATAATTATAAATTATTTAAAATTATTTTCTATAATATGAATACTTTTTACATATCAACTCACGAGCATAGAACCAACTTATTCAACAGATGGTAATACTATAAAAAGTTACACATTTTTTTGGTTCTGTTGTATAGATATAACTTTGTGTCATTCTTAATGACTAGTGAAGGTCTATAATACTATGGAACCAGCAACAACTATAGTATTTGTATTAGTAAAAACATTAATTTTTGTAAAATTTGGTATCAAACCAACTTTTCAAGTAACATAATTTCATCATGTTGATTTTTAAATAATTAAATTAAAATTCATATAGTTTTTAATTTATGCTTCATCTTTAAAATTGTCTTTATTATCATTGCAGCAACTAGCGAAGACACGACAACGGAATCAACAACAAGTATTGAATTTTTCAAATAAAATCTAAATTCGCTGTAATCATTTCAACATTTTGCCATTTTAATAATATTTTTTTATTTATTTTCAGCGACTAGCGAAGGCACAACTACAACAGGTACCATCATCATTTTTCTTATTATAAGAAGATTTATTTAAATCATTCAAAAACTTTTCTTAAAATTATATTATTACACTTTACTTAAACTAAATTAAAGCAAGCGCCATGAATGATTGATTAAACGTTATCAAGAGTATTTTAAAGTTAGTTAGTAATTTTTTTCTCTCTTTTATTCATGCATTAGTACCTACAACCACTTCCAGTACATCCACAACCACTTCACCTAATCTTCAAAAGCCATGCAATCAAACCGATCCTTATGGAGTTCGTTGGACAAGTTTTCAAACTGAAAAACTAAACAAAACTTGTAGTGAAGGAGTACCCGGAGCCAATGGGATTTCATTCTGGACATGCAACTGCACTAATCCACTAGCTGAGTGCGCTTTTGAAACGAGTCAACCCGATTTCTCCGGATGTAGCAGCAAAGAACTAGAAACGATAATCGATTCTGTATGTGCTGCGCTAAATTTTAATTATTTTAAATGGTTGTTATTAAAATCGTATCAATTTAGGTAGACTATGAGACGAAAAGTGTGACAGAAATTTGGGTGGCCATAGAAAATTTCACTTCACAAGAAAACAAATATTACGGTCAAGAGATTTTTCCAATACTTATTGAAGTAGTAACCGCTCTGTTAGACAGAATGCAAAGTGAAATGAACGGGACGGTTGAATACTTAGACCTGCAGATAAACTCATCTTACTACGCAACAGCAACTATGGACCACTTAATAACCAATGATATTCAGTGGGACCAATTAGTTAATGTAATGTTAACATATTGTTATGTTATTATTTACGAGGTAAATTATTTAAATTTAAATTTGATACAACAGCAAACAAAGGGTTATGGAGAACTCCTCACTCTATTGGAAGTTTCAAACGACATTTCATTTCATTTATCCAACGTTTCCAAAGCGGTTGGAATGCCACTTTTCTGCGAAATTCCGTTCAACAACGTGACCATATCTTCCTCTTACTGGAATGGATCCCAGTCTGACTTCGTCGGTTGCAATTTGAAAACCTTGCCAGCAAGAGAACTTTCCCTAACTTTTCCAAATTACCAAAACGTCACTAATGAAGATGGGATTGTAAAAAGTTACATTCTTCTACCAAACGGAATTACCGAAAGGGCTTACAAAGCATCTGGAGTGTTTATAGCAGCTTCAAATTTAATCAAAAAGTTACTACCAGGATCTGAAAACAGGTAATATATGGTTTAATAGTTATCAAACTTTATTCAAATTATTTAAAAAATATTTTGCAGTCAAGGAATAATTGAGAAAGAAGTTAACAGTCCTCTCATCAGTTATACTTTTTACCACCCCGAAAGTGAAGATCTGGCCGATGTATCTAAGCTGCCAGATGGTTCCTATGTTCAGATCGTGTTAGAGCATTTTGTTGGTGCCAAATACCCACCAGTTCGTACCATTCGCCGGAATTTGGAAGAAGGCGAAGAACCTAGCACTGTCATTGGCTCATCTTTATGCTCATATTTGGTCTTAAATCAAACTAAAAGTAATAAAGGAGTGGCCACTATTAATAATTGGATATGGGATGATCAAGGGTGTCGAGCTGCATCAACTAATCGAACCCATACAGTGTGCCTATGTAATCATCTGACTGGATTCGCCAACCTAATGGATTTTCATGATTACATTGTGAGTGAAACAGATAGAAATGTTAAAGTATTTTTATCAATTATTTTTGTTTCAAACACATTTTATATAGAAATCACCTGCACTAGATACTACGAGCATGTTTTGCAGCATATTATCCATCGTTTGTTTGGCTCTAACATTTGCCATCCTCACAATGCTCAAGTATGCATGATATACCTTAATAAATAATGTTTTAATTTATTAACCTTAATTTTAATAGGTCTTTAAAAATGAATCGGACTTTTTCAACACAGAACCTTTGCGCCACTTTACTGATTTCTCATTTGATGATTTTGATTACACTGGACAAAAAATTAATACCTTTGGATGACGTATAAGCAACTGATCGTTATTATTATAAACAAAATATTCGCATTTCCCTCTATTTCAGGTGACTTGTGCAGTGATGGGAATTTTTCTGCACTACATCTTATTAGTATCCTTCATGTGGATGTTCATCGAAGGTTTTCAATTATACCGAATGGCTGTTAATGTTTTTGGTGCTTGGACCAAAAGATGGACGTTGTTTTACATAATCGTAGCTTACACAGTACCTCTCGTCATTGTTCTTACCACTATTATAATCGCAAGCAGCTTACCACCAGACGAGAAAAACAATTCTGGAATCGTTCAGGTCTATTCAGGAGATGAAACGTAATTGGTTGAAATTCTTCTTCTTCTTCGTTTTGATTGTTTACCGTAATTAATTTTCAACAGATGCTGGCTCGTTGGAGAGCAATGGATGTGGGCTTTTGGAGGACCGATAGCTTTTATAATCATAGTAAGATTTATAGAAAAAATAAAAATAAAACGATGATTATTAACTAATAGTTGAACGATTTCAGGGTAACTGCCGCTTCGTGTTCGTAGGAATCAGCTCTTCGTGTAAATTACACACAAATTCAACCACTACATCTAGCAAAATGATACAGTATACCACTATACCTACGATTAATACGAATTTATTTTTATCTTAAACTAATTAAAACAGAGAAATGACATTGAGAGTAATTTCTCTCACAACACTTCTTGGTTTAACTTGGATGTTCGGATTTCTACTCTATTCGGAGTTGATCATCTTTGCCTACATTTTCACCATTGCCAATGGTCTGCAAGGTGTTTTCATCTTCATTGACCGTTGCATATTGAACAAGAAAATTCGGAACGCCATTCCAGGGACAATAAGACGTTTATCAACACGTCTGGTATTACCATTTTTTTATTAGTTCTAGATCTACTGGGTTTTTCTTTTCTTTCACAATTTAATTATTTTACAGAATATTAATAACAATACAAGTGGACTGGATAGAACTCTTACGCACATGTCAACAGCAACAGCTGCGTCGGTGCCACGTGTAAACAGTCGGAAGAAAAAGACAAAATGATACAAAGAACTTTTTTTTCTCTTACTCAATCATTTTAATAACCTGATTTTTAAAAATTATTTACTATACAACAATTAAAAAGACGATGAATCGTAATAACGTCAAATATATTAACTTGATTATACATTTGATAATTTGTTAATAAATTGTATCATAAAATTGCAATTTTGTTTTCTAAATAACCATATAGTAAGCTGTATTATTTTAAAGCATTGCGTCAAGTAATAGTTTGTCTCTACTTTATACGGTTATAAAAATACATTTTTAGATTTGGGGAATTAGATACCAAACGACAAACTGATCATAAATTGATTAGAAGCTTTGCACTGTGCGCTATCTTAAGCTAAAGCTATGGGTTTTTTTAGACTGTTTTCGATATCCGTTTATGGATCCGGGTTCACTTTATCGTAATAAAAGTTGTTTGTTATTAACAGGAATAAAAAAAAAAAGTAAGTAGCATTAAAGGAAAAAGAGCAGTAATTTTACAGAAATGACAGTATTTTTGCCCTGCACTTTGGTTTTCGTTCTTGTATATGGTAATTAATTTTTTCATTGATTTTAATTTCATCATTGATGATTTCAAATCAAATGTTGAGATAGTAAGAGGGGGCGAAAGTATAGATTTCAGCCAATGTCTACTTTCATCCTCATACGAAGTTGTGAAATGTTCAATGTTGAACATTGAATGCAGAAACCAAGCAGGAATTTTACTTTCCAGCCAATCTCCCTTTGAAAGTTACAAATGAAAGCATATTTATAAAATTATAATATTTATAAATTCAAATAACAATATAGTTATGTAAATTTAATATTTACTGATGTTTTTTTTTAATTTTTACTTTGCAGTATAAGCTCTTAATAAACAATTCATGTTCATACAACATGAAAAGCAACATTGCCATCAATTTTAACAGCTGAGCAATAATCAAAGGATACACTGATAATAAATTATTTTGTTCTGTTCGACCATGTATATATATATATGGTTATTATCTATTGTGTTTGCTCTTTGAGTATATATATTATAGAATTCAGTTTCAGTATGTCGATGCGTCATACCCGTCTCTTAATCTATAGTTATATTTATTCTGGACAATCCTTTGATAACAAGGTATATCGGTCGAATATTTAAAACATGACGCAGAAATTCTTTTATAATGAACTCAGTAATGTTTATCGTTCCTGAATCCTGATATTTTGTTTGTTAAATGAGATCCGGGATCCTGGTTGAAACTAATAGAACCACTTGTAAACTTTTCATGGATTAAAATATTTAGACTCGTAAATATGCCCAACTCACGTATATAATTTTCTAACGATAATTGACTAATAAAAACGAGAAACTAATACAGTAGTTCGGAAATAATGGGAAATGCTCTTTTTCATTGGTATTTTAAAGTTTTTTTTTTGTTCTCTATTTTCCATGGGAGGGGTTGCTAAAGGTGTCGATTTTAATTTTAAAGAAGTATGCGAATCAACGATTCGAGATGAACTCTTAAATTTGTCAGTTACATAAACTATCAACTTGCTTGGTTTTTTTTTATTCTAACCTCGTAGATCCTATATGCGTCATTAACAATAAAAGGAGCAAAACCCCAGAAAACAATAAAAAATCACCTCTTAATTTTCATGATAATACATTCTATTAGTACGAGACCTCTAATATATGGTGATAATGCTGCTGTCTTACCTACCGCGGAGTTTCCAAAGTATTAGCTTCTTTACCTACAAGATTTGGGATCATAAATAATTAATTTCAGCCTACTGTATATGCATACACTGGAGATTAATATGAGTAGATAAAGGGTGTTACAATACGAGTGTTGCAATTAATGCTGGAGGAAACTTGTCATGTAAATTCACTACTGTACATTCTAAGTTTTAGAATAGCTTGATAGTATCGCGATGGGAGTCAAGATGGGCACAGCTTTCTATATTTTGGTATTTTACTGGATTGTCATTCAAGTAACTGTTGCTGTGTTATTCGAAAGTAATAATACAGTCTATATCGGAAACGAGGTACTTATTATTTGGAAAATCATATGTGTAACTATATATGCACATCAGAATGGAATTAGATCGAATAATATACTTATACGAATTATTTTGTATTGATTATTTTTTAGCCAAATACTAAAGCTAATGTCGCACTTCCGATTTTACACATTGTTTTTGATGTTGCATCAGGGGAAAATGCACAGGTAAATATACTTTTGATATATCACATTATCAATCATATAATTCAATATATTAAGGCGACACAATTCTCTCGATTTTTAGCACCTTTCATCTGCAACAAGGATCTTTTTAAGCAAGTTCCAAGAAGTTGATAAACATTTTGAGCCTGGAACTATGATGAGTGTCAGTACATTCAGCGGGCCTGACTTAGAAGATGGAAACTATTTAAAGGTTCTCAGTCCACCGGCCAATGTTATAGAAAACAGTCAAGCTCTGAGGAACATCAT
This sequence comes from Chydorus sphaericus, assembly GCA_030141595.1. Lineage (NCBI taxonomy): Eukaryota > Metazoa > Arthropoda > Branchiopoda > Diplostraca > Chydoridae > Chydorus > Chydorus sphaericus. The sequence continues at coordinate 266,126 of CM057932.1, read as the reverse complement.
TCAATTTGACGTACCAAACAGCGTGACTAATAATACAAATCGAGATCCGGGTGCAGCCATACGGGATGCCGTCAGCTTTTTATCTCAATTTAATCCTGGGGCAGGGGGGATTTTGTACTTGGTATCGACAAAATACGTCGACAATGGATCAACGGTCAAGGAGCCTGATATGATCGAAGCTATTTTGCCAAGAAAAATGATTCTGATTTGCGTAGAGGGTGGGGATATTTCTGACCCAAATAGATTGCTTAACTTGAAACGTGTTGCTGGGTTGACGAATGGATATTACTTTCCTAACAATGAAACCCAATCTGATTCCTGGTCTATCACTAACCAAGCGGCAGTAAACAAATTGATAGACCTATCAAGATCTCCAATCAACCCTGTACGGCGAGTGGTACGTTCCTTCATGGACTTAGATTTCACAATTACAAAGATAAATATAACATAGATTCCCTTACGAAAAATTCCCATGTTACGATCATGACGTAGAATCTTGATAATACCATGATACATGATATTTTCGGACCGATCAATCAATGGGATTCGCGTGTTAATCGATTGATAATATCCAGGTTGTATCATGTAAAATCATGATTGAAACATGTTCAATTTTTTTGTATTTTTTATCAAAATCCAGCACCCGGAGAGATTCGAACCATCAACCATTGGATCCGAAGTCGAACGCTCTAACCACTCGGCCACCACCTGATATCCAAATGTGTCTTAAGTAACTATATATACGGTTAGATGCCTTTTTCTAAATATAACTTAGTAAATGCAATTATTTTTACTTTTTTCATCATTTGTCAAGTTAAAATTAAATTATATTAGATATTATATGTCAAAACTTTTTAAATGGATCCTTGAAATTTTTTTTTTAAGTCCTATTACATACTTCACCATACCATTAATACAGAGCGGCGTTTTCTAGGTTTTTAATCTCTTATTTCGAATGGGAAAATTAGAATAATGAATTCATTTATAAATTTAGAATATATGAATATAATTAATCGGACGGTGTAACTTTACGTAGGAGGAAATGGGTAGATTTTGGAACATGACAGGTTGATAATATCGTGTTGTAACATGATCAACTCATGAGAATTTACGCTTTATTATTAACATGTTTACATCATGTTCCAATAAATCATGACCAAGTCATGTAATTACCATGACCCATCATGCTTTATCATGACTTTATCTCTTCGGACCATGATGGGTCGTGATGCGTTTAAGATCAAATCATGCTTTGGTCTGATCAGAGAACATGGGATTTTTTTGTAAGGGTTTAAAAAAAAAACTTAACGAATTTCATGATTTTTTAGATTGGTCGATCAGAATATTTTGGGGTTTCAAATGTTGCACAAACCGGCACTTTCTTGGACACCTCCGACCTTGGAATCAATTCATTTATCACCATTCAAAGCTCACAGAAAGGCATTGTCACAATGGTTCTTAACAAAAACAAAACTGGAGAAACCGCCATTCGCGCCCGTACGAAAGTTTTAGCCTTCCAGTCACCCGACGGTAGGAGATTTTGTTACCGGCTTGCTAGGCTACAATAGCCTACGCTTTATCAGCCCGATGTTGTCCAATTTCGGCCTGAAAAAATTGAACCGTACGGCAGCCGTCATTGCGCAGGCTACGATGTAGGCTAAACGGTAGCCGTAGCAGGTAACGGGTAGCCAGCCAAGAAAACGCACCGGCGAGAGAAAATTTTTTTTCCAACATGCAGACTTGTCTGCTGCAGTCGGCTTTTGGTAGGCTGATACAGGGATGCTCACACCGTACAGGAAATATTATTTTAGTGACTTAAAGTAGAATCGAACCATATACCTTGAAGATGAGAAGCGGACGCGTTAACCACTAACCAAGTAAAATAGCAATATATAGTGTGTGTACTATATTCATATCAAATGAATGCATTTTTATGCAGGGTATAGTCCCATAATGTATCAAAGAAATATTACGTACATAGTCGCGGGATTTTGTTTTTGTAAATAAATGATCTTAATAAAATAATCATAATCTATTTGCAAACCTTTTATCATTCTAAAGTTTTAGCCTTCCAGTCACCCGACGGTAGGAGATTTTGTTACCGGCTTGCTAGGCTACAATAGCCTACGCTTTATCAGCCCGATGTTGTCCAATTTCGGCCTGAAAAAATTGAACCGTACGGCAGCCGTCATTGCGCAGGCTACGATGTAGGCTAAACGGTAGCCGTAGCAGGTAACGGGTAGCCAGCCAAGAAAACGCACCGGCGAGAGAAATTTTTTTTTCCAACATGCAGACTTGTCTGCTGCAGTCGGCTTTTGGTAGGCTGATACAGGGATGCTCACACCGTACAGGAAATATTATTTTAGTGACTTAAAGTAGAATCGAACCATATACCTTGAAGATGAGAAGCGGACGCGTTAACCACTAACCAAGTAAAATAGCAATATATAGTGTGTGTACTATATTCATATCAAATGAATGCATTTTTATGCAGGGTATAGTCCCATAATGTATCAAAGAAATATTACGTACATAGTCGCGGGATTTTGTTTTTGTAAATAAATGATCTTAATAAAATAATCATAATCTATTTGCAAACCTTTTATCATTCTAAAGACAAAATACGCAACTCTCAATCAACCATAAATTATGTATTTATTAAAATATCTATTATACGGCTGGTTACTTCAACAGAGGTGTACATAAAAGCCCTAAAATTCAATTAATTTTCAAATTGAAATCTTTAATCTAAAAATATCTTATTTAAATTTTTGATTTAAATATATTAATGCAATTTGAAAAGCATGACAAGTCATTATCCAGTCATTTTATACTGCATTTTTAAATATAAGAATTACAATGCATCAACCGTCGGTTGACCGATAGCCGACTTGAAACTATGCCGGGCAGAGTGAGGTAAACCAGGGATGGCCATGGCCTCGACCGTCGGTTAACCGATAGCCGCGCGGATGGGGGCTGCGCGGGAAGGAGAGAGGTGTACTGGGATAGCAATGGCCGACAAGACCAGTGCTACATTTCAAAATCATTAGCCCACGGCTACAAGCCTACAAGAGAGAGTCTGGGTGCAGATGAATGCGACGGCCGACGAAATGCGAAAGTAAAAAAAAAAGTGACTGATGGGGGTTGTGAGGGCGAAGGGGGACACAGATAGCATGGAGATGGCTGGGATCGGTGGGAGTAAAAAAAAAAGGCATATTGCTAAGGGCATTTCCAGGTGGAGGTAGGCCAAAGACTGCATAGCAACGGCCGACGGGACGAGACCGATGAAAAAAAAAGAATGGTAGCTATGGGATGAAATATGGCGCATAAGATGCCGGCGGAGGCAAGTCAGCGCAGGGATACGCGACTGCGACGGCCAAGACCGACCGAAAAAAAGTCCCCGATGGCTACAAGAGACTGTATGTGGCGGAGGTGAGTCACTTGGTGGCGGTCTTCGGCGCCCGGGTAGCGACGAGGTGACTTTTGCTGAAGCCCTCTTTTTATCAAAGTTTCCACTTTCCTGTTAGTTTTTTTTTACCAATGGATAATAAATATATAATATTTATAAAACTGATGATGATCCCATAGTATAAAAGGTCGTATAACCTTAATTTATTTAAGTCAAAAAAAGTTACACAGATAAACTCTTTCAACCGCTGCGTAATTGGTAGGCGTCATGTTAAACAAGAATCCGCGATTCCGTAGCCTATCGAAAGGTGACAGAAAGTCTTTATTTTGCAGGCTAAACAGCGGTAGCGAACGGAAACCCTTTCCTTAGCTGGTAAGAATGCCGTGTGAGGCAAGAGCTGTCTATGTAGCCTGCTTTCAGGTGACCCGTAGCCTTCATTTTTCAGGCTGAAAGTTAGTCGTACGCACCAAGGCTATCTCCCCCCGACGGAAATCTCGTTTGAGGAGAGAAGCCTGCCGCACTATGCACGTTGGGTGGGGGAAATTCAGCCTAAATATTTTACACCTACTCTGTCGGTATGGTCGGCTTTCGTCGGTGAAAACTTTCGTACGGGCGAAACCAAAGGAGGAACCAACTGGAACATGATAAATGCAAACCTCTACGTTGATACTTTGGATCTCCTACCTGGCGAAGTAAGATTTTTTTCATTTCTGCGCACTTAGATCCCTAAAACTTTTAAGTTACTCAAACCTGTCGATCATCCGGTTACAATCATTTTTCATTATACAGAGCAGCGGAATGTGGACTTATGCACTAACTTTTAAACCGACCAATGACGCCCTTGATACCAAGTCCGATGTAGTCGTTCTTGGTAACAAGAATGCACGTGATAACCTACGAGGTGTCTGGACTTTAAACTACAATCTGAATTTTCCTGATCAAAAAAATACTATCATTTATGCTGAGGTAATTGGCTACGTTGGTGTAGTGACTGGCTTGTCTGTTACCGTAACCTTCAATAATGTTGAAGACACCAGCAGTAGAAACGTATCCATTATATTGACTGAAGAGGTTCAAGGTGAGCTCCCGTCTATATTTACCATTTCCAAAAACACTTTTGTTCGTATTTACCGTAACTCCCTTAATATAAAAAATAGGATTGGGCTTGTACTCGGGCATTTTTAACCCGCCGTCTGATGGTCTTTGTGATTTTTCCGCCGAATTTACGGTTGACACCGATTCAGAGTGCAACAGAGACCTGTGCGCACCAAGAGACTTCTTAGCAAGTGCCCCAGGTCGGTGTCAAATTCAAGTTCATTCAAGGAAAAGGCATCGACCCCACGTCTGTTCCCACTGAAACATTAGGTAATCTCGCGATTTAAAAAAATGAAATAAAAATGTTTTTATCTTTTTATATCGGAATCAATTCGTAATTATAGACAGATATATCTGTTAATTTTTTAATTATATTTGATACTTGTCCAATGAGATGATGTTAGATGCTTCTCTCTGAACCGACACCTGATCATACTGAAACATATTTTTATAATGTTGAAATAAAATCATTCTTAGAATGTCAAACTAAAAAAAAGTTGAGTAGTTAAGTCGCGTATGAACAGGCATCCGCAAAAAATCTCTTAAGACCTCCTGACCTCGATTCTCGACTTCAAACTGCCAACTCAAAGTATGGCCTTAAAACTATTCTCATAACGTGATGTGGGCGTATAGTGCTAGTGGAGGAGGGTTAAAAGGAGGGTGGCGGGTGAGTTTTCAGGATCGTCGGGGTGAAGCTATTCATCAATGCACATGTCTAGCAATGCTACTTCCTTTTTATCAAGATCTAAGGCATCGTCACCAGCGACGTGTGCCTCACAGCTTTCAATATAGAAGAATATAATGATAGTATTAGTAATCTAATGACAATTAATTTAAAACTGAATCAAGATTATAAAATTTCATTGGTATATGAGCATTTATAGCTTGGGCCACCAATGACCGATCAATATCTTGGAAGTTTGGTACACCAGGGGTACATGGAAAACTTTCCGAATTTTAACTAATTAAATTTTTGCAATGCACCATATTTTCTTGTTTCAGTAAGTTGTCTTATTAAAAATCTTTATTTAAATCTTTCATGTAATTTTATAAGTAATAAAATTTTTATTTCCAAAATAAAAAATTCGCGGCATAATGATATTATTTTACGCCTCAATCTGGAAGGACACTAAGATAAAAATAGATTAACAAAGATTTGTACAAAGTGGAACACCCTGCGATCTCTCCTAGACAATTATAGCTATTATAGATTATGGGTGAAATATATCAAGTTTTTGAACGATGTACCAATTTTTAAAATGCCGTATTTATGATAAAAATTAAAATAGACGTAGATTAGGGATTACTCACATTCACATTAAAAAGTTTTTGAAATAATGAGCATTATATGATGTTACCCTAGGGTGTCCCAAAAAACATCAATATTTTTGTTTACGATTTTTTTATCAAGGTGTATTATGACCTAGTTAACGTATATTTGAAATATTTTGAGAAATAAAAAAAAATTTAGAGGTGCCATCGTGAGTAAAACAGTAAAACAAGTAAAATGAAAAAAAGAGACGGCGACACTTGTTTTCGATTGATTAAAGACCGATAAAATGTTAGTAGCTATGCTTGTGATTAGAGTATGGTTCTAGACAGTCGGCGTTTATTTCCATGAGAACCACTTATTAATTGGTTGTTCAAGATCTGTTCCTGTTCAAGCTATTCATTCATCATTCCATTCGAATTCATCGAGGTGAGCTGTCCAAAATGATTACTATTTTGAATACATTCTTTTCCATCTATCTTTTCCGATCTAAACTAGTAATAATCAAACAATTGTATATAAAACATAAAAGTCTTATATCAGTACGAGTTGTTGATTATCCTGTTATCTGTAAAACTTATCACCCATGTCTGTTCCACACTGTAAATCGGTTGACAAATAAAAGAAAAAAAATTCAAAAGACAACTGAACTGCAACTGCATCTGTTGGACGGTTCAGTTGATCCTGATTATATTAAGAAAAAACTTGTTTTTCTTCAACATCTCTCAAACAGGTGTCAAGTTACCTTACATTATAACCATGATAATTAATAAACAAATTATATCTTGTATATTCCTGTACGATCTATGTCTCAGCCTTCTTTTTAAAATATATTTTTCTTTTCTTTTCTTTTCTAGATCCTGTTTGAAACTGATAATAGGCTCCGCTATGGATTATTTATCCACTATTACAAGTGTTCACACTTTACGATCGTAACCGGAGCAAAAAAAAAAGATAGCGAGAAATTATAGTTTAAACAGTGTGATAATGCGATGATTCCAGTTTGCATTCTTCCTCCTTCTATTCTTTAAAGGTGTTATTTGAAAAAAAAAATCTTATTTATCGAACACAGTTTTAATTTTAAAATGCTTTTTATGACAGGAGGCGTTGTTAAAAGTGGTGAAATCGATTTTAATAATGATGAATGCGTACTAGCACTTCCAGAATGTTCACTGTCATTAGAAATCGATTGCCAAACTCCAGCTTCTTTAACAGGAGTTGTAAAATCTCCCGAATATCCGAAGAAAGTAACCGATACCAACCGATTTGGCAAAGTATACACTGATTTGTGGTAGTTTAAAATAGTTTTTGGTTCTGTATTAATTCAATTATTATGTAGTATTCACTCGTCATCACAAGTTGCGAGGAGTCGACAATTACATTAACACTCAACAAGACCGCGTTCCTTTTAGGACCTATAGCCAACACGTTTACAGTCAGGAATGGAGAAGCCGTAGAATCGAACATTATTGAACCCACTTTGGATGCAAAGATTTGGAACTTGAATGTTACTGAGGACACTCTTAGTTACAATAGTTCTGGTGGAAGCATATAGATGGAAGCAGATGTTTCATGGGGCAATTTCTGGTTCTTCATTACCTACTCTGTTGATTTCAACGGTAAAACAATCATTTTAATAAAATGATTTTATATATTTATTTTTACTTTTAATTAATAATTGTTGAATTATTTTCAAAATATTGCAGTGAATGAGAAAACCACTATAGAAACAGCACCTGGTAATGAAAAATGACCATATAAGCCGATTTTCATTTGGTAAAAATCGATTTCAAGATAATTGTTTTTAATGGCGAATAATTTTTTTTTCAGTGACTACTGAGGAAACGACAACGGATTCATCAACAGGTGTCACATTTAAAAAAAAATTGGGATTTAGTTATATCATTTCCAATTATTTATTGAATTTTTTTTTACTTACGTTTTAGTGACTGATGAAGAATCGACTTCGGAATCATCAATAACAAGTATTATATCTTGTAAACAATTTTCTTGTTTTCCCTATTATTTATTTATTTATTCATTTCGGAATTCATTTTTTTTCTCTTTCTTAAACTGCAGTTACTAGTGAAGAAACTACTTCAGAATTAACAAGTATAATACTTATCATTAATACTGACTATTTAAAAATACATATCTATAACTTTACCTATTGATTTTATATTACAGTAACTCGTGAAGACACGACCACTGAATCCAAAACAAGTATTTTATTATTATTATTTTTTATAAAATTGAAATGCATTACAATATCTTTTAATTTTTTTTGCATTCATGGATATACATATATTTTTATTCACTTACATTAAAGGCACGACTACAATACCAACGACAGGTACCATTATCATTTTTCTTATTATAAAAAAAAATTATTTAAATCATTTTTTAAAACATTCTTAAAATCATATTATTACACTTTACTTAAATGTTAATTAAAGCCAGCGCCTTGCATGTTTGATTACACGCTATCAAGAGGATTTTAAATTTAGTTAGTAAATTTTTATATCTTTAATTCATAAATAGTGACTACAACCACTACCAGTAGATCCACAACCACTTCTCCTAATTCTCAAAAACCATGCAATCAAACTGATCCATATGGAGTTCGTTGGACAAGTTTCAGAACTGGAAAACTGAACAAAACTTGCGATGAAGGAGTACCTGGAGCCAGTGGGATTTCATTCTGGACATGCAACTGCAATAATTCAACAGCTGAATGCGCTTTTGAAACGAGTCAACCCGATTTCTCCGCATGTAAAAGCGCAGAATAACTAGAAACCATCATCAAATCCGTATTTTCTGCTATAAATTTCAACAATTAGTTCGCGCTTTATATGATTATTATCAAAAACTCTTTAGGTAAAAAATTTGCCAGCACAGAAAGTGTCTCTAACTTTCCCAAATTACGAAAACATCACTAATGAAGATGGAAATATAAAAAGTTACATTCTTTTACCAAGCGAAATCACCAAAAGTGCTTACAAAGCATCCGGAGTATTTATCGCAGCTTCAAACTTAATAAAAAAAATATTACCAGGCTCCGAAAACAGGTGATATTTAGATAAATAAAGTAATCAAACAATTAAATAATTTAATAAAAATATTTTACAGTAAAGGAATCATTGAGAAAGAAGTTAACAGTCCTCTCATCAGTTATACTTTTTACGACCCCGAAAGTGATGAACTGACTGATGAATCTAAGCTGCCAAATGGTTTCTACGTTCAGATCTTTTTAGAACACTTTATTGGCGCCAAATACCCGCCAGTTCGTACTATTCGCCGGGATTTGGAAGAAGGCGAAGTACCTAGCACTGTCATCGGTTCATCTTTATGCTCATATTTGGTCTTAAATCAAAATAAAAGTATTAAAGGAGTGTCCACTATTAATAATTGGACATGGGATGATCAAGGTTGTCGAGCTGCATCCACTAATCGAACCCATACGGTGTGCCTGTGTAATCATTTGACTGGATTCGCCAACCTAATGGATTTCCATAATTACACTGTGAGTTAAAGGCTTATAAATGTTCTAGTATTTTTACTAACCAATTTTATATAGAACTCGCCTGAACTAGATACAACGAGCATGTTTTGCAGCATATTATCTATCATTAGTTTAGCCCTAACATTTACCATCCTAACACTACTTAGGTATGTTCATATTATGACATTATTTTCAGCTTTTAATTTCATTTGAATTTTAACAGGTCTCTAAAAATGAATCGGACTTTTTTAACACAAAACCTCTGCGTCACTCTAATGATTTCTCATTTGATGATTCTGATCACGGTGGACAAAAAATTATTAGATTTGGATGACGTAAACAACTAATCGTTATTATTATAAACACGATACACGGATTTCCCTTTATTTCAGGTGACTTGTGCAGTGATGGGAATTTTCCTGCACTACATCTTATTAGTATCCTTCATGTGGATGTTCATCGAGGGTTTTCAATTGTACCGAATTGCTGTTAATGTTTTTGGCGTTTGGACCAAAAGATGGACCGTATTTTACATAGTGGCAGCTTACACAGTGCCTTTGGTCATTGTTATTACCACTGTCTTGATAGCAAGCATTTTACCACCAGACGATAGAAATAATCCTGGAATCATTCAGGTCTATTCAGGAGATGAAACGTAATTAGTTGAAATTCTTCTTCTTCTTCGTTATTTTGATTGTTGAATTCATTTTTACAACAGATGCTGGCTTGTTGGAGAGAAATGGATGTGGGCATTTGGAGGACCGATAACTTTTATCATCTTGGTATGATTTATATAGAGAAAACACAAAAATGATTAACTAATAGTTGACGAACTTCAGGGTAACTGCCGCTTCGTATTCGTAGGAATCAGCTCTTCGTGTAAATTACACATAAATTCAACTACTACTTCTAACAAACTGATAAAGTATATCTTTAGATTCAAGAGAAAATTAATTATAATTTATAAATTTACATTCTTGACGACAGAGAGATGACTTTGAGAGTATTTTCTCTGACGATCCTTCTCGGTTTAACTTGGATGTTTGGATTTCTACTCTATTCGGAGTTGATCATCTTTGCCTATATTTTCACTATAGCCAATGGTCTGCAAGGTGTTGTCATCTTCATTGATCGATGCATTTTGAATAAGAAAATTCGAAATGCCACTGTAGCGGGGATGAAACGTTTACCCACCTATCTGGTATAAATTTTTTTCTTAGTTTTAGATCTTTTATGGCTTTTCTCTCATAATTCAAGAATTTTTTTTTCAGAAATTAAATAATAAAAGTAGAATGGAAAGAACTTTGACAACACAATTATCAACAGCAACAGTTGCGTCGGTGGCACGCACTGACAGCCGGAAGCAAAAGACAAAATGATTTACACAATATCCAAATCTTTCATTTAAATTTTTTTTAATAACCTGATTTTTTATATGATTAACTATATACATAATTACTCGATAAACTGGTCATAAATTAATTAGAAGCTTTGTATACTGGGCGATATATTATGCTCTTATAGTATATATTATTTGGGGATTGACATTTCCTAAGCTAAATTTATGAATTTATATATTGTCTTGGATCCGGGTTCAATGATGGCTTATAAATTCAAAACAGAAAATTTTAGCCTTTGCTCAAATCCTATAGTGCTGTTATAGTTATGACTTACTGGTCCAAGCATTTTAAGCCTCGATTTATCATTATTATTAAATTTGATTATATCAGTAGTATTTTATTGGCTGAAGGAAATCCTGGATCCTGGTTGATACTAATACAACCATATGTTAACATTTAATGGATTACAAGATTTAGACCTAGAAATATGCTTAACACGTATATGCGCTTTATGGCGATAATACCCCCCCCCCCCCCTCTTACAATACTTTAGAAATAATATGACGTAATTCAAATGTGAGTAATTCTCTTTTTCTTCGTTTGTTCTTAGTTTTGTTAGATTGTTTTTTACGTAACACCTCGCTATTTTCATTATGGAAGGGTTTGCCAAAGACAAGGGTGTTAGTTTGAAAGAAGTATGCGAACCAACGCTTCCAGATGAATTAGTTGATCGTTTAATCAACTATCAATACCAAGACATAAGTTAAGTTCCAACAGAGGCTATATGGATTTTTTTTAAATTCTTACCTCGTAGATCCTATATGCGTCATCAACAATAAAAGGAGCAAAACCCCAGAAAACAATAAAAACCAACTTTTATGATAAAACATTCTAGAAAAAAATTGCAGATATTTTAGTACAGCATAGTACGAGGCCTTAATATATTTTGATATTGAGATAATGCTGCTGTATTAGCAACCGGAGTTTCCAAAGTAATAATTTCTTTACCTATACGATTTGGGATCATAAATAATTATTTCGAGTCTACTGTATGCATATACTTGAGATTAATACGTAGATAAAGGGTGCTCGAATACTATAGTGTTGCAATTAATGATGAAGGAAAATTGTCATGTAAATTCACTACTGTACATTCTAAGTTTCAGAATAGTTTGATAGTATTGCAATGCGAGTCAAGATGAACGCAGCTTTCTTATTTACTTTGGTATTTTACTGGACTGTTATCCAAATAACTGCCGTTGTATTATTCAACAGTAATAATAAAGTCAATATCGGATACGAGGTATACTTATTAATTGGGAAATAAGATGTGTAACTAAATATGTATACTTCATAATGGAATTAGACTAAGTAGTATACTGATACGAATTGTTTTGTATCCATTCTTTCCAGCTAAATCCCAAAACTGGTGTCGCACTTCCGATTTTACACGTTGTTTTTGATGTTGCATCAGGGGAAAATGCACAGGTGAATAAACTTTTTAATATTCTACATTATAATCAATTAAAAAATTCAACATTTTAAAGTTACGCAATTTCTCTCGCTTTCTAGGCACTTTCATCTGCAACAAGGATATTTTTAAGCAAGTTACAAGAAGTTGATAAACATTTTGAGCCTGGAACTATGATGAGTGTCAGTACATTTAGCGGGGAAGACTTAGGAGATGGGAACTACTTAAAGGTTCTCAGCCCACCGATCAATGTTATAGAAAACAGTCTAGCTCTGAGGAACATCATTCAATTTGACGTGCCAGCCAACGTGACTAATAATACAAATCGAGATCCGGGTGCAGCCATACGGGATGCCGTCAGCTTTTTATCTCAATTTAATCCTGTTGCAGGGGGGATTTTGTACTTGGTATCCAGAAGATACGTCGACGATGGATCAGCGGTCAAGGAGCCTGATATGATCGAAGCTATTTTGCCAAGAAAAATGATTCTAATTTGCGTAGAGGGTGGGGATATTTCTGACCAAAATAGATTGCTTAACTTGGAACGTGTTGCTGAGTTGACGAATGGATATTACTTTCCTAACAAGGACACCCAATCTGATTCCTGGTCTAGCACTAACCAAGCGGCAGTAAACAAATTGATAGACCTATCAAGATATCCAATCAACTCTACACGGCGAGTGGTACGTTCCTTCATGGACTTAGATCTCATAATTACAAAGATAAATATAACATGGATTAAAAAACTTAAGGGATTTGATTTTTTAGATTGGTCGATCAGAATATTTTGGGGTGTCAAATGTTGCACAAACCGGCACTTTCTTGGACACCTCCGACCTTGGAATCAATTCATTTATCACCATTCAAAGCTCACAGAAAGGCACTGTCACAATGGATCTTACCAACAACCAAACTGGAGAAACCGCCAGACTCGAAACCAAAGGAGGGACCAACTGGAACATGATAAATACAAGCCTCTACGTTGATGTTTTGGATCTCCTACCTGGCGAAGTAAGATTTTTTTTTTCATTTCTGCGCACTTAATAGATCCCTAAAACTTTTAAGTTACTCAAACCTGTTGATCCGATTATAATCATTTTTCATTATACAGAGAAGCGGAATGTGGAATTATGCACTTACTTTTAAGCCGACCAATGACGCCCTTGATACCAAGTCCGATGTAGTCGTTCTCGGTAACAAGAATGCACTTGATAACCTACCAGGTGTCTGGACTTTAAACTGCAATCTGGATTTTCCTGATCAAAAGAATACTATCATTTATGCTGAGGTGATTGGCTATGCTGGTGTATTGACTGGTTTGTCCGTTACCGTAACATTCAAGAATGTCGAAGACACTAGAAGTAAAAACGTATCCATCGTGTTGACTGAAGAGGTGCAAGGTGAGCTCCCAACCACATAAGAAAATCCCGAAAACGCTTATGTTTATGTATACATATATAATAGAAAAGGGGTTGTACTCTGGCATTTTTAACCCACCTTCTGATGGTCGCTATAATTTTTCCGCCGAGTTTACGGTCGACACCGATTCCGTGTGCACCGGATACCTCTGCGTACCAAGCGACTTCTTCGCAAGTGCTCCAGGTCGGTGTCAAATTCAAGTTCAAGGAAAAGGCATCGATCCCACGACTGATCCCACTGAAACAACAGGTAATATTACGTTAAATAAGCATTGGATTTAAATGGTTACATGATTTTGGAATTCACTCATAATTAGACATATATATCTGTTAATTATAAAATTAAATTAGTAATACTCCCGAACCGACGTCTGATCAAACCGAAACGTCATATATATTTTTTTAAATATTGAAATTTACTTTTTACTATAAATATATAATTTTAAGTTGGAAAAAATCAAGAATAGGGTCACATGTACGTTAATTTGGATGATTATAATAATTTATTTATTATTTAATTGAAATTTATTTTGCATTGGATGCCCGTTTAAGAAACGTTTACATTAATTTTTTTGTAACCTCAGAACTGACGTCTGAGCCCACTGAAACCTCAGGTAATATTGATATTTTTTGAATATTTTATTAAATTTGTTACTTTTGTTTTTCAAATATAATCATTTACTCCTTTACTTTAAAAAATTAAGAGCAAAGTTTCATATGGATTTTAATTTTTTAATTTATAATAGAAACTTCCGAACCGACGTCTGATACCACTGAAACATCTGGTAATATTGATTTTTTGTTATATTTGATTGAATTTGTAACGAGTTGTTTTTCAAATATAAGCTTTTACTAAAAAAAAATAAAGTTGCAATGTCGCATATGTACGTTAATTTTTTTATTTTACAATAGAAACTTCTGAACCGACGTCTGATACCACTCAAACATCAGGTAATGCAGCAATTTTCAAATTTGGAATGACCGGAATTAGATATAAAATACCCCCCCCCCCTCGACTGTGTCAACCCAGGCTCTTATGGGACAATTCACGAGTTTTAGAAGCCCCCCCCCCATCCCCCATTCCCATCCATCCAAGTTTGGCATCAGACGATTTGTTTTGATTTTCAGTTCGATTCAAGTTTTAGAGAACTATTTTTGCTAAATTTTCGGATTGTTTTTTTTTCATTGCTTTTAATTTTAAATTGGTATATTTTGTATTCATTGCACACCTCTGGTGTTGATGTTAAGTTAATTTGAATTTGGCTCTTATTCATTCCAGAATATTTTTAATTTCTTTATAATTATAGTTACAACTTCGACGACTCCATCAACAGGTATTATATATTTTCTAAATCTACTTTTAAGTGTACGTACCAGTTTAAATTATTCAGGCATCGTTTGCTTCTCCATTAGAGTCTGTGAAAAGGGTCTCGGGCGAATAGTTAAATTTAAAAAAAAATCAATAGCAACAAAAATATTCTTTTAGCGCTTTCAAGAGAAAACATTCCGGGCTTCGATTCTGTGAAAGAAGAAATGTTTTTTTTCTCGCACACCATATTGCGACACAATTATTGAGATTTAGACAAATGTTTTCCCAACATTTGTTTACGAGTTAAAGGGGGTATTACACGCGGTTGAAAAAAAATTAGGGTGTTTGCCTTGAAAATAAGTATTTTAGATAGGGGTGCCCCTAGATAGAGTTTTTCACGCTTATTCTGAGGGTATATACTTCTTTTTGTGACTTCAGACCCCCAAAAAGGTAACGTGATGAGGGAAATTTGGCGCGCAAAACTTTGGAGCATGATAACTCACGCAAGAATCTTTTTTTTTTGTATTAAAAAAGTATCCCAAGAATCAGCGAAAAATTGTTATCCAGTGGTGCCCTTATCTAAAATACTTATCCTTAAGGCAAGCACCCTTTTGGCGTAGTATTTTTTTTTAAATGTCAGATCACAATGTTTCACAATAACTATACGATAAGTTTACTTAATACAGTTTAATATTTTTTAAAGAGTCTGAAAGTCAGTCGAGCTGATTTTGAAACATATTTTGATCGAAATGACTATTCCTTTACTTGACGAGTGTCATTTTTTAAAAGTGAAAAATCGTCTCAGCCAGATTTCGAGCTTTCTTTAAAATATTATTATAGTAGTGTTCCTTCTAAACTAATTTTAATCGTCTTCTACTTGAAACTGTAGGAGAGAATGTGAATACTGGAGATTTTGATTACTGCCTAGGCATCCCATGCGAAATAGATTTACGTATTAATTGTACCGAACAACCGACAACATTGCAAGGGAAAATACTATCACCGGGATTTCCTTTGAAAATTACGGATGAGAACAAATTTGGAATCGTATTTTGTTTTAAATATTCTAGGTTAAATACTTGCGTCCTAATCTTTAATATTATGTGTATTACAGTATACTCTCTTCATAAGAGCAGATTGTCCCTTTACCATCGATTTAGTCCTCAATAGGACAGACTTTCTCATAGGTCTTCCGGACAACACTTTTACTGTCGGAGTGGGGAGCGCGGTCAATAATGACATCGTTGGCTCTCGTTTGAAAGGAACGGAAAAGTTTCCTAATAACCAAGATATGCTTCACTACAACAAATCTGGAAGCAGCAGTATATGGATTCAGATTGATGTCACAAAAGGTTTCTTCTGGTTTGACATTGCATACACAGTCACTGATGCGCAAAAAGGTAATTATTATATTAGCCCTGAGGGTTAAGATTTATGTAGTAAATTACCGAAAGGTAGTTAATATTGGTATCCCTAGAGGGCGTCAGGCAGGGAGAGGTTCCGGGATATTTAATGAAAAAAAAAGTTTGATCAAGGGGCGAGGGCTGACGTTAAAACTACTGAGTATTGACAGACTTCAATTACATCAATCTTCCTGAAAAAATATGTGGTGTGTTATAGGCTAGGTTTAGTAGGAATCAATTGCAATCCCGAAAGGCCCGATAACAAAAAATCACTTTTAGTGACCTCTTAAACTATTGAGTCGATTGTACGATCCAGCCAACACAAATAACGATTTAATCAACTAAAACTTAAATTTTTAAAGAATTAAATTGGCCAGTTTTTTTTCAATTATGGCCTTAATTATATCCTAAATAGACTAAAATAGCTGCTCGTAATGTAAAGAGAATGCATCTTTTGCAATCTTACAATATCAACTTGATCAGTATATATTTTTGCTTCTCCTTGTTTCTAGTACATCTAAAACATCAAACTTTGCTTAATGTATATTTTGCTTTCCTCGGGGATTTAGTACTCCAAGAACCATGTGATAGAAATGATCCCTATGATGCCCATTGGAAAACTTTTAAAAGTGAAACAATGGAAAAGGATTGCAGCGTTGGAGTGCCAGGAGCCTTGGGAAAGGCATATTGGAAATGCAGTTGCACTAACAATCGATGCAAGTTTAATACGAATCAACCTAATTTCACGGAATGCCAAAGTTTAAGACTTGTGGCCATCACCGATTCCGTAAAATTTATTTGTTAATAAGAATAAACACGAAGCTGATTGTTATTACATTTTAGATAAATCAGAACGACACTAATGTGACGGAAATTTGGAAGGATATCGAAGAGCTCACTAAAAGAAACGAATATTATGGCCAAGAAATTACTACAATACTGTTAAATGCCGTTGAAGCTTTACTCGATAGAATGCAAAGAGAAATTGATGCAGCAAAGGATCCCGATCTAATCAACTTTCTAAATGTACAGATTAACTCATCCGAATTGGCGGCGCTAAGTATGGAACACTTAGTATCAAATGAAGCACAGTGGGAACAACTAATTGATGTATTTATGTCTACAGTAAGAAATTGTTTCTTTTGGCATTAATATATTATTATTATATTATAGCAAAAGAAAGAAAATGAAGGAATTCTTGAGCTATTGAAGCTACTGAAAGTTTCAAATGAAATCGCCTTTCGCCTTTCTAATGTATCCAAACTAGCAGAAGTGCCACTAATTTGCGAGTATTCTTTTGCCAACGTTACCATATCTTCCACTTACTGGAATGAAAACCAAGGCAATCTTTCCGACTGTACTTTGAAGAACATGTCATCCAAAGAAAACTTTTACCGTTTTCCAATAAATGATACGAAAAAAATAAAAAGCTACATTGTTTTACCAGACCAAATCAAAGGAAAAAGTTATAAATCTGCAGGTGTTTTTATCGCGGCATCGAGCTTGATACAGTTATTTCTCCCAGGATCCAATAACATGTAAGTCAAATTCTTAATCAACTTTTATTTACTTTATTTTATTACTATTTTATTTATATTATTATTTATATCTATTTTATTTTTATATGTTTTTTTACAGTCAACGGATGAACAGAAAAGAAGTTAACAGTCCACTTATTAGTTATACATTATACGATTCTGCGGCGAATTCCTCCAATCAAGAAGCTCAGTTGCCAAATGGTTCCTTTGTTCAGCTCATTTTCAAACATGAATTTAACGCAACATGCCGATCTTTTCGAAATGTTAGTCGTGAAGAAGGTGCAATTATGAACTCATCCATGTGCTCCTTTTTGGTAGTTAAAGATATGGAAAACGGTAATTGGAACTGGGATGACGAAGGATGTCAAGTTCTATCGACGGATAGTACCCATACTGTTTGCGAGTGTACTCATCTGACTGGATTTGCTAATCTTATGGATTTTCATGATAATAACGTGAGTCATTATAAAGCAAAATTTTACTTTCTGCAATACTTACGATTCAGGGGACCATGCTATTTATTAAACTGAATTTTCGAATAACTATTAATAATAGAAGGAATTACATTGAAACATCTAATCCGGTTTATATACATGCCTTTATAATTAGTCTTATGCTGTTTAGGGTTGGATAAGAAAGCTGAAAATCGCTAGTTTGGTGTGCAGTATTCTTTCAATAATCTGTTTGGCTTTGACTTTTTTATCCACGCCATTTTAAGGTATCGAAGAAAATTGTAAGGTAATTTTTTGAGTATAATATACATGTGTTAACATTTACAGGTCTTTAAAATCAAAACGAACAATTTTGATACTAAATCTTTGCGCTACTTTATTCATCTCACAAATTTTGATGATGTCAATAAACATAATCGAAAACAACAACAAACACTACAATATTGATTCATATGAAAACGTACGAAAAAAAAATATTTTGATACGAATAAAAAAAAAATAAGTTGTTTCCCATGTAGGTGGTGTGCCCAATCATGGGAATGAGTATCCACTATTTTCTATTAGTGGCTTTCATGTGGATGTTCATTGATGGCTACCAATTGTACCGAATCGTTAACAATTTTTTCAACGTTTGGACCACAAAAATGACCGTTTTCTACGTCATCTTAGGCTACACTGTGCCACTTTTAACCCTTATGATTACTGCTTTAGCCGCAAGCTTCATCCAAGGAAACGTATTGATGGTTTACAACGGTAACCAATCAGATGGTGCGGGTTGCGCGGATTCCAAAGAGTATAATCTTTTAATTTTTCTACAAGTTTAATCAAATTCGCTAACTAATGTTATAAAAATTACTAAAATTTACAGTCATCACATTAGTTGTTGGCTTGAAGGGAATTGGGCGTTTTCTTTTGCTGGTCCTGCTGCTGCAATCACCATAGTATTACATACTTTCAGAATATAAAAAGAGATTTAATCATTATTTTACATTTTCAATTGTTTTCTTTTAATTAGGCGAATTCGTTTTTCTTAGTTGTTGGCGTTCGTGCTTGGTGGAAACTGAAAAGTACTGACAAAAACTCAACAATGCAGAAGATAAAGTGATAACGAGACATATTTTCATTTATAAAATTTGTATATCAATAAATTTAAAAAATAACAACTAGGGAGACATTTGTAAGAGTGGCATCGCAAACCTTATTTCTTGCTTTAACTGCACTTTGGGTGATTGGATTTCTTTTTGCGGGATCCTTTCCAAATTACAATGATATCTTCTGGTATGTTTTCACCATATGCAATGGCCTCAAAGGAGTCTTCATCTTTATAGATCGCTGCATACTGAACACCAAAATTAGAATTGCTCTAAAGAATTTTCTCAATCGTTTGCAAAAATACCTTGTAAACAAATGTTTAAATTTGTTATGAATTTGTTTTAAATATTTGAATATTTTTTTTGGCAGTGGTCCAAATTGAAATGTTTGATCCCAAAGAAAGAGGTCCATCAGAGCAATGCCAGGGTGGGCTTGTCAATTCAAAATAACTTCGATGTAAGAAATTTCAAATTTCCATAATTTCATTTTCTCTCAAGAATTAACTACATTATTACTTTCTTATAGATCCACAATTGGAGCCGGATCAAGTCGAGCCTAAAATTAATACCAGAAAATCGAAGAAGTCCCCATGAAGTAGCCCACGATCAGGAGTTTAACTCGGAAATATTTTTGCAAGCATTACCAAGAATAAAAAAATCATTTACTGGTACTATTATGCATTTCAAGCACTGTTACGAGTTATGAGTTACATCTTTCATTTGTTTTCTTTTAAATAATAGGCATGACCGATTTTGATGAAGGAAAAAGCTTTACTTCAGGCATTGGGAAATTTTCGGTTTTTATCAGTAATGACTTGTGAAAGCTATGTTTAATTTGAGGTTAAAATTGTTTGAAAATCAAATCCCCTTTTAGCTTTAATTTTTATCAGTTTTCCCTTTTCGCCCTATCCCTATTACAAATTTAGTTATTTTAATTTACTTTAAGCGACACGTATAACGTTTTTTTTTCCTTGTAGAAATGTAAAACTAATCCAGGATTGAATGTTTAATTTTTAAAATGGTAAATTAAACTAATTTTTTAAAAATCATTTAACGTACGTTTATTATGTTCTATTTGAAGATTGTTCAATTAGTCGTTTCAATATAATACCGCAAATATAAAAACCTAAAAATGGTAGCATATTTTACATTTAATTTATTTCTGAATTACTCATTATGGGAGTGTATTCTATTTTTCTCCTTATACTCCTTATACTTTAACTGCTGGGAGTTGTAGACTTTTTATTTCTCAAAAAGAATAGGAAACGAAATTTTTATAAGTAATTTTTACTGATTGTAATCGCTGTTACACCTGCTATATTTCTGCTCTTTGGAGAAGAAATTAGATGTTTTGTAGACTTACAAAATAGCTCATTACTTCTCTTAAAAAAACTATTGGCTTTCAGTACTATAAGATTTTTTGGCAAGAAAATCCGGTAGATATTATAATAGCGTGTATACGTATAACATTCCAGTTTCTATTATTCTTTCATGTAATCTATGCTGGAAAACTACACTCTAGGTACTACAATATAGGCGCACATATAAGGTCTAATTAGAGTTTATGGCACTACATATAATGATGTGAGTGTGATATCAAATGAGAGTAGTCTATGCATTAAATGATGATTAAATCAAGAGGTTTTTTTAGAGATGAAACGGCCTCATTATCAAATAAGAAAATGGCCGTTTCTGTTTACTGTAAAAACATTCATTTCACAAGGGCTTATACTTCAAATGCATGAGGAAGCATCATTTCTATTGCATCGTCAACAGGAAAAAAACTAAATTGCGAGCGCTTCTCAAAGTCAAATTACAGAAACAATTATTCGTTTAATATTTATGAGAGGGCGTAGTATACTCAAGTCACTACCTATTCTTGGTAATATTACATTGTATTCTTCTACAATGCAATAAAATTTGAACCAGATACCCTTCCTTAAACTATACCCGTTTGTAAGCTGAGATAAAATACTCAAGTCGTCGTCTTAGTAATACTGCTATGCGACATTGTAAGGTCAATAAAAAACGTTGTCTCGGCATGTTTGCCTCAGATCTTAATAATCTCTATAATATAAAACCAAGTCCATATTACTATCCTAAAGTCATTATGCTTTTGTCTTGTTAAAACCTTATTATTTTATACCATCTGATTATACATTTAAATTGTGGATATTTTACATCTGTTTATGCATTCTTGTCGTTGCTGACGCAATTTAAAAAAAATACCGATGAGAGCATATGGTCAGTAGTCGGTTTATACAGATGAATGCAGTTTAACAATGATGCGCTTGTTTAACTGTGTCTTGTTTTCTATTCTTCTTTTGGGTATCGATCATTTTTCCTAGTTGCCCAAGTATAAAATGTCATGATCTTTTTCTTCAAACTGCAGGAGAGATTGTGAATACTGGTGATGTTGATTTTAATAATTGCCGAGGGATCCCATGTGAATTGACTTTACCTATTGAATGTTCAGGACAGCAGGAAGAATTGAGAGGAAAAATATTATCACCGGGGTTTCCTTTAAAAATTACGAATGAGAGTCAATTCGGAAACTCTCTTCATAAGAGCCGATTGTCCGTTTACCATCGATTTGGCACTCAATAGGCCAGATTTTCTCATAGATCTTCCGGAAAACACTTTCACTGTCGGGGTAGGAAGTAAGGTCAATACTGACATCGTTGGCTCTCGTTTGAATGGCACGGGAAAGTTCCCCGAAAACGATGATATTCTTGACTACAATAAATCAGGAAGCAGTAGTTTATGGATACAAATTGATGTTTCAAAAGGTTTCTTCTGGTTTGACATTTCATACGATGTCACTGATGTGAAAGAAGGTAAAAGCTTTATTAGATCAAAGACTTTGAACTTTTTTTCTCTATATTATTTCAAGCAAAGCGTAATATTATACTAATTAATCATGGCTTAGTTTTGGGTTAATCTAGTACGTCTAAAATCTGATAATTTATTGCAAGGGGTCAACAATCAATGAGATTGTTCTTGTCTTATATTGGATTGTCTTATATCACGGCTCCATTGAAATGTGAAAGGACTGAAATTTGGAAGATCTAAGTTCAAAGTGTATTTGTTTGTATAGTTTTCCAGGAACCGTGCGATCAAGATGATTCATATGGCCTTAATTGGAAAACTTATAAAAATGAAACAATGGAAAAGGACTGCAGCGTAGGCGTGCCAGGAGCATTAGGAAAGGCATATTGGAAATGCAGTTGTATCAATAACCAATGCAAGTTTGTAACGAGTCAACCTGATTTCACGAGATGCCAAAGTTCAGGACTTCAGGACATTACCGAATCCGTAAAAATTCTTTGAAAATAGAATTAAATACGTATTTCATTTGTATTATATTTCAGATAAATAAGAACGACACTAACGTGACAGAAATTTGGAAGGAAATCGAACGACTCACTGCAAGCAATCACTATTATGGCCAAGAGATTTTTTAAATCTTAACTGATGCAATCGAGGCTTTACTTGATAGAATGCAAAGAGACATTGACGCGAAGGAGAATCCGGATTTAATCTACTTTCTCGGGGTACAGATAAGCTCATCCGAATTGGCAACAAAAATTATGGATCATTTGGTATGAAATGAAGGACAGTGGGAACAACTAATTGATGTATGCATAAATATAATGAAAAATTGAAGTTATTCGACTTTATTTTTTAAACTGTTTTACTATAGCAAGGAAAGGGCGATAATGAATTTCTCCATTTATTGGACGTTTCAAATGATATCGCATTTCGCCTTTCTAACGTATCCAAACAAGCAGAAATGCCACTAATTTGCGAGTATTCTTTTGCAAACGTGACCATATCTTCCTCTTACTGGAAAGGATCTCAAGGCAACCTTTCTGACTGCCACTCTAAAAACACATCATTTCACTTAGCTTCTCTCCGTTTCCCAAATCGCAAAGAGGACGATGGAATGGAAAACTTGACAAGCTACATTGAACTACCAAAAGACATTCGCAAGATACCCTTTAAAGCTGCAGGAGTATTTATTGTGGCATCAGACCTGATACAATTACTTCTCCCAGGATCCGCTAACATGCAAGTCTTATCATGCACTTTATTAATCTAATCTAGTATTAATGTGTTTTAAAAACAATCTAGTGAACGGTTAGACTCTAAAAAAGTTAACAGTCCACTTATCATTTACACATTATACAATCCCGAGGCAAACTCATTTTATGAAGAAGCTCAATTAGCAAATGATTCATATGTTCAGCTCGTTTTCAAACATGAGGTAAATGCAAAATATCCTTCTATTCGCACTATTCGTCGAGACCCAGACTACGAAGGTGAAGAAAGCACAGTTATGGATTCTTCCATATGCTCTTATTTGGCGCCAAATGACGATACTTATAATAGTAGTTGGGTCTGGGAAAATAAAGGATGTCGAGTTATATTGATGAAGAGTACAAATACTGTTTGCAAGTGTACTCATCTGACTGGTTTTGCTGGTCTGATGGATTTCCACAATTTTGTTGTGAGTTATATAAACAAAAATTATTTTCTAGACCGCATTAATCGGTTTGGCTTCAACATTTTGCATCCTTATTATATTTAGGTATAATATAATAATCGTTAGTTTCACACAGCAAATAGTTTTTTATTTTACAATTAAAAATGTTTTCAGAAATTTGAAACTGAAACGGACATTCCTTACGCAAAATCTTTGCATCACTTTAATGATTTCATATTTTCTGATCTTGCTCACCTTAGACAAAAGATTCCTTCATTTGGATGAAGTAATTTTTTTTTAATTTCCTTTTGATAGTCTTTAGTCAACTTAAAATGTCTTTCTAAATTAGGTGACTTGTACAACAATGGGAATTTTATTACATTACATGCTTCTGGCCTGTTTCATGTGGATGCTTATAGAGGGATTCCAGTTATATAGAATTGTTGTAAAAGTTTTGGGGGCCAAAAAACATACGATACACTATTGTGGCGTACACTGTTCCTTTTTGTATTGATGGGATCACTATCTTAACCGCAGATAGTAACCCGACGAAAAATTCGTTAGAGGAAACAGCACTACTCTGGAGAAGAAACGTAATGGTCTAAAAAATTATTATTATTTTATACAAGAACCAATATGCCATTTCTTTAAGGTGCTGGCTTGTTGGGCAATGGGTCTGGGCTTTTAATGGCCCTGTTGCAGTCATTATAGTGGTAATTACTTTCAAATACGATATGCTGACTATAATAACATAAATTACATTTTGTTTATTACCACAGGCAAACTGTCGGTTTTTGGTTTCAGCAATCTGTGCTTCCTGTAAATCGAATCGTAACTTAAAAAGAAATCCGTATAACATGATTGGGTAGGTAGCATTTACTCGTTAAAAAAAACAACTAAATTTCACTGTTTTGAAAACAGAGGAGTATTTCTTCTCACATTTCTTCTCGGTTTAACTTGGGTCTTTGGATTTTTGCTGTTTTCGGATTTGATTGTATTTCCCTTCATTTTCACGATAGCCAATGGTCTTCAGGGGGTGATCATTTTCATAAACCGTTGCATTTTGAACAAGAAAATTCGGAATGAAATCATTAAGAATATGAAATGTTTCATGGTATTATTTTTTAAATATCAACGTTTTATTTTATAGCAATTTCATTACATTATATATTTTTTTCACAGGGAGATAATAAGAAGAAAAATATTGTCACCAATAAAGAACATACGGGACAAAGTTCTCTTCCATATATTTTTTCAAATCTGTTTGAAAGAAACCACTCTCAAAAATCATCAAACGATTCAACTGCAGAAATAGTTCCACGTATCACGAGGCAGAGTTTTAAAAACCCATCTTTTAATACATAAGACTATTATATAATAGTGGGTTTTCACTAATTACACTTAACAGACTTTCGACAGAATTTGTTGACTTTGAACCCAGAACCTACCCTCTTAAAAACATGTGAATACTATCATCTTGAACTATTCATTGAACAAGGCTTGTAAAATGTATCCTTGATTAGTTTGAAAAATTTAATTTTTAATCCTTTATGTAATTTTATTTAGTTATTCAATGCTATAGTACACACTCGCAAATTATTAAATGCTATTCAATAAACATTTGACGAATTGCGCAAAAGCTAAAATAACTTTCTTCTTTTTGGTCGAGATGTTTCACCAAATTGGTGCTTTCAAACAAACATTAACTTGCCTAGTTAATGTGGAAATTAAAATGAATTCTTACTAAATTATTTTTTTAAAACACATAAATTCATAAAACAAGAAGCAGTAGGTTTTACATAAATATTTTTCAAATCATTTGTAGTTTTTGGACAAATAGAGTTATAAATGATGTATTTTTTTTTACTCAAATTAGAAGCTGTTATCTATAATTGATTAATGTTCTTAAAATAAATTTATTAATAAAGCACATTGCGATGTATTAGTAATGATTGGATGAACGATTTTTGTCGCTCAGATTCTGTGTTTTGAAAAGGCTACTGGGAGTAATGGCGCCTTTAACGTTCTGGTCATACTTTCCTAGTTCTGGTAACGTGAGAAATGACGATAATACTAAGTAGGGGACTATTGATCACGAATAGGTGACTACAAAATGACGAGTGGGCGACTATCAAATGCTGAAGTACAAATGAGCTGAATTAGATAAGGTTAGGATTAGGTTAAGGATTTAATTATGTGCTAAGTTGATGGTCTAGGATTTGATTAGCTCTTCAGTTTTTAGTTTAGAAATGTATCAGCTGATTAGCTAAAAATTGCATAAGCTGATTTGATTAGTTATATTTAGTTACTAGTGCATTTATTAGATATTTGAGTTGTTTTGTGGTTTTGCTATTAATTGAATTTGTTAGTTACACTTATACAGCAATGCTTTCAACTATTAGAACATTTACCGATCGCGTAAATGTATAACATTTTAGTTTCTATTAGATATCCTTTTACCTAATCTATCTTGGAAAATTACGCCATCGCTAGGTACATTTATAAGGATTCAAAAGTCTAATTAGAGGCACATCCATTTCTGGCACGACATAAGGGAAAAGGGAGGAAAACTATAAGCAAGCGTTCTTTAAGTACAGCATATGGAAATATTTATTCGTATACCAATCACCAGAGAACGTGTAATATACATAAGTCCCAACCTATTCTTAGTTATCTATTTGACATTGTATTTACTGCAACGCAATAAAACTTGCACCAGATACCCCGCAAGTTGAAAAAAAACTGGGCTGCTAGTAGAAGCCGTGGCTTTCATAATTTATGGTACCATTTATTTTTTTTTCTTAAATGCCGCTTTTTAAAAATACCATACCAGGATCTAGAACAAGTGCTAAATCCCCTCATTATATTAACTTGTTCCTAATCAGAAATCTAGACTATGATGTAGTTTTAACACACTGTCAGCAAGTAGCTCATTAGTAATTTCTAAGATGCTTAAGAAACCTATTTTTTTCATATATATAATTTGGAACTGTGTGCTGGAATACATATAAAGGCTGAATATTCAAACAAAGAAGTTTTTAAACGACGGCTTTGATAAAATACAAACGACTGTCCAAGTAAAAGTGCTATGCAACCTTGAAAGGTCAATAAAAAACGTTGCCTTAGCATGTTTGGTTCGAACGTGATAAGCTGTTCAAGAATCCCGTATATTATTATCCTAAAATTTTAAGGTTTTTGTCATGTTAATACCTTTCTAATTTATAGCATTTGATTGCAGTATACCTAATACTCTAAATCCGCTTTTGGATGACGCATTTTTTTAAAAACGGTAAAGCTATAAGCTCAGTAGTCGACTTTTTGCGGGCGAATGTAGTTCAACAAAGATGCGCTGGTTGAACTGTGCTTTGCTGTCTATCTTTATTTTGGGTAAAGGTCACATTTTCATTGTATAGGTCTCTAATTCAAATAGATTTATTAATCTTTTAATTCAAACTGCAGGAGAGATCGTGAACGCAAGAGATTTTGATTTTGATTTTACTGATTGCCCAAGCATTCCATGCGCATTTAATTCAACCATAGAATGTCAGCAGGAAGAATGGCGAGGAAAAATATTATCACCTGGTTTTCCTTTAAAAATTACGAATGAGAACCAATTCGGAATTGTATTCTTATTGTGAATACTTCTGTATTTGAAACTTACGTGTTAATTATTTTTTTTTTATGGTTGTAGTATACTCTCTTCCTAAGAGCAGATTGCCCGTTTACCATCGATTTGGCACTCAATAGGACAGATTTTCTCATAGGCCATCCGAGCAACACTTTTACTGTCGGAGTGGGGAGCATTGTAAATACTGACATCGTTGGCCCTCGTTTAAAAGGCACGGAAAAGTTTCCCAACAACCAAGAAATTCTTGACTACAATAAATCTGGAAGCAGCAGTGTATGGATTCAAATTGATGTCTCAAAAGGTTTCTTCTGGTTTGACATAGCATACAGAGTCACTGATGTGAAAGAAGGTAAACAAAAACTTTATTTACTTACTTGTAATTTTTTTATTCTGCTCTATTTAAATAAATGAACCGAATTCAGAATGACTGATTGCGAAACAATGATCATAGCTTATCTTAAATCCGATAATTCGTAACAAGAACAAAATATTTTTTTAGAGGTAAACTATAGCTGAGATTTTTGGTTATTAAATGCTTCATTCATATTCGCTCACTACCAATATTTCAATTATTTTATGATCTCTTTATTAAAGTAACATGTTAAATTTGCCAGAAAAATTTATCATTTCTAGAACAGTCATCTTTATGATAGTTCTTTAATTATGATTTACAGCCATCTAACTAAAATAATTCTCCATAAATAGGAGGAGAATATTAGCAATTGTGCATTAATAAACTAATGTTAATGTTTATTTTATTTTTCTTATGTATTTAGTACTCCTCGAACCATGTGATCAAAATGATTCCTACGGCGTCAATTGGAAAACTTATAAAAACGAAACGATGGAAAAGGACTGCAGTGTAGGAGTGCCTGGAGCCTTGGGAAAGGCATCCTGGGAATGCAAATGCATTAATAACCAATGCAAATTTGAAAACAGTCAACCTGATTTCACGAAATGCAAAAGTCCAGGACTGCAGAACATTACTGAATCCGTAATTTTTTTTTGAAAATAGAAATAAATACGCTCTTCATTTTTACTATATTTCAGATAAATAAGAACGACACTAATGTGACGGAAATTTGGAAGGATATCGAAGAGCTCACTAAAAGCAAAGAATATTATGGCCAAGAAATTACTAAAATATTGTTTGATGCCGTTGAAGCTTTACTCGATAGAATGCAAAGAGAAATTGATGCATCAAAGGATTCCGATCTAAATGACTTTCTAAATGTACAGATAAGCTCATCCGAATTGGCAACACAAAGCATGGACCATTTAGTATCAAATGAAGCACAGTGGGAACAACTAATAGAAGTATATAAGTACACATTAAGAAATGAAGTTATTCAAGATTCTATTTTTTCAAATATTATATTACAGCAAGAAAAAGGCTATGAAGAAATTCTTGATCTATTAGATGTTTCCAATGACATCGCTTTTCGCCTTTCTAACGTATCCAAACAAGCAGAAGTGCCACTGATTTGCGAGTATTCTTTTGCTAACGTGACGATATCTTCCTCATACTGGAACGGAACTCAGGGCAACATTTCCGACTGCAATTCAAAGAACGCATCATTTCATTTAGCTTCTCTCCGTTTTCCAAATCGCAAAGATGGCGATGGAACGGAAAACATGGCAAGTTATATTGAACTACCAAAAGATATTGGCAAGACTCCTTTCAAATCTGCAGGAGTTTTTATTGCGGCGTCAGACCTGATACAGTTACTTCTCCCAGGATCCGTTAATAGGCAAGTTTTAGCATCGATTTATATTGATCTCTTCTCTTATTAATTTGTTAAAAAATCTAGTGAACGGTTGGAGTACAAAACAGTTAACAGTCCACTTATCAGCTACACATTGTACAATCCTGGGGCGAATTATTTTGACGAAGAGGCTCCGTTGCCAAATGATTCATATGTTCAACTCGTTTTTAGACACGAGGTAAATGCAAAATACCCATCTTTTCGAACACTTCGTCGCGATCCAGATTACGTAGGCGAAGAAAGCGCAGTTATGGATTCTTCCATTTGCTCCTTTTTGGCGTCAAATGAAGATACTGATAATAGTAGTTGGATCTGGGAAAATAAAGGATGTCGAGTTCTATCGATGAACAGTACACATACGGTTTGCAAGTGTACTCATCTAACTGGATTTGCTGATCTGATGGATTTTCACAATTTTACTGTGAGTCACTCTAAAACAAAATTATTTTTTGACACATAAAAAAAATGAAAATATTTGCAGGGAAGATCAATTGAATTAGATGCTACAAGCATGACGTGCAGCATATTATCGATAATTGGTTTGGCTTCTACGTTTTGCATCCTCCTTATATTTAGGTATAATTTCCGCAATGTTAACATTCACTGCAAGGTTTTAAATTTTCTAATTGGAAATATTTATCAGAGCATTGAAACTGAAACGGACATTCATTACGCAAAACCTTTGCATCACTTTGTTGATTTCCTATTTTCTGATTTTGCTTACTCTAGACAAAAGATTTCTTCCTTTGGATGAAGTAATAATCTTAGTTTAATAATTTTCTGTACTCATGTAACAACGCATTTTATTTGTTTAACTAGGAAACTTGTGCAGTGATGGGGATTTTACTTCACTACATGCTCCTGACCTCTTTCATGTGGATGCTAATAGAGGGATTCCAGTTGTATAGAATGGTTGTTAATGTTTTCAGGACCAAAAAAAGGACGATCTACTACGTTATTACGGCATACACTGTCCCTTTCTTTATTGTTGGGATCACTGTTTTGATCGCAAACAGTAATGAACCGTATGAAACCGTTAGAGTAAATAGCACAGTGAATTTGACTGGAATTATGCAAGCTTACTCTGGAGAAGAAACGTATTGATCTAAAAAATGTTGATTATTTACAATAGAACCAATATGTTAACATTACTTTTTTTGTAGTTGTTGGCTTGTTGGACCATGGGTCTGGGCTTTTAATGGCCCCGTGGCAGTAATCATTGTGGTATTAACTGTTCTGACTAAAAATTCGCATCGCATGTTTTGCGTTTATTTATTAATGTATAGGCAAACTGCCGGTTTTTGGTAACTGGAGTCGGTGCTTCCTGTAAATCGAACCGTGAGTCATCAAGTAGTTCAAAGAAGTTGGTTAGGTAAACTAGCATTTTACGGCTTGAAAGTTACGATTCCAATTTCAAGAACTAAATTTTGCTGCATTTTTAACAGAGGAGTATTTTTTCTCACATTCCTTCTTGGTTTAACTTGGGTCTTTGGTTTTTTGCTATTTTCGGATTTGATTGTCTTTGCCTTCATTTTCACCATAGCCAATGGTCTTCAAGGTGTGATCATTTTCATTGAACGATGCATTTTGAACAAGAAAATTCGAAATGAACTTATTGCGAATGTGAAACGTTTCCCAGCATATCTGGTATTACTTTATATCTATTTTTGGCTTATTTTTATTTGCATTTTTATAACATCACATTTCCTTCACAGACTGATAATTGGAGTACACATACGGTGGCCACTAAAGAACCAACTGGGCAAAGTAGTCTTCAAAACAGTTTTTCAAATATGTTTGAAAGAAATCCTTCTCTAAACTCATCAAACGATTCAACTGCCGAAATAATTCCACGTATCAAGTGGCAGAGTTTTAAAGTTTCATCTTTCAATGCATAAGACTATACTAGTAGAAACTCTAAAATCACACTTAACATACTAAGAGTTGGTTGACTTTAGACACGGCGAACCTACCCCTTAAAAAACATTTTAATACCCTTATCTATTATTTCAAAATATTGATTATGATAGAACAATTCAAACAATATAGTGTCCTTTCATAATTTAAACAAACGCATTATCTTTAATTCCTTATGTTATTTTATTTAGCTTTTTATGTATGTTTTGTATCAATTAATACACCCTCGTAGAATAGTATACATGTTATTGGATGAACATTTGGCGAATTTCACGAAACAGACTGAAATATTCAAACGATTATTCATTTGTAAAATTGTATGATTAAAATAAACAATTACATGACCATATTCTGGAAATATAAATTATTTTACTACTAAAAGTAGGTTTTCTTACCAATCTTTGTAATTTTTTAGACTAAATATCGCAGCAAAAGATGTTTTTTTTCTTCATTTTTATCAATAAATTACATCGTCATTTATAATGCTCTTGTGTTAGATAAAACAACCCCGTTGAAATAAAGAGAATTGTTTAGAGCCATGTTGTATTGTATATTTATAACTTTATCAGTAATAATGCAACATTTAGTTTTTTGGCTAAAGACGACGCCTTGGCAGCGACCAAACCTCGCCAATAAACTTTGCAATGTTATATAGATATACCCGATTAATTTTGAGATTAAATCATCGTTGAAAGTATTTATAAATCAAAATCATGGAAAAGAGGAAAGATTTAAAATCATTGAATAAAAATCATGATTTAAATCGTGATTTAAATCAAAGATGATTTTTACCCAGCACTGCAACGATGGCAATGTTTTCGATATGAGTGTTTTTCTAAAGCTAGTCAAATAAGACTTGAATTTCAGGAGGATCATCAATTTGTATCAATACATTTTGTTTCTTTCTTATTATGTAAAGATCTCAAAAGTAATAAGAGGAGGTCAAATTATTACCAATTACTGTTGATCTGCGATTTGGTTATACTTGATGAAATTTTCAAATAGAGCTGCAGAACCCTGAGTAAAACGATGACGGTTTTTTTTTGGAACCAGGAGCCCTCTACAATCATGTTTAGTTGGATGTTACATTTTTATCGAACAAAGCAGGACTAAAAATGTGTATGCAAGTCTAATATTATTATCTAGCTTTCTCTCGGTACTAAACAAACAAATATGTTCATGTATAGAAGCCTAATATTATTATCGGGTTGTCTCCTACTATTATGTGCATGCTTTAATTCTGGCCCAGCATGTATCCCTGGTTCAATAATGAAAGTGACAGACAAAAAAAAAAAAGATTAGAAACTATAAACATTTTAATGCTTATCTTTATCTAAAGAAAAAACAATCTAGAAATTTCTAATAGCTAATAGTGTCAAATGTACAAATACAACGTTTATTAGATGATACTTTGTACTTGAGCAGAGGGTGTTGATCAGATAGCTATAGTCAATTTTTTTTTCTTATTTCTTTTAGGATTACATTTTCATTGTTTAGTTTTCTCAGTCCTGGTTCAAAGTTTGAATCTTCTGTTCTATGTTTGGTTGATCCCGGACTTGATTTTCATTCCCTGATTGAAACGGGGGAGAATATATATTTTTAAAATACAGCAGAGAGAAGTATAGTTCAACCACTATGGTGCCTTTATTCCAAAGTGTTCTGGTCTTATTTTTCCTTGCCTTTACTGGTAATTTAAATGTTTAAGCTATAAAATGAAGTTTTTCAAATTAAAAAAAAATTATTCGATAGGAGGCATCGTAGAAAGTGATGAAGTCGATTTTGGGAAAGAATGCCCAGCAGTAGCACTTCCAGATGAATCTGTGGATTGTCAATTTCCATTGGCTATCGATTGCCAAAACATAGATTCTCTAACAGGAGCTATATTTTCTCCCGATTTCCCACTTAAAGTGGTCAATGTTACCAGATTTGGCAAAGTATATATCTTTTAAAAGCTCAAATTGAGAGGTAATTCTATACAATTTTATTTTTACGCAGTATAAACTTATAATCCAAAGCTGTGATGAAACGACTATAACATTAACACTAAACAGGACAGCATTCCTTTTAGGCCCAGTAACCAACACGTTTACTGTCGGGGATGGAGACGTGGTAGGTGAAAACGTAATTGAACCTCGTTTGGATGCTGGTATTTGGAACTTGAATGTTACTGAGTACACTCTTAACTACATTAGTTCTGGTAAAAGTATATGGATGGAAGCGGATATGTCTCTTGGAAACTTCTGGTTCTATATAACATACACAATTTCCAACGGTAAACATTATATATTTACTGCGTCAAGATTTTTTTTTCTAAGGATATGTTGTTTTTTTCAAAATATATTGCAGTAAATGAACAAACGACTATCGAATCTACTTCTGGTAAGTAAACTATATTTTCAGTTTATTAAAAAAATTAAAATTATATTCATAATGATACTTTTCTTTTAGAAGTAACAAGCACCGAATCAACTTATTCGTCAGATGGTGATTAAAAATCGTTAATAAAAACAATAATCATGTCGCTTAGTATTTTAAGAATATATATTTTCGAGATTGATTTTTTAAGCCACAAAGGAGTTTATACTGGTACAAAATATTATAATTATAACTCGCATCAGTTCTCATAATAAAATTTTTATGTAATATATTTTTGCTTGGAAAGATGTTTTATAAAAATAGAAGAAATAGGCATAATGATTTTTATAAATTATGTTTATTAAATGTCACTCTAGTCGCCCAATTTAATTATTAAAGCTTAATTTTTTTTATTTCTGTAATGGGTTTTGAAAAAAAAATTGACTTAAACATTTTTATATTTAATTTTCTTTTTAGTGACCAGTGAAAGTTTGACAACGGAATCACCAACAAGTATTTCTAAAGAAATTTAAATTCGTTTACAATTTTTTTTTTGTATTCAAACTTTCTCATTTTAACTCCAGTTACTAGTGAAGATACGACTTTGGAATCCCCAACAAGTATCATACTTTTTATTTTAAATAAATAAGAATTCATTAACATAAATTTTGGATTTTATATTCATAAAATTGTTTACTTTAATTACAGCAACTAGTGACGATACGACAACCAAATCACCAACAAGTACGGCTCTTTTTCTTTAAAAATGAATAAACTTTAACTTTATTTTTATCATTATTATTTTATTTTTTTGTAATTCGCGTATAATTTTCCATGAAAAAATTTTAGTTTCCAGCGAGAGTACTACTTCAGAAGAACCAACAGGTATGTCATTATTACCATTAAACGCAATTGGAAATATTCGAAATTAAGCTATGATTTTCTTCTACTTGTGAACAGTACCGACTACTACTTCTAGTACTTTAACGACCAATTCACCTTTTAAAAAACCATGTGACCAAATTGATCCTTATGGCGTTCCTTGGACAACTACTAAGACTGAAGTATTGGATAAGAGTTGCAGCTTGGGAGTACCAGAAGCCGAGGGAACTGCATTTTGGAAATGTAACTGCGATAGTCGACCAAGCGAATGTTTTTTTGAAACAACTCAACCGGATTTCTCCAATTGCAAGAGTTCAGAACTAGAAATAATCATTGATTTGGTTAGTACTTTTAAAACAAAAAATATATTTGAAGCTTTTTTTAAAATATTATCACCACTTAAGGTAAATAATGACACAGCCACTGTAGGGTGGTCCAAAATAAATCGATATTTTTTTTTCTAAGCGGCCTTCTAGTATGTTGTTCCAAATGGTAAGAAAAAAAATCTGACCAAAAATTAGATTTTAAAAATTCGTTTTTGATATCGCGCAACGACTTCAAAGTTTCTTGAAAATTGAATTTACATGATTGCGTCATCGTAACTTTTTAAATTTTAAGTTTTCCGAACCGGCCTTTAAACTAAAAATACTAAAGGATGTTTTAAACATGATATGCCAATTTGAATAAAAACAAACGTGATTACGATATCGCGCAATTTAAAAGTATCTGATCAATTTGGTGATTTTTTCACATTTTTTTCAAATGGGAAATCCAGGCAGTAAAAGATTTTGAGTGAATATATACACCAATCACCTAACACATAGTTTTTTTATTGCAAGAATTGATAATAAAAAAAGAATAAACTAAGAAAAACCGTAAAAACTCAATTTTAATTTTTTCGAAAAAAATCATTTTTTGCATGGGAAAATCCGTAAAAATCACCATATTCAATGCATACTTTTCACTTGCGCGATATCGTAATTAAGTTTGATCTAAATGACATTTTCATATCATGTTTAAAACATCCTTTAGTATTTTTAGTTTAAAGGCCGGTTCGGAAAACTTAAAATTTAAAAAGTTACGATGACGCAATCATGTAAATTCAATTTTCAAGAAACTTTGAAGTCGTTGCGCGATATCAAAAACGAATTTTTAAAATCTAATTTTTGGTCAGAATTTTTTTCTTACCATTTGGAACAACATACTAGAAGGCCGCTTAGAAAAAAAAATATCGATTTATTTTGGACCACCCTAAGCCACTGTAGCGGAAATTTGGATGGCTATTGCCAATTTTACTTCACAAGAAGACAAATATTATGGTCAAGAGATTTTTGAAATACTTATTGGTGCGGTCACTGCTTTACTCGACAGAATGCAACGTGAAATGGAAGGGGCGGTTCAAACTGAACCTATTGAATTCCTCAAAATACAGATTAACTCATCTTACTATGCAACAGCAACTATGGACCATTTAATAACAAATGATATTCAGTGGGATCAGCTAATTAATGTATGCATTGCCATAAGTTAAGTTATGTTCTATCAACTTGTAAATGTTGTATTCAATTTAATAGCAAAAAAGAGGCGATGAAGGCCTCCTCACACTATTGGAAGTCTCAAACGATGTCGCATTTCGAATGTCAAATGTTTCTAAAATGGCTGGTCAGCAACTGTACTGCGAACTTCCATTTGAAAACGTGACAATATCCTCTTCTTACTGGAATGGGACCAAAGACTCGATTGTTGGATGCGATTTGAAGAACTTGACAGCACAGGAAGTCCCTCTAAAATTTCCAAATTACAAAGCCAGCACTAGTGTAAACGGAAACATCAAAAGTCACATTCTTCTACCAAAAACAATTAACAAAAATGCTTATAAAACATCTGGAGTGTACATCGCAGCCTCTAATTTAGTAAAAATGCTATTACCAGGATTTAACAACAGGCAAGTTAAAACATGTTAAAAACTTCTGATTTTAAACTAACGAAGAAAATACTTTGTACAGTCAGGGGTTGAAAGAGAAAGAAGTTAATAGTCCTCTTATCAGTTACACCATTTTCGATCCTGAAAGTGAAGAACTTACGGAAGCATCTAAATTACCAGATGGTTCCTATGTTCAGTTGGTCTTTGAGCATGGGGTTGGTTCCAAATACCCTCCAGTTAGCACTATTCGTCGTGATTTGGATGAGGGTGAAGTACCTAGCGCTGTTATTGGTTCATCCATGTGTTCCTATTTGGTCATCGATCAAACTAAGAATAAAGAAATTACCACAACTAAAGCTGCTCCGTATTGGGCCTGGGAGGTTGAGGGTTGTCATGTTGGGTCCACAAACCGAACTCATACAGTGTGCTTATGTAATCATCTGACTGGATTCATCAACCTAATGAATTTTCATAATTATACCGTCAGGGATAAAAAATCAATAAATTATCCGTAGTTTAGGTTTATTTATTATTTATTTTATAGGGATCATCTACTGAACTTGATACTACTAGCTTAATTTTAGGTATATTATCAATCATTTGTCTGGCTCTAACATTCGCAATCCTTACCATATTTAGGTATGTTTACATAACTAACTTATTGTGAATTAAAGGTATAAATTAAATTTGTTTTCAGATCTTTAAACTTGAGTCGGACGTTCTTAACACAGAACCTGTGTGCCACTTTGATGCTTTCTCATTTGATGATTTTGATTACATTAAATAAAAATGTCCTCGATTTGGATGGCGTAAAGAACTCATGTTCCACATTATTATTGGCAATTAAAATAATTGTCTTCTCTATTTTAGGTGACTTGTGCAGTAATG
This sequence comes from Chydorus sphaericus, assembly GCA_030141595.1. Lineage (NCBI taxonomy): Eukaryota > Metazoa > Arthropoda > Branchiopoda > Diplostraca > Chydoridae > Chydorus > Chydorus sphaericus. The sequence continues at coordinate 228,982 of CM057932.1, read as the reverse complement.
GGAATATTTTTGCACTACGTCCTATTGGCATCTTTCATGTGGATGTTCATCGAGGGTTTTCAATTGTATCGACTGGCTATTAATGTTTTCGACGTTTGGAACAGAAAATGGACGTTGTTCTACATCATTGTAGCTTACACCATACCTTTTGTCATAGTTGGCATCACTGTTTTAATCGCAAACAGCTTAGAACCTAATGTAGAGGGTAATTCTACAATGTCTGGAATCATTCAGGTCTATTCAGGAGATGAAACGTAAACAAAATTCTTTTTTTTTAGTAGTAATTTTTTTTTATTGTTGTTTAAACCGTTTGCAATAGATGCTGGCTCACTGGAGAGGGTTGGATGTGGGCATTTGGTGGACCAGTGGCCTTTATAATCTTGGTAATTTTCAGTAGACAATCAAAATCGATAAGTTAAAGATAAATATAATTTTGATTTCAGGGAAACTGCCGCTTCATGTTCGTAGGAATCAGTTCCTCGTGTAACTTGTACAAAAATTCAACAACTGCTTCCAAGAGACTTATACAGTATATGCTTCAAAGTTTCATTCTATTTATTAAGGACTTAACTAATTTACCCAATTAACAGGGAAATGACGTTGAGAGTAGTTTCTCTAACATTCCTCCTCGGTGTTTCTTGGATTTTCGGATTTCTACTCTATTTTGAGTTGATCATATTTGCCTACATTTTTACCATAGCCACTGGTCTGCAAGGCGTTGTCATCTTCATTGATCGTTGCATATTGAATAAGAAAATCAGGAATGCCATCATCGGGAAATTTGTCAAATGTTTACCATCACGTCTGGTATTTTCCTCTATTATATTTCTTTAATTTATTCAAATAAGATTTAGAATTTTTTTTTTCCATTTAAATACTTTTACAGAAAGTTAAACAGAAAGTTGAGTTCCATAGAACTTTTTCAGAAATGTCATCAGCAACGGTTGGATCAGGCTTACCCCACGTCGATAGCCGGAAAGAAAAAAGAAAATGATTTTGAATTCAGAAATCGTTCTGTAATGTCTTTATTGGGAAATAATCATAAATATATAGGTATATTTAAAATTTTAATTCGGTATGTGAATACAATATAAACTAAAGAACAGGACGAAAATTATATTAACATTTGAAAAAAAGTTTAATGCATTTAATAATTTTCTAATGCTTTCGGTGAAAGTATTGAACTTTTAAAATTCTTATAACCAACTTTACCATGTTTGCCCTAAATCTTTTATTAAAAATATGTTAATTATTTTTCTTTCAAGTCTTCAAATTCAAAGTTTTTCCTCCTTGTCTCCACTGGGCACACAAACCTGAGAACACAACATTTCCTTCTCAAAACATATAGTAAATTTAATTTTTTAAATGCCATTCAGCCAAATAGAAGTTATATTATCCCCCAATCATTCGTTTCAAATTAAAAACGGGTCCTTTTTGGTAACAACACTAACAAGGTGACCTAAATTTGTAGTAATATGTTATAATCAAGAAACTCTTAGACCGCATTCAATTTATTTGTATTCAATAATCAATATTTTAATTGATAAAATATGAATTGGCAGATAACTAGATTTTCAAGGTCAAAAGGGAAGTAAATCTTCCTGCACTAGCCATCCGGTAAAATGCGTAGTGTATTTACCATTGTTCCCATCGTCAAAGATACCTCCCTTTTCTATAAATAGAGTGACCTTATCACCAGCAGTCAGTTTCAAAGAAGCAGAAATTGGAGAAAGAGCCATTTGTTGAGTTTGAGCATTGGCGAAAGAGAAAGCAACATTTTCGTTGTTTACTTTGAGGTAGATCCATGCTTCACTACCAGTTCCGTCTTTGAGAGCAGAAAAATGAAAGGTATACACTCCAGCCACTGGTGCAAGAAAAATACCAGTGCTCTTATCCATTGCTCCTCCAATATTTAGCCTCTCATTGTCAAAAGTGAGCACACCACTTGAAATTGAATTTTGCTTCCGTTGAACGTAAAAGTGAACGTTTGTTTTTGCTACAATGCCAACGTTGCCAATTAAACCCTCCGTATCTTCAAAGAAAGGAAAAATATATACCATTATAATCGTTCAAAAAATGAAACATAACAGTTATATTACATTCATTAACAGCTGGAAATTGGCAGTGGACGATTTGGACCTCGTTAATGGTTTTGTTATAGATTAGATATAGACCATCATAACCAATGGTGACCAGAGGAACTTCTCCACAATTCGACGGTATATCTCCAGAAATACGACCAGAGTTTACTTTTCCAGTAGATACGGAAGTCTTTCTTTCAATTTGGCAGGAATCGAATTTAGCTTCTTTATCAGAAGAGAGAAGAACAGCTTCTAATTTGGCCTCAAGATTGCCTCTTAAGAGTTTCTCCTGTTCAAGCTGAACAGTCAAATCAGCAACTTTGGCTTCCAGGGCATCGAGCCGATCGTTGACCAAATCTGACTGTATAAATTAATTTCATGATTATTTATTTAAAAGATCTCGAAAAAAAAATGAGAAAACTTATTCATACCGAGTGCTGCCCATTTGTGAATTGGCTATTACTAAATGAAGTAACGAAATGAAGCAAAACTATGAAAAGAATGGCACTTTTTGTGAATCCAACAGTAGCCATTTTCAATTAAATTGTATATTTTCAAATCTAAAGTGCGAGTAAAATATGTTTACAGATGTCTATACTATAATTTATCTGGCTGTTCCTTTGCTTTTATCTGCAGACTTTTATCCGCGTCAAAATTTAAGCCATTGTTCAATAATTGAAATTGTTGTTTGAAAACAAAAAAGTTCAGGGACAAATCAACTGAAATGTACGGCTGTGTTTTTATCTAACGGACCCGGTTGCAGTTCTTAATAAGATAAAGTATACCAGAAGAACAGTATTAGTGAGCCCCTGACAACTGAGAATATTTTTGGATTTGTGAGCTTATGTTATTCTTTTAGGATTTTAAGTAACCAGCATCAGTGTTGTTATGCTTTAGAACTATAAGATTGTGAAGGCCCCTCCCCCGCCCTCATTTTCTTTATTGGTAATTAGTATAACGACTATATTTAATACTCAGTCTGAGAGCATATGTAATTACCATAAAAACCACTATTTCATATTATGACTTCCATTTTTTGATTAAATAAGTTTTAAATTTTTGTCCATTCAATTAATATTATCATATATTATCAAATAATTCTTCGTTAGTAGGTAAATATAATACAATTTTTTCTAAAACAATAAAATAACAGAACAAAATAAGAATTGTAAGATGGCCCAAATTTAGACAGTGTAATCATGAAAATCCATAGCTAAACTTTAATGTATTTCAATCCCAAAAATCAATTTATATTTCATATAACTATATATTTTAGTTGATTAGAAATGAAGGAACAGAGAACCAGATTTTTACGAAAAAACGGTCTATAAGTCTTCTTCTACAAGCGACCCAGTAAACTGAGTCAAGTATTTACCAAGTGTCCCATCATCAAACAGTCCCGCCCCTTGCTTATATAAAGTAACTTTATCGCCAGCTGTCAAATGCAAAGACGCGGCGATAGGGACAAGAGCCATTTGTTGTGTTAGAGAATTAGCGTAAGAGCAAGCAACATTTAAGCCGTTTACTTGGAGGTAGATGAACACGTCACCAGTAACCAAGTCTTTGAGCGCAGAAAATTGGAAGCTGTATACTCCGCTTACTGGCGCAGTAAAGATACCAGTGTTCAAATCCATCGCTCCTCCAACATTTAGCTTCTCCTCATCAAAAGTGAGGACTCCGGTAGTAAATGAAATGGTTCTTCTCCTTTGAACGTAAAAGTGAACACTTGTCGTTGCTGCAATTTCAATGTTTCCAAGTAAACGCTCCTGATCTACAATGTAAAAATATATGTAAAATATTGTAAGAAGGAAATAAACCTAAGAAATGTAGTTACATTTATCAACAACTGGAGATTGGCAGTAGACGATTTGGACCTTCTTAAGGTCTTGGTTAAAGATTAGATAGAGACCATCATAACCAGCGGTTACCAGAGGAATTTCTCCACAATTCGAGGGCATGCCTCCAGAAAAACGACCAGGTTCTACTTTCCCATGAGACCCTTTAGTATTTTTTTCTATGTGGTGGGAAGCAGGTTCAGCTGTTTTACCAGAAGTAAGCAGAACAGCTTCCAATTTGACCTCAAGATTGCTTCTTAAAATTTTCTCCTGCTCGAGCTGAACAGTCAAGTCAATAACTTTGGCTTCCAGTGCATCGAGCCGTTCTTTGATCAAATCTGGCTGTATAAAGCAGTGTTTTTCCTTATTAGAAAATCTCTAAAATAATAAGAAAAGTAATGCATACCAAGTGTTGGTCGTTTATGATTTGGCTATTACTGAATGAAGTAACCAAATGAAGAAAAGCTATGAAAACCATAGCATGTTTCGTAAATCTAACTGCAGCCATTGTTAAGTAAATGGTATATTACGTTTCTAGTCCAAAGCAAGAGTAACAGTAAAAAATATACCTGGAAGTCTTTAATATATATGATTCTATTTGGCTGTTTCGTTGCTATTATCTTCAGACTTTCATCCGGGTCAAAATTTAAAGCATTAGTCAATATTGAAACTGGTATATGAAAAAAAAAACAAGAAAAGCTCTGATTACACATCAACTGAAACAGACAACTTCGTTTTTATCTTAAGGAAAAGCATACATCTGAAGTTCTTAATTTGATTAAATATACACATGATGCAAATTATAAGTGGGTCCCTGGCAACGTTGAATAGTTGTGGATTTATGAGCTTATGTTCTTTTAGGATTTAGTATCCAGCGTTGTTGATTTTGGAGTGTCATTGGGACGCATTAAGCCCCCCCCCCCCCTCCCACTTTTATTTTCTTTATGAAAATAAAAAATATAGGCATGAACTTTTTTGTGTTATTTAAGCGGTTAACAAGTTTGTTTACCATTCAATTTAACATATTTGATTACCTTTTCGACTCTTTTTTTTTGTTTAAGTAAACCAAATCAACTTATTTGTTACACATTTGTCTTAAAATAGTTTATTTGAAATGACTAGAATACAACTTTGACTCCGAAACTAGCTACGAAGATGAAGAAAGCACACATATAGCTCATATACATTTCCTTATGCGACACCATATGCTACTAGCATTTCGTGCATTAGATTAACCATTATCGATTTTATTAAGTTTTAATGTTCTATTTTAAACTGAATTCATCAAATAACTAACTAAATTGAATAAACCATTAGTGGAATCGACTGTCGTCCGAGATGGACTTGAAAAAGAAGAAAAACTTGCGATTGACCATTTTCAGTCAACTAAGAAACAAAGCTAAATGAAAGTATAGTCGACGCAAACATTTGAACCTATTATCTTGTTGCTGCTTGGCACGTACTGTACCAATGAGCCATGGTGTTGAAATAAGGAAAAGTGTTTGGAGGCCCCGCTGTATATTTTTATAACTTTATCAGTAAAATAAGCATTGTTATCCTGAATTGAATTAACAATTTGTGACCTTAAAATTTGGATTATGAAAACATAAATCATATTTTTTGTAAATATATGTGAATAATAGATTTTCAAAAGAGAGTACAATTGTTGAACAATTGTGATGATTTCCCGTATTGCCTATATTTTATTAAAATGATAACAATTTCGTCAATATGAGCTTAAAATAGTTTTTGTAATTACTACAGCAGTTCAGCAGTTTCTAGATTACACTTAAAAAACTGACAAAGCATTGACCGGGCGTTGGTACGGTATATTACACGACCAATGACTCATGTATATGACGTGTTCTTTTATAGATAAAATTTTCGCCCCACAATATAGCTATGGATTTCAATTGTTGGTTTTAGAAACCTATATAAATCATTATTTGATATCCGTTTGTGAATCCTGGTGTTGTGATATCGTCGATTCTTTGATAGCAGATAATTTTGGAAACCAGTCTATTGATAATAAGTAGCTGTAAATATGTGATTCCCCAGTGGTGAAATTATTTCCTTAATGCGATCGGGTTTTGTGTGGTCTTCTATTAGGTGATTTCTTTTAAAAAATTCATTCTACTCATGTTTTATAAAGTACTGTATTGTAAATGTGATTGCAATAGAGGGCGAAAGGGTATGAAATAGTTTTTGAAGAATGTCTACAGACCCCCTGATCTCCCTCTCCAAACACATTTATAAATTTCACAAGAATAAATAATTGATGATACAAGTTAATACGTGAGCCTATAATGTACTGGTATTTCATCCTCAAAACAAAAACTAGTTTGTTGGAAAAGCATGTAAAAAATGTTTCATTATTCGCTCAATTGTATTTTTATCCCTTTTGAATTGGATTGACTCTCCATAAACACTTCATTTTACTTTCATATCTCAATTAACTTGTCTGAGAATTTTTTTTTGGTATACTACACTTTAAAAAACTCATTTAATATTTTTTTAGGACAATGTATCTACGGTTACGATTGTATCATGAGGCAGTGTTTGCTTTTGGACAGTGACCAAAATTTCCCAAAATAACAATTTACTTAAATACAACATGGCTGATAATATTTCGATTGAATCAAATGTTACGCAATATTCCATATGCTGGCCCAGCAGCTCCGATGTCGTTAATAATGGTAAAATTAACTACGTTTGAATGTGTTATTGTTTAACTCATTAAACTCTTTATTGAATTGATATTATGTATCATTCGTAAATTTAACTACTTTAAACCGACCAACACTGTTGCAATTTTCTTACTGGATTTACACCCAAATGGATTTACACAAAAATAATAAAGTAAATTATCAGGCATGAGACAAAATTTAAACCTCTGTTATTATATCAATTTTTATCGGTTTCTACAATTAACAGGATACCTGTCTATCATACACTTTGGATAATACAGATTTGGCGTGCAGTATAATATCTTTATTTTGTTTGACTTCGACATTCTGCATTCACACCATGTTTAGGTATTGAAGTAAATCCAAGCAAATTTTGGGTTCTTCCTGAAAATCCAAAATCTACAGGTCTTTAAAAACGAACCGGACATTCTTGACACAACACCTCTGCACGGCTTTAATTATCTCACAAGTTTTGATTTTAACAACTCAAATTATTTTAGCTGACGACATAAACTTTTTGAATTACGTATGAACGACACAATCTGGCTATTAAAATAATTTAAAATCTATCTTAAAATTCTATCATTTAGATGATGTGCCCAATAATGGGTATGATGGAACACTATTTTCTGTTAGTCTCTTTCTCGTGGATGCTCATTGAAGGCATTCAATTTTACCGAATGGTTAACAATGTTTTTTACGCTTGGACGACAAAATTGACCGTTTTCTACTTCCTCGTGGCCTATGCTGTACCACTTTTAATCTTTTTTATAACCATTTTAACCGCAAGCTTCACCGAAGAAGATGTTCTTGGGGCTTACGCAGGGTATGAACCTTACTTATAAACTCTAGGAAAAAAAGTTTGTGCAAATTTATTTCTAACTATAGGTGCTGGCTTCATGGAGATTGGAAATGGGCTTTTGTTGGCCCTGCTTTTGCAGTTATTCTAGTATTAAATCTTTAAAAATAAAAATGAAAATGGGTTTCATAAATAAATTATTTATTTTTGGTTTTGAACTGTTAGGTAAATTTTCTTTTCTTGGTTATTGTGATTCGCGCGTGGTTTAATTTGAAAAGTACTAATCAAGACTCAACAATGCACAAGATAAAGTATAACAATTATTTAATTTTATTCAGACAACTTTTATATTTTGAAATAATTTTATATATTTATCATTAGAGAGACACTTGTAAGAGTCATCTCGCATACCATATTTCTTTGTTTGACCGGGACTTGGGTAATGGCGATTCTTTTCGAGGGATTCATTCCAATTTTTAAGGATATGTTTTGGAATGTTTACATGATATGCAATGGTCCATGTACGCGATGAATAGAATCCGTAATCCAATTTGGGGGAAAGGAAAGGTTTTTATTCTTCACGTAATATAAGCAAATTGTACAAATTTCACTGATGGGATTTTGAATCCAAAACTCGTAAAAAGAGAGAGAGAGCAACACGAGTTTAGGGGGGGGAAAAAACTGAAGAAGAGCTGTACAGGGTTGCCATAGGGAGACACTAGCGCCGCGGCGGGCGCATACAGTATCACAATAGAGAGGGAGCAAAATATATACAAATTATAGAAATAGTCGGCTCCATCAGCCACATAGCCGGCCGGTTTCGTAGAGGAAAGCGGAATAATATGCACAAAGAAATATACATTCAATTTACATGGACAGAGGAAAGAGATTCTTCATTAGCCTTCCTAGCTTCAAGGAAGGCTTCTTGAAGGAGACACAGTTCGGATCGGGACAGGTCTGTTTCCGGTTTTATCGGGAGGAACAGGCGGTCTCTTGAAGGCGAAGATCTCCGCAGACGGACCATCGCGAGGGCCAAGGTTGAGATGAGTCTTGCCCGGACGATTCGAGCCGGGATAGTACGTCTTGAAAGCAGAACCCCCGGACTTGACCTTGCGAGGCATCTTGATAGAAGGCTTGGAGCCGGGTTTCTTCTTTGAGGGCGTCACCGGCTTACCAACAGCTTGGATGGATGGAGGTGAGGTGTTAGAAGAAATTGATGAGATATTTGACATCGTTTGGTCACCGAAGCGTTTTACGTTCGATGATGGCAGCGGATGAACGAAAGATTGGTCGACCGGGCCAATATAAGCCCAACCCAGGTCAGTTTGAATGGCAATTGGACCGTCGACGCCGGGTGGAGGTTCGACCATTTCGCGGTGAAGATGAGCCCGAACCACATCCATTCCAATGATGATGCTGATTTTAGAATCAGGTGGGGGAGGCGGCGGAAGATCGGCCAAATAGGGCCACTCAGCGACGGCACGATCCCAATTGAGAGACCGGTAGTTGATGTGCAACTCCGAGGTCGTACAAGCGGTGACTTTGAATAGTTCTGGGCCGCCGGGGAGACCAATTGAGAGAGCTGCGTCCTTTGAACCGATAAGATCAGTTCGATTGAAGGTAGTGACACATCTTAGGTCATCTTGACCAGTTATGTCAAGCTTAGAAGCAAGCTCGTCGAGCATCATGACGGAATCAGCTGCTGAATCCAGGAGAGCGGTAGCTTGGACCCGCTTTCCGTTCGCAGAGAGATCTAGTTGCACGACAGCTTGTAAGGGGACCTTGGAGGTCTCCTCCGCACTAGATGCGGAATTTTGAATAGCGATTACGGTTGCAGATTTGAGTGGATTACGATGACGAGGATCAGGATCAGATAGGTTCGGTTCCGACGACGATGCGCGAAGCTTCTTTATACTTGCTTGGTGTAGCAGAGTATTGTGCTTTTCATCGCAGCCGTCAATCCTACATCGAAAGGTTGATGCACAGTTCGATGAGTCATGACCGATCCCGAGGCAGCAGGTGCATCTTTTCAAGTCCAGGATCATCTTGGTACGAGAAGGAGCATCGAGTCCAACAAACTTTTCGCATTTAAAGAGACTGTGTTTTGGAGCATTACAGCAGAAACACTTCTCGGGGGCAGCCGGTCCGGCTTTGTAGCTTGTTCCGGGTGTGCCAGTTGCGAGAAGAGTTGGAGTAAAGTTATAATTTGATTTAGGACGTTGGTCTATTAGATGGGTGGAATCCATAGGTTGGTTGGATTCCCTTTTCTTTTGGTTTTGATGATTGCTTTCCTTTTCTTCAGTTGCAGTAGCCTCGAACGGTTTAGATAGATTCAGCATCCGTTGAGCCATAGCGAGGTCTTTCAACCAGGAAGAAAGGTCTTCAACATCCATGACGCTGCCGTATTCCTGCATCTGCCGGAAAGCGTGGCGACTCCATTTTGTCTGTGCCCAATATGGAAGCTTGGCAAGTAGATTGCCAAGGATGACACCAGACCGGAGCTCATGCTCGAAGCCATTGTCCGTAAGGACGGTGACGACTCCCCGCAGCTTTTGGATGAAAGCAAGGAGGCCTTTAGAGTCTCTCTCTTGCACAGCGCCGTGGGACATGAGGTCGTCCAGGTAGGCCTTCGAGATGAAGTGCGGATGGCCATAGGTGTCTTCCAGCTCTTGGAGAGCGTTCCAATATTGACTGGGATCAGATAGAGTATGACCGAGCTCGTCCCTGACTCTAGGGCTTAGGTAGCCAATCAGGATCGCAAAGCGTTGAGCGTCGGAGGAGACCACGTCGTGCACTAGGTGTTTGAAGGCCGATATAAAACTTGGCCACTTCATGTAGTTGCCATCAAATACATCAATCTTGTGACGAGGTAACAAAGCGAGCATGGCATCTGAAGTAGATTGACGAAGGTGGCCAGTGCTTTTTTGTTGAATCCAAGATTTAGCCTTAGCGTCCGCCAGAGCCTTCGAGGTAGGTGTAGACGGAGCGATCATTCGAGTAGACCTTCTGGGAGGAGTCTTGTGCCTCGGCGGAGCCTTGTGCCTTGGAGGAGTCTTGTGCCTTGGTGGATCACCAAGACCAGTAGTCCGACGGGGCGGTGTGAGCTGTCGAGGTGGGATAACAACAACATCCTGATGTGAGCGATGAGCTTGTACCCAAGTTCGGGTACTCGCCGCTCTTGAACGTTGTTCGGAGACGTATGACGCCATTGACTCAGCATCAGTCCCATCCTCCAAGGCCATTTGATTAAAGTTAGAACGGAGAGAGTTGAGGCGACGCTGATTCTCTAGACGCCGTTTAGCATCCTTCAACTCCGCTTCTTTACGGTCGATCTCTCTAGCAGCTTCCTCCTCGTCAGCGAGACGGTCTTCTTCTTCTTTCAGGAAGGCCAAGGATTTCCTGGTCGAAATTCTTGAGCGGCGAGAGGAGGTCCTACTATTAACGCTTCCGAAGTCCGAGGCGGAGGAACGGTGCTTTGTGACTGCATTGGGAGGCACTTGCATCGCAGGATTAATGACGGTCGTCGAAGGCGGAGGATCTTGAGCAGCAGTTTCGAACCCAGTGACTGATGCAAATGCGTTTGACGCAATCATACGCTTCATCCTGTCAACGCTGCTGACGTATTGATAAGCGTCATCTAAACATGCTTGGTGGTGAGCGTTGATAGCCAGGATCCAGTCGTTCTCTTCCTCCGCATCCGAGAACGTCATCTCGCCGAGGCCAGCTACATCAAATTCGTGCTGCTGCTTGATTTCTTTCCCAAGCGAGATGAGGGATTGGACCATGGCTGCTATCTGATCAACGTCTCCCTTTTGTTTAATGGCACTGTAGATTTTCTTACGGAGCACGGTGTGAGCTCCTTTGGTGGCGCTTTTACTAGAGTAGGTGAACGCAGAACCAGTAGTTACTACGAGCGCCGCAGATTCCCCTCCAGACGCTGATTTGTTCTGGGCTGAAGGTGGAGTCTTTTGTCTGGCACCGGTGTGTTGCGGTCCAGGGACAACAGTCCTTAGGGAGTTGGACGTGCTGTCAGTGCGGTTACCCGTTTCGTCCTCATCTTCAACCAAGGGGGCGCCGTTGAGATTGGCGGCCTCTTCTTCTTTCTTGGGCATGATGAGACGCAAAGGTTTAAACTAAAGATGACAATTTGAGAGAGCCCGTCCCGTTAGAGACGGACTGGAAGAAGGTTTTTTCACTCTTGTGTGGTACTAGCCCAGAGATCGTTGGCCGGAAGGACCAGCTCAAGATGTTGTGATGAAACTGGCCCAACTTTCTTCCTAACGATCGCCCAGCCCGTGAGAGCCGGACTCTTTTACCCGTCCCGTGAGAGACGGATTTCTGCCCAGCCTGTGGAAGCTGGACTAGGTGCTGATTTGATACGCCCGACCCGTGAGAGTCGGACCTATGCCCAGTCTGTAGAAACCGGACTGCAGAGATGATTTGATGAGATGCCCAACCGTAACAGTCGGACCTTCGCCCCGTCTGTTAAGACTGGACTCGGGATAGAAGTTGTTTAGAGGGCCCAGCCTGTTGAAGCCGGACCAACTTGCTTTCCCTAATGCCCGTCCCGTTGGAGACGGACTAAGAGTTGATAAAGAAAGATGATGTTGTGCTCTTAAGCCCTGCCCGTGAGAGCTGAACTAAAGAGCGGAGGTGGAAAAGAAAGTTGTTGTTAGAGCCCGACCTGTAGAAGTCGCGACCAACTTTTCTTTATTCCACTGCCCGTCCCGTTAGAGACGGACTCGTGCCCAGCCCGTTAGAGCCGGACTAGAGATGATGATGACAATGCCCAGCCCGTTAGAGCCGGACTAGAGATGATGATGACAATGCCCAGCCCGTTAGAGCCGGACCTTGTGATTAAAGATGATGATACCCAGCCCGTGAGAGCTGGACCTGAATAGAGTAGAAGATGTAAAGCCCAGCCCGTTAGAGCTGGACCAAGAGACGGCTTTTTTTTGTTATTTTTTAATTTTTTAATTTAAGACCTGATGTAGGGATTCCGAATGTAGGAAGGGAAGCGATCCTTCTCGCGCCGTACAGTTGATGTAGGGGGTACGGCCACGACGCTCCTCAGAGGAGCTGCAGATTCTTCATCCAACTCCTGTTCAGGTCCCTCATAGGTGACGGAGAGCACATCTTCCTGCCGTTCTTCGGCAGCAGCAGCCTCTTCGGGTTGATGATGTAACGGCGAAGAGCCCAGTCGTTGAAAGACTGAGATGTGAGCTGCTGTTGAGAGCTGCAGTTGACTTTCCAGGGGAGGTGTGACGTCATCCGATGATGAAGGAGTGAGCTCAATCACTTGGCGGTGCCCGACAAGACCGGAAGTGTCTGGTTGCTCCACAGAAGATGATGTAGATGTTTGTGGTGGTGGTGCAACTTCGATGACAATCCTGGTTGGCACTGCTTGAGCAACTGGTTGCAGTCTGTCGAACACTGATGATGATGATGATGAGCACTTGACGAGGTTGACTATTTCTGGATCGATGCCATGTGTGATGACACTTTCCAATAGCTTTTTCCTCTTCTCCTTCTTCTCCTTCTTGGTGTTATTCTTCCTTCTGGTGTTGGCGATGGAGTCTGGTGGCTGCTCTCTTCGTGGCATGTGAACGAGAGATGATGACTCCAGGTAGGGAACTATGAAGTGCCACTGATGAGATGCAACAACTTGCACCAGAAGGTGTAAATAGAAGAAGAGAGTTGATTAGTTAAATTTAGATGAATTTATTAAGAGCAGATACGAGATGTGGGAGCGAAAACGTGCTTGTCACGTTGGAGTGACAGGCTGACGTGCTGGTAGGAGCTATTTCACTTTATCCACTATCACGTCGAGATCACCATAATGTACGCGATGAATAGAATCCGTAATCCAATTTGGGGGAAAGGAAAGGTTTTTATTCTTCACGTAATATAAGCAAATTGTACAAATTTCACTGATGGGATTTTGAATCCAAAACTCGTAAAAAGAGAGAGAGAGCAACACGAGTTTAGGGGGGGAAAAAAGACTGAAGAAGAGCTGTACAGGGTTGCCATAGGGAGACACTAGCGCCGCGGCGGGCGCATACAGTATCACAATAGAGAGGGAGCAAAATATATACAAATTATAGAAATAGTCGGCTCCATCAGCCACAGTCCACAAGGAGTCTTCATATTCATAGACCGTTGCCTTCTAAACAGAAAAATTCGAACTGCTCTAAAGAAATCGTTTCATCGTTTATACAAATCCATCGTAAACTAAAAATATTTTATATTTTAAATTCATAATTTAACTAGTTTTTGGTTTTGAAGGTGTTCAAATTGCAATTTATCATCCCTAAGAAAAATGCAAACGACAGCGTTTCGGGGATAGTATTGCAAACGCAAAATAACTTTGATGTAAGCCAAAGTATGTTTATATTTATTTATTTTTTATATAATACATTATTTCTTACTTAACAGATACAGAATTGGAACTGGAGCAATTCTCTTGAAGATGCCTGGTGGGAAGAAACGAATTGGGGGAATTTTTCACAAGAATTGCCTATGGAGAGAAATGTTTTTGCTGCTCGTGGTAAATTAATAAAAAGGCGTTAGCAATGAAAAGTTTGATTATTCTAATTTATTTTGATAACAGGGATAGTTGATTTTGACGAAGGAACCAGCTTTACTTCAGGCGTTGGAGAGTTGTCCGTTTTTTCAGTGACTACATGTGAAAGTTATGTTTAGTATGATAGTAAAACACACGATTATATGGTATTATTAAACACGAAATATATGAATAATGTAGATATGCAATAAACTAATTTAACTCTCTTGCTACCTTACAAACTGGCACGGTATTGTAAGAGTTTTCTATTGGTAAAAGTGACAAGGAATCAATTTCTCACTTGGCACTGTTGGCCGATTTTGTAAGGATTAGAATCCCCCTTTCTGCTATCGCTATGGTCATTTATTATCTCTGTCACTTTGTGTTTAGCGTGTATTAGAATTCGGAATGTAAATATTTGATAACTGTTTTAATGGACCCGGGTCCAGAAATTTTACTAGTTCTTTGATAACAAGTGGCATTGGAATTAACATTGGAAGTACAGTACATAGCAGTAATTCCACAGTAACGACACAATTTCCTCGTGCTTTTATCTTGGTCCTTCTAATATTTATGGTGAAACAAAATCAAAATGTTGCCCGATCTTATGGATTCTCACAATTCTAATGTAAGTTTAAATTAGAAATAGTTTAATCTTTGCATTAAAGTCTCTAAAAAAACATTTACGTTATACAGGAGCGAACAGTCACATTAGATGTTACTAGCACTACGTTATGCATATTATCCATCATAAGTGTGGCTTCAACATTTTGCATCCTCCTGATATTTAGGTATAATTAGTTACGATAAAGTTCACTGTGGACGAGTCTTATTTTATGAATGCTGAAATACATTTCCAGGTCTTTGAAAATGAACAGAACATTCATTACGCAAAATCTTTGCACCACTTTAATGATTTCCTATTTCATGATCTTATTCACCCTCGACAAACAATACTTTGGTTTGGATGAAGTAATTATATGCTTATAGTATATCTAATGAAGCCCATAAATAATCACTTTATATCTCTAAATTATTAGGTCACTTGTACAACTATGGGAATTTTTCTACACTATATACTGCTAACCTCTTTTATTTGGATGCTTCTGGATGGATTCCAGTTATATCGATTACGTTTTAACATGTTCAATGCTTGGCCCGAAAATCGGAGGATATATTACGCCATTGTAGCATACACTGTTCCTCTCTTCATTGTTGGGATCACTGTTTTAATTGCAAACGGCTACGAGCCGTACGAAATCGAAGTTGTAAATAGCACAGCAAATTTCACTCTAACTGGAATCATGCAAGCATATTCTGGCGACGAAACGTATAACACACTTTCATTCAATAGGCTACTTCAGATATTTCATATTTAGTTTTTAAAATGTTGATAGATGTTGGCTCGTAGGTTCCTGGCTGTGGGCTTTTAATGGTCCGGTTGCTTTCATCGTAGTGGTAATTCCTCTTAACAACATTAACTGATCAAAAAACAGCGCTATATGTGTCGATGAATATTTTATGACTGAAGGCAAACGGTTACTTCTGCCGTTTAAAGAAACTTTATTATCAATTCAATAGATAAATAATTGGACCTGGGTCAAGTCGAGTGTAAAATCACTGAAACTTCGAGAAAAGTCACTAAAACCAGCAAATCCAAAATGTATCCGTAAGGATAACTGGTGAGAGGAAACGAATTCGGTGAATATTTCACAAGAATTTCCAATGAGAATAACTTTTTTTGCTGCTCATGATATATTTAAAGTATTAAGAATTGAAATTGATTTTTTCTTTTCTTTTTTGAATTATAGGCATAGTCGATTTTGACGAAGGAAACAGTACTTCAGGAATTATGGAACTGCCTATTTTTTCCAGTGACTACGTGTGAATGTCTGGTTTATTTTTATGTTAAAACACCACAAAAGTGTATGAGTATCATAAAATCCGCTTCAAAACTTGTGATTTTACTGGTTTCATTTTCGAGATGACGCATCTTAGTTTTTTTTTATTAACTATCATTTTATAGCGAAGAACTTTATTTATAGACATTACCTATATCTATAATTTCTTATTTCTACATAAAATATTTTAAGATAAAAGATTGCCTATTTGTATTGGAACAAAAGAATACGAAAACCTATTATCGATATAATTACAAAGCGAGTTAACAAAAACCACATGCCAGATGAATTGTAACAGCACAACAAAGCTTACAACTGATACAGAAAATATGCAGACTTAAAAAAAGTGAAAGGACAAATTAATATTTTTTTAAAGAGAAAATAGAAAACAAGTCTTTACAACATTGTTTGTTTTCATGTGCATTATTGATCAAAACAAGTAATGATTTTAAAAAGATAATAAAAGAAATATTCTGTATTATCATTGAATTTAATTAAAGCAAGATCTTTCCTATATATGAAACATTTATAAGAGTGGCCTCGCAGGCCTTATTTCTTGCTTTGTCTGAAATTTGGGTGAGGGAATTCTGGAGTTTGTGGGGGAGTTTTGGTTTCTTTTCTCATGATCCAATTCGCATTTTAATGATGTCTTTTGGTTGGTTTTTACCATATGCAATTCACTAAAAAGAGTCTTCATCTTTGTAGACCGATGTTTACTGAACAGAAAAATAAGAACTGCTATCAAGGAATCCCTTGATAATTTTTACAAATACCTTGTAACGAAATATTCCGCATTTCATATTTACACATTTTACTGAATTTTATTGTTTTGTTTTTTCAGGTGTCGAAATTGCAATTTATTATTCCTACTAGAAGGGTCAATGAAAGCGATACAAGGGCTGTCAGCTACGTGTGAGTAAATGATCTCATTTGGCGTAAAAGCCTATGGAAGTAAAGTATGGACCTTAAAAACACCATTTAGGAGGTTTTGTTCTTAAAATTTAGAATTAAATAAGAATATAAATTAGGGCCGGATTTAAAAATGTCAATTTGGCTGGGGTATGAAAACCATCGTTGATATTGTAACATGAGGAATAAATCTACATGTGCATCTTCGTAAGTTTTTTATAATTATTTTATTTAAGGCCCATTCACACTAGAGACTTTGAACCTCGATTTTTAGAAAATGGCTGAACCAGTCGCTTTCAAACTTGGCAGGCGATCTATTCTAGCAGAGATTAACTTATATTAGAAAAATCAAACCAATCCGTTATGCATTTTTCTTAAAATCGAGGTTCAAACTCTCTAGTGTGAACGGGCCTTTAGGCTGTTAATTTTTTCTGACGCATGTAATTTTGATGAGCATGTTCAGTAATTCGGCTAACTTTCAATAACTTTTGTTTGTGTTGGAAAGTTAAATAGTTGAAAAAGAAAAAATAAAAGTATTAAGGTATAACAAATGTTAAGATATCGACAATAATCATGCGATAAACCGATCATAAATTTATTAGAAGTTTGGTACTGCCTGCGACTTTCGGGTCATAAATCTCTCGGTATTACGTTTTTTTTTTTACTTGGTTGGTATTTAACTTACACTGTTATTCAACATACCAATATATCCGGGTACATTTCGTCGTGAGTCACAACAAATATTTGATAGCAAATGATATTGCAAACAAGTTTTTTCCCCAGTAGTAATTCAACAGCGATGACATCGTTACCTTGTGCTTTGTTTTTAGTCCTTATTCTCTCTCGTAATTTCTTTTTCCGAAATTTAATTAATAATGAATTATATAATGCTACGAATTTCTTTTGATAGGGATGAGTGTAAGCAGAGGGAATGAAAGTATATTTGATTTAGGAAAATGCCTACTACCATCTCCGGACGAAATTATTAACTGCCCAATTTTAAATATTGAATGCAATCAATATAAAAGTGGCCATTTATTATCCCAAAATTCCATGCTCACAATTACCAATGAAAGCCTTTTTGGAAAAGTATGTAAAAAGATATATTGATTTGATATTTGATTGAATTTGGTAAAACTATAGAACGTAACTACGCTTTTTTTGTTTAATACTTAATATATTTAAAATCATGAAAATACTTAATATAATTTAATATACATATATTATATATATGTGTGTATGTAAGATACATAGTTTACTAGCTAATAAATTGTTGGGTTTTCGTCGTCCAGCTGGCTCATTGGTATAGTACCAGGCTCCTGTGAGCAAAATATTAGGTTCGATTCTCGGTGTATGCTATGGTTTATTTAGTCTTACTTTACTTTACTTAAAATACTTTTACATTTAAGATTTTAGTTTTTAAAGACTTTTTAAAGTCCATTCCGGATCAAATTCGATTCCATTAATTGATGTAATTAAAGTATTTTAACTGTTTTAAAGAAATTAAGTTATATCAATGATTAAAGTCAATTAAGTATTTCCGATACAAAACCTCATGTTTTTTCAATAAAACAATTAAGAGATTGAAGTGATTTTATTAAACTAATTGACGATTTCTTTTTATTGATTTTTCAAATTTTAATTTTGCAGTATTTACTCTTCGTAAACAACACATGTTATTCAACCATAACATTGTTACTCGAGAGAGATAATTTTCTGTTGGTTACTCCGAACACCTCGTCAATTATTGTTGGGATATGGAAAGAGGTAGCTTCAGTAAGCACTCGTTTGATTTTTGAAGACAATGTCCGAAAATTCCGAGATAACAACGATAGGCCTACCATTATTTACGTTATGCGTGGCAGGGAAATTTGGATTGAAATATATATTTCGCAAGGTTTCTTCTCTTTCAACATTTCCTATTCCGATTTCTCGAATACAACGGGTAAAATACTATAACATATTTAAAAGTACTATTTTTTACTAATTTTTTAAAATATTATGTTAATTCAACTAACCGGATTCTGTTTCCCTATTATCATCTGACTTTATTTGTCAACTTGATGATGAAGAAAATAAAGTAAGTGGTTAGAATGAAACGAATTTTAATCCACCTTGATTGATTAATTGACTTTTAATATATACAGGAATATTCTTTGATTTTTAACATACTGGATATCACAAGTCTAGTGTGTGCTATATTGTCCATCACTTGTTTGATTTTGACATTCTGCATTCTTGCCTTTTTTAGGTATTATCGAAACAAGTACGCAAATTTATGATTTACATATTCATAACTTTATGTTAATAGGTCTTTAAATACGAATCGAACAATTCTTATACAAAACCTCTGCATTTCCTTAACTATCTCACAGCTGTTGATGATTTTGATAGATGACATTTATTTCCACGATGAGGTACAACAAATTCTTTAAAATAAATTATCAATAAATAATAAATACTATAGGAAGTTTAAATACCATTCAAATGATTTTATATTTATCGAGATGAATAACCATGTTATTTCCAATGTAGTTGATTTGTCCGATAATGGGTATAGTGCTCCACTATTTTCTATTGGTTGCTTTCATGTGGATGCTCATTGACGGCCTCCAAATGTACCGAATAGCAGTTAATGTTTTCGATGTCTGGACCACAAAATCAACCATTTTCTATGTCATCTTAGCCTATACTGTACCCATTTTAATCGTTCTTATAACTTGTTTAACTGCAACTGAAACCAACCATGGATTTCTGAATGCTTACTCAGTGTACGAAACGCACTAATTAACCTTATAAAAACTGTTTCATTTAATCGTTTTCTTTCAATCAAATACAACACTAGATGCTGGCTGAATGAAAATTGGACGTGGGCCTTTTGTGCTCCTGCTTATGTAGTTATCCTGGTATGATGTGAGATCTTAAGAACAAAATTAATTGAAATAATTATCTGAGATTTTAACATTAGGTTAATTTTATCATCTTGATTGTTGTTGTTCGTGCTTGGTTTAAATTAAAAGGTGCCAATCAAGAATCGACATTCCAGAAAATAAAGTAAAACTGAGTTAACTTGATTTAAACGAAACCCATACTTTTTACATATTTATATTTTTTTAATTCAAAAAAGGGAAACTCTCATAAGAATGGTCTCTTATATAATATTTCTTGGAGTGACTGGAACTTGGGCGACTGGATTTCTTCCATTTTCTTCAAAGAAACATGAATTTTGGGTTATTTTCACCATAGCCAATGGTCTACAAGGTATTGTCATCTTCATAGACCGCTGCATATTGAACAGAAAAACTAGAACTGCTTTAAAGGATTTGTTCCAGCGCTTATACAAATACATGGTAAAGAAAAAAGTACTTATTTATTTATTTATTATTACAATTTTAAAAATTAATGTGTGATTGTGTAGGTGGCACCATTACAACTTTTGATTCCAAAGAAAAATTCGAATCAACACGATTCGATGGTTGGGTTGCAAAATAATTTCAATGTAATATAAAATTTATACCGAGGTATATCTGTAAAAAAATAACTATTACGTTGTTACTTATTCAGATAAATAACTCCCTTAAACTGTCAAATTCAATTCACTTCAAAAGTAAATCCAAAGCGAATACAAAATTTTATTGGTTGATTTTAAAAAAGAAACGCCGCACTTATTTCATCGGTAAGATGAAAGAAAAACAGATAACTGTTATCATCATTTTCGATAGTATTTTTCTTTTCAACTTTTTGTAAAAAACTGGGAAATTATCACGTACACTAAATCAACAATGAATTGATTGGGTAATGAGTATACTATGCGACCTATGGCTCATATACCTATATGACATTATGACTATATCATTTTTTCAGATAAATGCCCCCCCCCCCCAACCCAACCCCTCCACAAGAACTATGCATCTTAGTTTTTCATTTTTTAAATCAATAGTCTGTATCCGTTCATGAGTCATGTTCTATATTTTGTTGTGCCATTTGTCAATTGGTTTTTAAAACGAGTTTTTAATTAAGAAGCAATAATTCCACGATGATAACATTACTTCCTTGTGCCTTATTTTGCTTCCTTCTTTTTGGTAAGTTTTTTAAAACAAATTAATCATTAAATAAATATTTTATACAATACTGTAGATTTCTTACAACAATAGGGACGATCGAGGGGCTAGAGATTGAAAATGTTTATTTTGAAGAATGTTTACCGGCATCCCCAGACAATATTATTACCTGTCCAATTAGGAATATTGAATGCAATCAAAATATATACGGGACTATAGTATCCCCCTATTTTCCACTCAATATTACGGATGAAAGTCTATTTGGAAAAGTATGCCCAAACTCAAAAGATATAAAATATTATTTGTCCGTCTTAAATTTTTTGTTTTTGGCTTTTTCAATTTTAATTTTGCAGTACAGACTGTCTATAAAAAGTAATTCGCAATGCCCATCGAAAATGAGACTCACACTTAAGAGGGATGAATTCATGTTAGGTTTTCCAGACCACTCATTTACTATGACAGCAAACGGTTACACCTTTAAACGTGTATTTTGGAAAGACGTTGATTTTTATTTCCAAAATTACTACAAAGACCTATTTTACTATTTCATTGGAAGTGATATTTTGATTGAAATAGACGTTCCGCAAGGCTTCTTCTTTTTTAACATGTCCTACTTCATCACGGACAATGGTTTAGTTGAATATTTGCTAAATAATGAAAATAATTTTTTTTCTAACACGCATATTTGGTTTTGAACGTGGATTTTTCAACTTGATGAATTTTTACAGTGAGTTAAAGTAAATGTTTATACCTTATTGAAATTAAATCATGAATTGATCTCTAATTTACAGGACACTCCATGGTTTATAGATCCAACAAACAAAGTGGATATCATTAGTTTGATGTGCAGCATACTGTCAATAACCTGTTTATCTTTGACATTTTTTATTCACGCCATTTTTAGGTACCGCACGTATACTAAAGAAAATTTAAGTAAATTTTTTGGTTTTGATGTATTAACATTTTATTATTATGTCCACAGATCTTTAAAAACGAATCGAACATTCATGATTCTAAACCTCTGTGCGGCCTTTATTATCTCCCAGGTCTTGATGATGACAATACAAATCATTACAAAAGCCAACATATACTTTTTCTTGTATGATGTACGGTACAAACATTTAAAAAAATACTATATTCTAGATCAATAACAATATTACTGTTTCCTGGTTATAGGTAATGTGCTCAATAATGAGTATGATGTTCCACTATTTTCTATTAGTGAGTTTTATGTGGATATTCATTGAGGGCATCCAATTGTGCAGGATAGTTGTTGTTGTTTTCAATGTCTGGTCAAAAAAAGTGAAGGTCGTCTACATCCTCGTAGCCTACACTGTTCCTCTTTTAATCTTAATTTTCCCGATTTGGTTCTTAACTTTCGAAAACTATTATTATCGGCGAGACATATTCGAGTAAGTATGACACATGTTTACAAACTTTTGATTTTTTAAAAATATTTATAGTTTTATTTGTGTTTGAATTTTTAACAGTTGTCAGCTTTTTGGATATTGGACTTTGTTTTTTGGGATCCCTGTTGTTATTATAGTTCTAGTATTATATCTTCAAAACACAAATTAGAACTTCAATATAAATTTATTTTATACATTAGGCAAATGTAATTTTCATGATTGTTGGGATTCGCGCATGGTTTAAATTGAAAAGTACCGATCAACAGTCAATAATGAAAAAATAAAGTATTTAATGATTTAATTTAATTCAAACTACATTCAAATTTATTATTTTTTTTATTAGGGAAACTATATTAAGAGTGCTGTCTAATACATTCTTTCTTCTTTTGATTGCAACTTGGATGCTTTGTATTCTCCTTCGGGGAATTCGGTTTTATGAGTTTGAGATATTTGGCTTGATTTTTGCTGTAAGCAATGGCCTCCAAGGTGTTTTCATCTTTATAGACCGGTGCTTATTAAACATAAAAATTAGAACGGCTTTGAAGGATTCATTCAAGCGTTTACTCCAATATCTTGTAATTAATGACATATTTTGATTTTTTTTCATTAATATTTTATTTTTACCAATTATCTGATGCAGGTATCTAAATTGCAATTGCTGATTCCCAGGAAAAATGAAAGAGAATCGAGGGTGGGCTTTCAAATGCAACTAAACTACGATGTAAGACGAAGAATTAAATGTGTAGAATTCTACCAAATTGCATTTTTACTCACTTAGGCACATAATTCAGCACCAGAAAATCACAAATCCCCACGAAGATGCTTGCGGGGAAGAAAATAATTTGGATAATATTTCCCAAGAATTGACAACGGAGGAAAATGTTGTTTTGCTGCTCGTGGTATTTGGTTCGGTATTTTTCTGCACCAGAATTGTCGATTTTGACGAGGGAAATAGATTTATTTCCGGAATTGTTTAGTGACTACTTGCAAAAGTGATATATAGTTGGATAAAATTAAACTCAAAATATAAAGCATAGCACATGCTCACAGAATGAATTTAAACTAGTGTAAAACGATGGAACAGCATAGTATAGATAAACATAAAGCAATAGAACATATATATTAATTTATAATACAATTTTATGTAAAAAATTGCACAGTTATTATTGTTTTTCCTTTGGTTACTAAATCTTAATTTACCCGCTCAAAGTTGTAATTTATTTAATTCATAGTTCCTCTTTTTTGTAATGTATCATTCATTAAATTGAATGAAAAAATTCGTTCACGAAAGCAACGAGCCAGTCAACGAATCCATAATCTGCCAAGTAAATAAGTGATATAATGATTAATCCAGTAATAAAAAATGATTACTCCACGACCTCATTCAAAAAATATATCTCCTCCCCCCTCTCCCCTTGAAGAGTCGAGATGAAGTTATATCGTAAGTTAACATAACTGCATTTCGCATATCTGCACCTACTTTCTCAGCAGTGTTGACAAAGTAGACTACGGTATATACATGATTAACATGCACGTACTCAATATAGTCATGGTATTTTACCGTAAAAAGCGCATGCATTACAATACAGGCTAGTAATATACTTTACATCCTGGTTTTCATACTGGTTGATAAGGAGTTATATGTGATATTAACAGTTGATAACAAATGGATTGGAATTAGTATTGAAAGTACATAGCAGTACTAGTGGTGACACGATTTCCTTGTGCTTTTATTTTAGATTTCTATTTTACGCGTAGGAAGAAAGTCAAACAAATTTAAAATGTTGCCTGATCTAATGGCTTTTCACGATTATAATGCTGTGAGAAAAAAAAATCATTTGTTGACTTTCACATTTTATAAGAAATGCATTTTACAGGAGCGATCCCTCGCATTAGATGTAATTAGCCAAACGTTTACCATATTATCCATCATCAGTTTGGCTATAACATTTTCCATCCTCCTGATTTTAAGGTATTGTGTAATTGATAGCAGTAACGTTCACAGAGGAACTTCAAAGCTTTAAATCATATAAATAAATTTCTAGGTCTTTGAAAATGAAAAGAGCATTCATCACGCAAAACCTTTGCATAACGTTAATGATTTCCTATTTCATGATATTGCTGAGCCTAGACAAACGATTCATTGGCTTGGATGAAGTATAATTATGCTTATAGTACGTCTAATAGAATCCATAACCATTTTATCCTCGTCTAAATTTAGGTCACTTGTGCTACTATGGGAATTTTGCTACACTATATGCTTCTGGTCTCCTTTATGTGGATGTTTTTTGAGGGATACTTTTTTTATCGGATTTCTGTCAACGCATTGAATTCTTGGACAATAAAACGGACAATTTACTGCACCATTATTGCATACACCGTCCCTATCTTAATTGTTGTGGTTACTATTTTAACAGCAAACAGCTTAGATAGTAGACCATATAATAATGAGACATCGGATTTCAATAGGACTGGAATAATGCAAGCCTATTCTGGGGAAGAAATGTAATATTTTTTAAATATTTAATAAATCATAATAAATAGTAATTTTTAAATGTCTCATTTCAAATTGACAGATGTTGGCTTGTTGGCGACTGGGTGTGGGCTTTTAATGCCCCGGTTGGTATCATTATCGTGGTAAAATAAAAACAAAGCAAAAATCATAGATATGTTAATCTTTTTAAATTTGTAATTCTAGGCGAACTGTTTTTTCTTGGCTACTGGAATTAGACGTTTCTGTAAAGTTGTTGCAAAATTTCAAAAGTTGATGAGATACATATTACCAAGTAAATCTTTGCTAGACTTATAACTAATTTGAAATAAAATGAATTGGAACAGGGGCATGATCTCGGGAGTGATGTCTCTCACATTCCTTCTTGGTATAAGTTGAATTTTCGGATTTCTTTTGTTTACTGAGTGGATTGCCTTTGCCTACATTTTCACAACAGTCACTGGTCTGCAGGGCGTTGCCATCTTCATAGAACGTTGCATATTTAACTACAAAATTAGAACTGCTCTCATAGATTTGTTCAAGCTTTTCCCTGAATGTTTGGTATAACTCTTTTTACAAGCATTCAGACGAAACATCCGACTAATTATTTATTTTTTAAATTCTAGTTTAATAAAAAATTAGACCCAGATATTAAATTAAATTCTCAAGAAGATGGGTTGCAGGAAAGTAATTCGGAGGACTTTTCACAAGAGTTTCCAATGAGAAAAAATAGTTTTTACACTCGCGGTGTATTTTAAAATCACAAAAATTATTTTAAAAAAATAAAATATGTATGCGCGAATATAGCTCGAAGTTTTACTTTCTCCCTTTATTAACGTGACTTAATTTAAAACGAATGTATAATATTCAACGTTTGATTATAAAATTATGTATACCACGATGCGAATTTATTATCTATTGTTAAAATATGATCGAGATAATGTTGAATCAAACTATAGTATGTAACTAGCATTTCAATGGAGTGCATCTCTCTTCCTTAATGCTTCGTGTACCGTTGTTATATGACGATGTATTACAGTTGTAGTTTGACATGCAATAGTCAGGAGTTGGTTGAAGAAGGTCACTTCAAATGTCTTTC
The DNA here is from genome assembly GCA_030141595.1 of Chydorus sphaericus. NCBI lineage: Eukaryota > Metazoa > Arthropoda > Branchiopoda > Diplostraca > Chydoridae > Chydorus > Chydorus sphaericus. The sequence goes on along the minus strand of CM057932.1, from coordinate 203,148 downwards.
TAATCTGATGGGCAGATTGAACTAATAGCAGGTAGCTACTACCTTTCGCTCACACATGGATTGATTGAAAAGTATTTTACAAATTCCGAGCTGCTAGTAGTATATATTCATAGCTTCATGTTGAAGAATTAAGCTCATTTTACAAAAACGAAAAAAATATGTAACAAGCACTAGATCCCCTCATTTAGAAACTTTATAGACCAGTACCGTTTTGGTGTTACCCCTTTTGTCATTCTCTTTTTTCGTTTAAAACTATATTAAAACTATTTTTATATATTATATGCTCGAATTTAGAGTGTATTAAACTATTAATATTTCTATCAATAATGTTTATGTTTTATAAAAACTATTTATGTAATAAGACTGTCTCAGGGAAGCAGCAAATCCTCTTCTACCAGCCATCCAGTAAAATGTGTGTAGTGATTATCTGTGCTATCATGAAGCACACCTGGACCAGATTTGAACACATTTACTCGGTCTCCCTCTTTCAATCGCCATGATGCATTTAATGATACTGTGAGTGTTGTCAAAGTGCTTCCATAACTATTTGACAAAGCACAGCCAGCATCGACACCGTTCACGAAAATGTAGATTCTTAAGTCGTCTACAGAATTTGCCTTGATTCCAGAGAATTGAAAATGATATATTCCAGCTACTGGAGCAGTAAAGATTCCCGTTTCCAAGCTGAAAGCTCTGCCAATGTTTAGGCGCTCAATCTCAAAAGTAATGACACCGCTCTCTACACTATTGAAACTGGTATTCCGCTGTGCATAGAAATGAACACTTCTGGTCTTGATTTCCACATTGCCAATCAAGACCTGTGACACTATTAACGAATAAATTACCAATTAAATATAAATTCGATTGCCTTTAGTTGTGATGTATTCATTTTAAAATATTTATTAATATTATTAATCTTACTAGTGTTGTTTGATAGACGGTAGCAATAAACAGCTTCTATCTTGTTGGTATCCTGGTTTTCCACGAGGTATATACCATCAGTTCCAGCAAAAAAGCTCAAAAATTCAATTTCCTGGCAAGAAGACGGTGGAGTAGATTTCGTTGTCGGTAATCCTTCATTTTCACTACCAGAAGCATTTGCGATGTGATAAGCTGCATATGAAGGCAGCGTAGAAGGAACAGTACACTCACATTCAGAAATTTTATTTTTTAATATATGAATCTCTTTTTCTTGCGTAGTCATTTTAAATTTAATTTGTTTCAGTTCTGATTCAAGTTCAACATTTTTAACCATCACGGAATCCATCAGGGATTTAAATTTTTCAAACTGATTAGCCAAATCTTCCTGTTGGAAATTAAAAAGAAAGAAAAAAATTATTGTTATTACTTATTATTATTTAAAAATGAAAGAGAAGTTGGTACGAATTTTACATATTCGGTTGGGTCACTCGTAGAAGGTTGAACAGTAAATAAAATAGGTACTATAAGGATGAGTAGAGTGTTTCCTATTTTTAAAATCATATTTGAATTTTCCTTCAAGTAATTTTGTAGAGTATTGAAAAACAGAATGCAGAAAGTCCGAAAGTATTGTGTAACGACTAATAAAGTATATGGTCTCTGCTTGACTGCCTAAAACAACATCCTTATCAGTTCGTCAAAGTCTGCATGGCAACTGTATTTATCCAATATAGTAGGCCTATTATGTCGTGTTGTTACCATGCTTATAAAAATCACGTTTACATGGCAGTTTTCAAACTTAATCAGAATAAAAGTTTTGAAATCTTTTTTTGGGGCCAGTCATGGAGGAAAATAATTTTATCTGTGCAGTAGGCCTACTATTGCACGCGTGCTTAAAAAAATTATATTAATTAAGTATATATTTTGCTACAATGTCGAGAATGTTTTCGCTACATCCAACAACATGTAAAATGCAGATGAAATCTAGCATTTGAAGTGTTATTATTAACCTTGTAAAATTTAACACATGTATATACCCTGATAAAATATAAATGATATTTAAGTGTTTTAACTCAGTCTTTTCCCTTTTTTTATAGCTGAATTTATTTGGTGTGTATTTGAGTTAGTTTTTATCAACGCTGCTTGATATCCGCTAATGGATCCTGGTTTACTTTGTCGATAATGCTTTGATAAGAAGTGATGCCATTGAAAACCTATCGAAAACAGAAGCAGTGATTATATAGCAATGGCACTATTTCCTTGTGTTTTTATTTTAGTCCTTCTATATGGTAAATTATTAAATTAAAAATTTTATTTCAATCATGTTTTAAACACTTATAATATATATTATATATTTTTTAATTCTTTTAGTTGGAGGGATTGTAAGAGGCGAAGAAAACGTAGATCTAGATTTCGGAGAATGCCTTACGGAATACCCAGACGAATTTGTTAATTGTCCTACATTAAACATCGATTGCAAAAACCAAACAGGATTCATATTATCCCCAGATTTCCCATTTAAAGTGACGAATGAGAGCCTATTTGGAAAAGTATAAACGAGTATTATCATGCTGTATCTTAAATTGTAATAGTATTAGTAGTTAAATTTTAAAAATGTCAGTACAACCTCTTCATAAACGCCACATGTCTTTCGATCATCACGCTGACAATCGACAGAGACAATTTCCTGTTGGGCAACCCGAACAATTCGTTTACTGTTGGGAACGGAGACGAGGTAGATGCGGAAAATGGTGATATCATTGACCCTCCTCTGGTTTGGGAGGACAGTGACAGCATTTTTCACGAAAACAATGATGTACTTACTTACGAAAGCAATAGCAGTAGCATTTGGATTGAGTTAGATGTATCAGAAGGCTTCTTCTGGTTCAAAATTGCATACTCCGTTTTAAAAATCGAAGGTAAAATTTACAGTAGCATGCGTTGAAAATAGAGTAACGTATAATAAATTATTATTCTCGATTTTTTTTATTCGTATAACCCTCCCCTTCCCCTAATTTACATTACCTACTGAAGAATCGACAACAGAATCATCGGAAGGTATTACATTCTTTTAGTGAAATTGGAATTATTATTAATTAAATTTGATTGTAGTAACTAGTGATTATTACTGGACGACGGAATCTGAAGGTAATACATTTTAAAAATAAATGTAAATGTATTAAACTAATTTTTAAATTTTGACATCGATTGTGAAACTTTTTTACACTTCCATTGCAACGACTAACGAAGACTCTACAATGGAAGCATCGACAGGTATCATCAAAGTTATTCTTATCTACGCTGGAAATTAGTTTAGATAATTTTAATAATGTAACCTCAAGAATTGACTACAGTTCATGTAATACGCATATATGCTGGTGAAACTAATAGCGAATAAATACTGTAGCAATAATCTTGTTCGTTTTTTAGATTTTAACACTACTACGAGTTCTACTACTCCCACTACCACTACATCTAGTACTACTGTTCCTACCACTTCGCCTTCTAAAAAAACTTGTAGATGTAGTCAAGTGGATTCTTACGGTGTAACTTGGAACACTGATAACATAATTGAAAATGCAATCATTACTCAAAACTGCAGCTTAGGAGTATCAACAGCTACTGGAAGTGCGTCATGGTTATGCGGCTACAATGGTGGGAAATGCAAGTTCGAAACAAGTCAACCAGATTATTCCGAATGCTCAAGCACAGAACTGAATGCCATCCTCGAATCCGTAAAATAGACAATTGTTTGAAAACAGTTTAATTTGAGTTTACTTTCAAAGACACATTGCAGGTCGACGATGATGATGCTGATGTAACTGATATCTGGATTTCTGTAACCGATTTCACATCTAAAGAGGATGTGTCATATTACGGACATGAGATTTTCAACATACTCGACTTAATTACCGATTTACTTGACAAGCAGCAAAAACAAATGAATGGGACGGTGGGGAAAGCTGAGCTTTTGCTACAAATAGACTCATCAAATTATGGAACTGACACGACAAACAATTTGATTTCGAATGGCGCTCAGTGGGACCAATTGGACAATGTATGCATATAAAATTTAAAAGATTTTATTTTATTTTGAGTTGCATATTTCCCAATTTTTATGACAACAGGGAGATGAAGGAATTCTTAAATTATTGGAGGTTTCCAACGACATTGCTTTTCGCTTATCCAGCGTCTCAAAATTGGCTGGAATTCCATTACACTGTGAAATTTCTTCCAATAATATAACAATATCCTCTTCTTACTGGGACCACGTTATTCAAGACAATATTGTTGACTGTGACTTGAATGAACTTGAATCCGAAGCCCTTCTACGCTTTCCATCGGAAAATAGTGGTAGTAAAATGGGAAATGCAACAAGTTACATTCTCCTACCAAAAGAAATCAAAGAAAATTCATATAAAGCTGGTGGAGTTTTTATTGCTGCGTCCAAATTAGTTAGAAAACTTCTCCCCGGATACAATAATAGGTATGTATCTATACCTTATCAATCAAAATTATTTTTTATTTATTAATTCAATTATTTTACGTAAAGCAAAGAGATGGATCATAAGGACGTCAATAGCCCACTTATAAGCTACACCATTTACGACCCAGAAGCTAATGGAGTAGATGACGTTGAAAGTTTATCGTTTGGTAGTTCTTACGTTGAATTGGTATTGGAGCATACAACGGGCGTGAAAGACCCTCCTGTTCCAACTATTCGTCGTAATTTGATGGATGGTGAAGAGCCCAGTGCTATCATGGGTTCCTCAATTTGCTCCTATTTGTTCTTCAACACGACACACAGCCTTTTAGAAAATGGTAGTGAAATAAATACAAATTTTTGGACCTGGGATGATAATGGTTGCCAAGTTAATTCAACTAACCGTACCCACACTGTTTGTCATTGTAATCATCTGACTGGATTTGCCAACTTAATGAGTTTTCACGACTATGAAGTGAGTAATCAGGCTAAAATCGAATGGATTTCTTTAGAAATGCAAATATTTTAATTTGGTTTATTAATAGGACTCGGAGGTACTTGATATCACAAGTTTGGTGTGCAGTATAGTTTCTATCACCTGTTTGGCTTCGACATTCTTCATCCTATCCGTATTCAAGTATATTTAAACAAAATATGAAATCAATTTCCTTTTGGTTTTTAATTTTTATGCTGTCCCAAAGGTCTTTGAAAACGAGTCGAAAAATCCTGACCCAAAACCTCTGCATCGCCTTAATTATTTCAAATTTATTAATTTTGATAACACTAGACAAGGCGCACGTTTTAAATAAGGTATTAATAATGTATGGCACAATGTACAGTATTTGTGGAGATAAATTACACATTTTGATTTGTAATCAGGTGACTTGTGCAATAATGGGAAATGTGCTCCACTATTTCCTATTGGTAGCTTTCATGTGGATGCTCATTGAGGGCTACGAATTATATCGAATGGTTCATCAAATTTTCGGCACATTGCACTCCAAATTAACCATTATCTACACACTCTTAGCCTACACTGTACCTCTTTTTATCGTTGCTATCACGATGTTGACTGCAGTGTTCATTGAAGAAGATTTTCTTAACGCTTACGCAGGAGATGAAACGTACTTGTTTGCTAACGAAAGTTTGTAAAATTAATTAACTTTATTGTCTAATAATGATAGATGTTGGCTCGTTGGAGACTGGAAGTGGGCTTTTAATGGTCCTGTTGCAGCAGTTATTCTAGTACTAAATCTTCATAAATATAAAGAAATTCTATAGTTTCACTAATAAAGTTATTTCGTTAATCGTTTTCACATTTTAATACATTATAGGCAAATTTGTTTTTCTTAATTATTGCGGTGAACGCTTCTTGTAATTTGGAAAGTGGCAATGAGGACTCGACACTAAAGAAAATACGGTAAAAAAAACAATTCATGCAATTGAAAAAAGATTTTGTATAAATCGATGTGATTGTCCATTAGAAAAAAGCTTATAGGAGTAGTCTATTTAACCTTCTTTCTTGGAATAACTTGGGTCACTGGATTTCTGATGTTTTATGAATCGATTGTCTTTGCCTTCGTTTTCACCGTATCCAATGGTCTCCAAGGTGTTTTCATCTTCATACACCGTTGCATTCTGAACTCCAAAATTAGGGCTTCTCAAAAGAATTGGTTCAATCGTTTGCATGAATCCCTTGTAAAGAAATGTTTCTATATTATTTCTTGCAATTTAAACTACTAAACTACAATTTCTTTTTTTAAGGTTTCTAAATGGAATATTTTAGTCCCCAAGAAAACCGATCCTCAAAATATTTTGAGAAATGACTTGAAAACTAAGAATAAGTTTGATGTAAGCCCCCTAAAAAATCTTTTTTTAAGGTGTTTCAAAAGAGAAATTAAACAACAACAATTAATTTCAGATAAATAATTGGAACTGGGTAAAATCGAGCGTAAATTCGCTGAAACTTCGCGGAAACCCAAAAACTGGTAATAACTATCGTGAAGATTCCTGGTGGGAGGAAACTAATTTGGACTATTCGCAAGAATTACCAATGGGCAAAAATATTTTTGCGGCACGTGGTATGTATTAGACAGACTTAATATACTTTAAAGATGAAGTTATTAAATAAGCTAGTGTTAACTTACAGGGATAGTTGATTTCGACGAAGGAAACAGTTTTACATCAGGAATTACTGAGGAAATGTCCATTTATTCAGTGACCACCTTTGACAGTCAAGCCTAATCCATCTTTAAGATTAAATCGGAGTCCAAAAGTCCACGTGTTTTTGGTTTTACACATTATCTTTATTGATTTTCATTGACACATGATATAATTTTATAGCACTATATTTATGCGAGATTTTAATTGTTAAATTTATTCAAGATTATATCAGCCATGGCTTATTTTTTATTGTTATTTGATAAAAGATGGTAGAGAACTGTCTTGTCCATTCTTTGGTATATTTGCACCACTTACATTCTACTTTTCTAATTGAATACATACATTTTTCAAATCATATTAATAATGTTTGAAAATATATATTGAACATTTCTTTAGTTGTTTGAGAGTACATTGCCTAAAAAAACGGAATTTGTACATGTGCGTAGTACTGGCTTGTTTATTTTCATTTCACCTTGAATTGTATGATGGTGTTATCTACACGATTCAAAAACAGGAGGTATATTAGGGCTGTAAAGGAACATGATAATAAATGAAGGATAAATGGAGAGAAGAACCATGGAGATAAACAGATAGAGAAGCGAGCATCAAGTTTAAATACTTAAAACTTAAATATTTATATGTATACTTACAAAATGAACATCAGGTAAAGAATTTTTTTTTATCGATGTTATTATATTCCGTTACCTGGTTAACTGGTTTACATATCAGAATTCAAAGAAAACTGTGTTTTATTGTGATAGCAATAGAAATATGAACGATTGTGCGTTTTCTTCGCCTCTGTAACTTAATTGTGAACTCGCCTTTATTGCTTGACACATTTTAATTAAAACTCTACTAAAGCTAACCAATGTGTCAAACCTTCTCATGTGGCTAGAGGCAAGGGAATTTTATGGCATAGGGCCAGATAATTTTTTTAATAATTTTTTAAGGGAATTTTTTGGCCGTTTTACAGCGCTAGGCCCATCTAGCGCTCACTTATCAAACTATGTAGTAACACATTTTTCCCTAGTTTTTTTTAAAAATCCACTCGCAAAAAAATCCTGAAAATGACAATTAACAAGATCCGCTCCTCGTATCGACCAGATGGGAAAGGATTTTTTTTATGAGGGGGAAGAATTAAAAAAGAATGTGATTGATATTTGAAGATGCCGCCCAAATCATGGCACAAGATGGCGCTGTGTCCACTAGACAACGGTGTTAGTCACAAATGAGAGCCCAATAATTATGCAAAAAATCTAAGCAGGCTATACTGAAGAAATCTTTCTCCTCTTTCGAATGACGCAACTCCCGCGTTCACCGGAAGCACACAGCGGTCACGCATTAAAAAATACCTTGGGTACCAAGAGGTACCCAAGGACATAAGGGGTACCCAAGGACCTAAGAGGTACCCAAGGGCCTAAGCAAGAGGTACCTAAGCGCCGACCAATCAGAAGCCAGGAAAAGCAAGGGAAATAAAGGTTTTCAGACCCGCTCCAGAAGGGGGGGGGGGGAAATAAGAAGGAGTAGAACCTCCGGTATCGAATAAATTCGATCCCATCCGGGATTTAATTGTAATCATCTGTTCATGTTATCACAGCGGCGGTTTCACAAAAATATTATTTCGCTGCTTCACGACATAACCAAAAACAGTCAATGGTTCAAGAAGCCAAGAAGCATCGGAAAGATGAACTTTTTAAAAATAATTTGAAAAATGTATGTATAAAGTCAGTTATCTCGGTTGGAAATAAATTAGCCGTATTGGTCACAAAGAAAACTTTGCATATGGTTTAATATTCAACATTTAAAAAATCAATACATATTTGATACTCCCCTCTCTAATAATAAAATAAATAAACATGAAAAACATTCATTGATTCTTAATATGTAATGAAGTTACATAACGTTAGAGCATTGGGTATGCATAAGTATATATAAACGCTCGGTGGGCAGGGTAAATTATCATGGATCCGGTAAATTTTTTTACTGTTAATCTTTGAAATGTGCATATATATTTTGTTAAACCACCGCTGTGATTACACAGACAGATCATTACGTAATAATTTTAAATTACGCAAAAATGATCATTTGCAGGGGAGTTTTTGGTTGTGGGGTGACCAAATATTATTTTATCTTCGAAATATTTTACTTGACGAGTGGGCAACATAAGTCATATGGGATTTCACGAAGAGACGGGGCAGTGTAAGGAAGGAGATGTAAATCAATCATCTACCGAACTGTCAGTCGAGAATAAGCCTACCAGTAAAGGATCAGGCCTGACAGCTCATGACTCAAAGGGACCATGTTTCTTTCGATTCGATTAAACGCACTCTGTCCTTGAGCATTCGTTCCCACAAATATAGCATTATTAAGATCGTACTTCGAAACGTAATGAACCGCAATCTAAATATTGTTAAAAGTTAAAAATATATATTTTGACAATATTTTATTGCTTAAAACTGATGATTTATAATATTATACCAGAATTACTTTTCGATATCTAGGGTTTTTATCAGGACCTCCGTCCACCGCAATAATAAAAACCGGCTTAGTTCCGACTTTTCTTCCGTCCTTTTCTGTGATCTTTGAAAACGTATCAAACCTGTAAATGAAACCAAATTAACTTTAAAAAATAGAATTGTATTCAGGAATGTAACTAATACTCATTCAGTGACACCAATCTGTCAATGTCTATAATGCGTGACTGTAAGAGGTGCTTGAACAGTGCTTCCCGGATCTTATCGCAACGTAAGTAGGTCCGAATAGCCATATGATTTTTGGGTTTCTGAAGCCTCCACCCAGAATTAAGACAGCTCCATAAACTGACGCGATGAGTTTGCGCCGATTCGTGAGTGTAGATTAAGACTAGGATAATGTAGATTCATGGCATATTAAAAGATAAGAGGGAAAAAATATCTGAAACATTTATGTTACTGCTTATAAATAATATACTTATAAATATACACAGTATGATCTTCTAACCCTTTTATTTATTTTTATTGTATAAACTAGAAGTTGTGTAGTTAAAACCATTACGTATTGTATTAAATCTACTTCCATACATTGATTAATCCTCAATTCCAATACATTTTTCATACAAAATCAATGTTTTTTTGAATTATTGGATTAATATTTTATCATAATAGACATGGATATTCACATGTGTTTTTAAAGGGTTAGATTTCTTGTCCAAAGTCAACAAACTCTTAATCTGCTAAGTGTAATCCACTATCAAATCAAATATTTATGTGTTGAAAAATGAGGTTTTATAGCTCTGCAACTGTATACGTGGAATTATTTCTGCAGTTGAATCGTGTGATGTTTGCATAAAGTAATTTCTTTCAAACTTGTTTGAAAAACTGTTTTGAAGGGAACTTTGTCCAGTTGGTTCATTACTGGTCACCGTATTATTACTCCAATCATTCTGTAAAAAATGCAATATAATACAATTACAAAAAGAAATGTAGGCTATTTATTTATAGATAATACCAGATATGATGGGAAACGTTTCACATTTCCAATGATCTCCTTCCGAATTTTCTTGTTCAAAATGCAACGTTCAATGAAAATTACCACACCTTGAAGACCGTTGGCTATGGTGAAAATAAAGGGAAAGACAATCAAATCCGAAAAAAGCAAAAATCCAAAGACCCATGTTAAACCGAGAAGAAATGTGAGGAAAAATACTCCTCTGTTTTCAATGCAGTAAAATTGAAATTTAAAAATAGTAAAAACTTGAAAATCAGATAATTCTACCTACCTAAACAATTTCTTTGGATTTCTTTTCGAGTCACGATTCGATTTACAGGAAGCTCCGATTCCAGCTACCAAGAAACGGCAGTTTGCCTACAATAATAAATAATTCAAAGAAGATCCAATGCAACTTTTTGCCATACATTGTATTTGTTTTTGCATTTAGCAAAATAGTTGTTGTAGCGTATTTGAGTGAAATTACCACAATTATAACTGCAACAGGGCCATTAAATGCCCAGACCCATGGTCCAACTAACCAACACCTACAATAAATTAAGTTTTAACACGTTGATTTTCTTGTGAAAATTGTTTACTTTGTTAAACATTACGTTTCTTCTCCAGAATAGGCTTGCACTATTCCAGTTAAAATCACTGTGGTATTTACTCTTATAAATTCTTTCGATTCGTTACTGTTTGCTATTAAAACAGTGATCCCAACAATAAAGAAAGGTACAGTGTATGCCACAATAGCGTAGTAGATCGAACTTTTGTTGGTCCCGAAAACAGCAACAACCACTCTATATAATTGAAATCCCTCTAGAAGCATCCACATGAAAGAGGTCAAAAGCATGTAGTGAAGCAAAATTCCCATTGATGCACAAGTCACCTATTTTGAGGAGTGTAATACGTTGTTACATGATTATGTAAAAAAATAACCAATAAAAATTACTTCATTTAAACCAAGGAAGCGCTTGTCTAAGGTGAGCCAAATGAGTAAATATGAAATTATCAAAGTAATGCAAAGATTTTGTGTAAGGAATGTCCGTTTCATTTTAAAAGATCTGAGAATATTTTCAGTTAATAAGTTTAAAACCACGGAATAAAGATTATTTTACAAATTATACCTAAATATCAGGAGAATGAGAAACGTTAAAGCCAAACCGATTATGGATAATATACTGCATGCCATGCTAGTAATATCCAATGCAACTGATCGTCCCTGTAAAGGAATATTTGTAAATAGATGTGCCCAATAAATTATTTTATTTTTGAATGACTCACAACAAAATCGTGGAAATCCATTAGATTAGCAAATCCAGTAAGATGAGTACACTTGCAAACAGTATGCGTACTATTAGTCGATAGAACTCGGCAGCCTTCATTTTTCCAGATCCAACTACTATTAGTACTATCTTGTTTTTTGGCCAAAAAGGAGCAAATGGAAGAATCCATAACTGTGCTCTCTTCACCTTCAAAGTCTCGATCGCGACGAAGAGTGCGAAAGGGAGGGTATTTTGCATTTACTTCGTGTCTTAAAACGAGCTGAACGTATGAATCGTTCGGTAACGGAGCTTCTTCATCAAAGGAATTCGCCCCAGGATTGTACAATGTGTAGCTGATAAATGGACTATTAACGACTTTATAGTCTAGCTGTTCACTAGATAATTTTTAGAATACATTATGCCACAATATAAGATGATATCTATATAATTGATTTTAAAACTTGCCTATTATCAGAGCCAGGGAGAAGTAATTGTATTAGGTCCGATGCCGCAATAAAAACTCCTACAGATTTAAAGGGGGTCTTGCCAATGTCCTTTGGTAGTTCAATATAGCTTGCCATGCCATCATCTTCTTTGCGAGTTGGGAAACGGAGAGAAGCTAAATGCGATGTTGTGTTCTTTGAATTGAAGTTATAAAGCCTGCCTTGAGTTCCATTCCAGTAAGAGGACGATATGGTGACGTTGGCAAAAGAATACTCGCAAATCAGTGGTACTTCTGCTTGTTTGGATACGTTAGAAAGTCGAAAGGCAATATCATTTAAAGTATCTAAAACTTGAAGGATTTCTTCATTGCCTTTTTCTTGCTGTAATGAAATAGTTGTCAAATATAATGACGAGTAATTTTATCTTTTACTGTGTACACCCATACATCAATTAGTTGCTTCCATTGCGCTTCATTTGATACTAGATGGTCTATACTTTCTGTTGCCAATTCGGATGAGTTTATCTGTACATTGAGAAAGTAATTTAAATTAGGATTCTTTTCCGCGTCAATTTCTCTTTGCATTCTATCGAGTAAAGCCTCAAAGGCATTTGCTAGGATTTCAACAATCTCTTGGCCATAGTATTCGTTGCTTTTGGTAAGATCTTTAATATCCTCCCAAATTTCTGTCACGTTAGTCTGATTGTTATTTATCTAAATAATATAATAAGAATAAACTTTGTGTTCCATTTGATTTTGAACTAATTTTACGGATTCTTTGATGTCCACTAGTCCTGAACTTTGGCACCCCGTGAAATCAGGCTGACTCGTTTCAAACTTGCACCGATTATTAATGCAGTTACACTTCCAGTATGCAGTTCCCAAGGCACCTGGTACACCTACGCTGCAATTCTTTTCCATTACTTCACTTTTATAAGTTTTCCAATTGACGCCATAGGGATCATTTTGATCACATGGTTCTTGAAGTGCTAAAAACATGAAAAAATTTGAAAGTATATTGAGCTAAGTTTGCTAAAGCACCGCTATTCTCTTTTTATTTATGGATAAATAATTTAGTTAGAGTTGGTGTATGGTAACTGGTAATATAGATTAATATGGATGTTAGTTACTTAAGATATATTATAGTTAAGTTCAAAAGATTTTTACCAATTAAATTTGGATTTATAAAAATATAAAATTGTTACTGAACTTAAGATATACACAATAATTAAATATCGAATCATAAAAGTGTTTATCAGCATTACCAGGTGTTGGAGTAGTTCTGGGGGTAGTAGGGGTTGGAGTAGTTCTGGGAGTAGTAGGGGTTGAAGTAGTTCTGGGAGTAGTAGTGGTCGAAGTAGGTATTGAAGTAGTAGAATCCGTAGTGCAGGGTGAAGCAGTAGAGGGAGTATTAGTATTAGAAGGTGAAGTTGTACCAGTAGTCGTATCAGTACTGCAGATTAAAGTAGTAGTACGAGCAGTAGTAGATGTTGGAGTAGTAGTAGGAGTGGTAGTATCAGTAGTAGGGGATGGAGTAGATATGGGGGTAGTAGTAGGAGTAGTACAGGATGAAGTAGTTGTGGGAGTATTAGTATTAGAAGTTGTAGTAGTAGTAGTATCAGTGCTACAGGTTAAAGTAGTAGTAGGAGTGGTTGTATCAGTAGTAGGAGCTGGAGTAGATGCTGGGGTAGTAGTAGGAGTAGATGTGGAGATAGTAGTAGGGGTAGATGTGGAGGTAGTAGTAGGAGTAGTATTATCAGATGTGGGGTTAGTAGAAGAAGTAAATGAGGTGGTAGTAGTAGGAGTAGTATCAGGATTAAAGGCCGTAGAAGTGGTACCAGTATTAGTATTAAAGGTCGTAGAAGAAGTATCAGTATCAGGAGATGAAGTGGTAGGAGTAGTATCAGGATTAAAGGCCGTAGAAGTGGTACCAGTATTAGTATTAAAGGTCGTAGAAGAAGTATCAGGAGATGAAGTAGCAGTAGTAGTATCAGTATCATCAGTATTAGTGTCAGCAGTATCACCATCAGACATACCAAAATCATCAGTAACATCATACGTATCAAAATCTTCAATAACCCGGACTAAAAAATAAATGAATTGTAACCTAATTGGACATTTTAAGTTTTAAGCAGTTAAAACTTTACCTTCCTTGGCTGTTAAAATGTAGTAGTAAATGTTGAACCAAAAGAAGCCCTCTGATACATCTATTTCAATCCAAATACTACTGCTATTGCTTTTGTAAACAAGTGTGCCATTGTTCATTTGGAAAATTTGTTCACTATTCCCCCAAGCCAGAGGAGGCCTAATGATGTCACCGCCGACTGTATCTACCTCGTCACCGTTACCAACAGTAAACGAGTTCTTCGGAGCACCCAACATGAAATTACTTTTTTTTATTACCAGGGTGGTTGTCGAAAAACATGACGTGCGGATGAAGAGTCTGTACTGCAAAATTTATATTTAATAACTAATATTAGACTGAGTACAAAAAAAAAGTTAAGAAAAAAATATAATTTAGCATACTTTTCCAAAAAAGCTCTCGTTTGTAACTTTTTGTGATAAATTAGGAGATACTATTGCACCACTTTTAGCAGATTGATTCCAGCATTCGAAATTCAAAATTGGACAGTTGATAATTTTGTCTTTGGACGCTGGTAAGCATTGCCCAAGATCTATGTTTTCATAGTCTTTGACAATACCTCCTATTTAAAAAGAAATCCACAGTAGTAAATAACAAATATACATAGCTAAAACTGAATTTTTGAGAAAAAAAAATTACCGCTAACAAGGACGAAAAACCAAGCCCAGAGAAAAAACAGATGCATCGCTGCTGGTTGACAGTTTTTACGAAAGTACATTAAACAGAACCCAGTGCCACTTGTTGTAAAACAATTTATTTCATCTAAGTAAAAGCAGTACACGTACACTGGATTATAATATAATAATAACTATGATGATGAATTATATGACAATAAAACATAATAAAAATTAATACCGTGGCTACAGAGAGGGAATGTTTAATCTAATATACGGGTCCTAGGTCGTACAGTACCATCCGTTTATCAGATAAGTTTAGAGATGCTTACATTCTCTCTTTTTTTTTTACAGGAAATTTAATCAAATTGAAATATACGAAATGGCTCTTCAACTTCCTTAAAATATAATCCAAGAAAAATATTTAATTTTTACAGTTTAAATGTGGTTGAACAGCAATTAAGACGTTACAATATAGTTATTCTATATAACAAAAGCTGGCATGTGTTTCGGCTGCACGGCAAATAATTATTTTATTTCATGTGATTAGTTTTCTATTAAGCCATAGTAAAGAGAAAAGTTTGATAAGCCACATATTTGGTTCATAGTTTCTCGGTTGAACCGAATTGCGGTCAACTATTCCCATCGTAATAAACCATTTTTACTTGTTTTATCGCGCACACCACGCATTTCTCAGGCACGAAGCATCTCAAGGATGTTTTTTTTCCTTTATAGGTGTACTTGATGTTAATCCTCATATCTACGCCATAAACTAATTTGTTCTCTGGTTTTCTAGTATACCGACAAGAAAGGAGTCTTTTAAAAACAAACAAAGTTTTAAATTTACATTTTTATCCTTGAAAACATAAAAAAAATGTTGGAGACGTTCTCAAGGGACATCATGTTGTGGTTTTGGTATAATTTTATACCGACAAGATCTTCTTTAATGATATTTTCATATTTAAAACATTAAAATAAAACCAAAATGCCGACTAACTATGGGAAAGGAGACATTGGCTAATATATAATCGTAACTACATGGAAGTTCCAAAGAACAGCCAAAATATGAAAGACTAAAGTGTAAAACGGAATTCTGAGACTTATAATTTAATCAGTTATTTTCAATTATTTTATTTAAATTGCATCATTCACATAGTTTGGGTTTGCATTTTAATTGGGACAGTACTGGGTGAAAAAAGAACCATTCCCTTAGGTTAATTGTGTTGGATTCAATTTGATAGTCGGGGTGCTAATTATCTCCTGTTAAAAAAATTTCCCCCTAATTCGGTGAATTTATTTCGTATTTGTTATTTTAATTTTTTTTTATATCTTATGGCTGATTTCATTCAATAACGATGAACTATTCGTTATATGTTTATAGTAGGATAAAAGATATCACAATATTTATTCATAGATAACAGTTCCTGGCCTCTTTACAAGGACAGACTATTCCCGTTGTTTAGCTTGAGTAGGTTATCAATTTAAAAGTGTGTTTTTTTCAACAATAAAATGTAGCAAGTAATCAAGTAAATAATTTCTGGTGGAAAATACGATTTCAAAAGTCGATTTCGAGGGTTATTTTGAAATTAATCGAGGTCAAGAGCACTCGGATTCATGTGAATGTACGCTTAAAAATGATCAATATAAATGGTAGTGTATTTCAGTCTATGGCTGAATTAGTCGCCCCACCCCAACTCCTTTTCTTGGGGCTCCAAACATACCGCAACTGTGGCAGTCTATATCTTATGCCTTTAAGAAAAGAATGATTTTTCTAATATATATTTTAAAAAGGATTATTAAAATAATGAGCTTTAAAAGTTGACTGAGAACTTAAAAAATGTAGGTTGTTTTAAACCAATCACAATCAACCAATAAACTTCAATCAATTTTTAAACAGTGCTGGTTCTGTTATCGAAATAAATCAGCAGCATCGGATATACTTGTTAATCGAACCAGTAAAACCAGTGAGCCTTTTAAAAAATTGAAACAATTAATTTTCATTTCAATCACAAAATGTATGCGTTGTTTTATATCTACAGTATTTCACGTTAAAAAGTCGCAATTCCTTTGAGTTCTAGCTAGAGCTACCTTTCCAAAAAATTACAATGCTACTAGTTTGCAGCAATAATAGGAATATGGTTGACATAGAAGTTGGAGGACTGCTATACTCAAACTCTTTCAAATTTCTATATTGCAATAGAGGTGACCTATTATTAATACACTTGGGACAAAAAAATTTAATCTGCTTTTTATCATTTTTTATTTAAACTTTCATAAAAATGTTTACATGTATGTTGTAGCCCAATCATTTCTCCTTTTGATTACAAAATAAAGTAGTTTGTTTGCCAAAAAGTACGAGACTTCTTAGGACAGTTTAGTAAAATAATTTATAGCGGAATTGCTGACCAATTAAAAACTGCACAAGCTATTCAATCAGAATCAAATTTTATTTATTGTAGTATTCTTATATCATAGAAAATATAATGTCATAATGAGGATAAATCGCGCCATGGCGAATTTCGGAGAATAGATGAGATCGTCCTCTATACGTCTAATCAGAACTCCATTTCTAGTACCTTTATTAATTGAGAATTTGTGAGTTCTATCATCAGTGAGAGATGGGAATCACCTATCACACACTTTTAAGAAGTATTTTTTTTTGCAATCTATAGAAATATTTATTTCTGAAACCGTATTTATCCTTCTCCTATCAATACTATTGTCTATTAATATGATTATAATATTTCTTTAAAAGAGTTCGCGTTAAAAATGGTTCATTTCTGACTTTCATCATGGCTTATGCTTAGAAAATTTTCGATAAGAAATTAAAAGGCTTACCATTTATAGCAGAAAAAGGGGAAACAACTATGTTAGCACGGGCTTTTAGAAAGATTTATTCGTTTATAAAACACAAAAATGGGCGTAGTGTACAATTGCCGCTAGCTATACTCTTTTTTATTTGACATTTTGATTATCCAGAATGCAATAAAACTTGTAAAAGATTCCCCTAGTATAATTTTGCCAAGGTTCGAGTAAATCCATAGCCTTAATTTTTTACAGATAATTTATCATGCTTTTCAAAACAGCACTAGAAAATGTATATGAAACTGGAGCGCTAAATCTTCTCTAAATTTGAGCTTGTTTCCAAACGGGGAACTAGAATGATGCAGTTTCAACACAATTATAGATAACATTGATAAAAAGATAGAATTGATAAACTTGAATATTTGATTGAATTCAGCTACTATACTGACTGACTCCAAGCGCCATGAGGGGATTGAAAGAATAATGAGTTTGATTTAGTATTTTGTTTATTCTTCATCTATAATGATGGCTCAAAGTTAAAATCTATTGATAGTAAAGTCAATCTGCGATTTTTAGCTGTCAAAATAGGAATTAATTATCACACGAAATCTGAATAATGAATAATATAGAAATCAACGTTGAGATTGTATAAAAATAATTCCCCGTCGCTTGCTAGTGGGGAACATTTTTAAAATTCAAATTGCGTTGCGTAATAGTGTAAAACACATGAATAATATAATTTAAATATAAGAAAATGGTCTAATCTGACCAATATTTTAATTTTGAGAAACTTTCTCAATCATATTGCTGTATAAATGTTTTTAGTTTAATCACAAATCAAGTCTTAATAGTTGGTTTTATATGGGGCAGGCTTGTTAAAATAGGGACATATCGGAAACTTGGTAACCTTAAAAATGAAGTTTCCGACAAAAGTAAAAACATTTATATTGCAATATGATTGAGAAATGTTCTTTAAAATTAAATGTTGTTCAGATCTGATTATTTTCAAAGCTTCTTTTGCTATTTTTCACATGTTTTACACCATTACGCAACGAAATTAGCATATTTAAAATTTTGCCCACCAGTTAGCGACGGGAAATTTTTTTTGTGCAATCTTATCGTCGATCTTTATAATGTTCATTATTCAGATTTCGTGTGATAATTAATTTCGGTTTTGGCAGCCAAAAATCGCAGATTGATTGTACTATGAAGAAATTGACAAATAGTACAGTTCTTTAAGTGCTTTTTTATTATTATTATAAGCCTACTATTACGTAGAAGAAAAAAACAGGTGCTGGCCAAACAGTGAGGAGTGGGCGGTACCACCAAGTGGAATTTTCTTGAACTATGAGTTTACATGTGTCAGTTGACAGCTCTGGGGATATCCACTAGGTGGTACCACCGCTCTCGGATCCAAAGTTCTGGTAATAAAGATGAATTCACACCGTAAAGCAAGGCCGCCACACACGGCTTTTTCTCTATTAAATTTGGCCCCCTGCTTTATTCTTCGTGCTATTACATGTTGTCTTTTCATTTGAAATTTCCAAAACTCCCTTTCTGCGAGGGGAGAATGAGGGAAAAGGGCAATGCTTGCAAAAAAAAGTCAACCTAATGCCACTAATAAGGGGTTGTTTTAGCGGACGAAAACCCAATCGCAATACTCCCTATTGTTACACTTTATCAGTTGACTTCGTTGTCTACCGATAAGAATTATTTTCTTATATTCTTAGCAACTTGAAATGCATGTATACTGGTCTGCAGGCACAGTAGATTTTGTATTTTGCATTACCCGACATTTTTGTCACACACCTCGTTTATTTCTTGGTAAATGTAAAATTACCAAGTAAGGTAGTGCAAGACTGCAAAATAAACGCATGACTACATGCATAACATGCTTCATTTTCTTTTAAATTATCACTTTTATATGGATGATTCTTAAGGGTATTTTCCGCCAAGCAAAACCGCTGATGGGAACATCCGCTGCTGTGTTTGCTTTGCCCCGTATGTGGGTCTGTTGTCAACATTGCAGACGACGCCCTTTTCTTGTTTCAAGAAAGAAAAAAATTCTGTCGCAGTCTGCCGTAGTGTAAAGACCGTTGTCGATCTGTTCTGAGATTTTTTTCTCTATTCAAGTCAATTCCAATCTCGTGTTCTTAATAGCCTAAGGATCACTGATTCGAATCACTTGATTGTTTATATCGATTCTGCTCATAGTTTAAACTGACTTGATAACTATTTCTATATGTATTAAGATAACTAAAGGTATATTACATGATTTTTTTTTATTGTAGTGATCGTTGATGGTATAGAAATTCCGATGATGAATATCATAATAATAGTCAGTTTGCAAACAATTTTTATATACATGAATATTGTATAGTTTGAAGTATAACGAAATTGTTTTATGCTAGAGTAGAACCTATAGCCAAAAATGGTGTCACTTTTTATTAGTAGACTTTGTTGTCTTTTAGTGATAAGAATTTTTTCGTTTAAATGATTCAAAATGACTTTAGAAATCTATGTATGACCACCAGTCAACCACGGAAGATTAAGTATTTTACATTACAAAATTGAATTTTAAAACCATTTAACAACATAAACATCAAAGCAGCCGAACCAGGTTACTTATTTCCTGGTACATGTATAGAAGTACGTAGTTATGCATGATTATACATGTTAATAAGCATACATATTTCCTTTTCTAAATCTTAATATCGAAATTGTTTTAATTAAATTTTTTCTACAAGCTTCTTAATCATTGAAAAATACTACTTACTTCGAGTGGGAGTTTTTAGCTTAAACATTATAAGTTTGAATGATCCCTACATGATATTATAGCTTATTTTTTATATATAAGTAGTTCAAAAAATGAAAACTTAGTACCGTATGTGATATTTGCAATGATTTATTATTTACTTGACTAAAATCAAATGGAATTCAAATGAAAATTGTAGCTTCAGCAGATTAGATATGGTCGTTTCCGGATTATTTGCATTTTTTGCAGCTGCAGTTAGCAGCATCCATCTTGGCGGAATGAATTGTAGCAGCATCGGTATGGTTTACGACAGCAAAAGTATTGTCTGGTCCAGTAGCCGATGCAACAGTTGACCCCACATGCGGCGCAGTAAAAAAGGGGCCTTCCGTTGAGTAGACAAGTGGTTGTGCAAATTGCGCGGCCATCAGCAGCAACATCTCCGTCGGCAGCTCCTCTACCTTGTTTACCAAAAATTTGCTCAATCTTTTCAGCTACAGCAAAATTGGCGCGGGTTAGCAGTTCGACAGGTTCGGAAACTTCGGCTTCCTGTCCCAAAGCCGAATGGTCCTAAAAAGCACACGCACAAAGTAAATTAGTCGCTATTACAAAACAAATCATTATATTATTTTCTGGCAATAAAGTAATACGGGTGAATAAAAAAATATCTTCTGAATATATTTCTGTGTTTTTTTTTCTACTGATCAAGATTTTAATTGAATTTTAAAACATTTGCGATTCAGAGTAGAAAATCTAATTAGATATTTTGGAGAAAACTGTGATTCGGACCAGCTACAGTAGTGAATAACAATAATAATAAATTTTAAAAAATAATAATAAATTAACCTTGAGAAGGGCGAAGCAGAAGAATGCGATCGAGCAAAAAAATGACTTTCATTTTCTTTCTCTTTTTAAAATAAGTTGGTGAATAGAAGAAGACTGTTGTAAGAATTTGCACTTGTCCAACAGAGGAATGGTACGCTCCTTATATACCCCTCCGAATGTCTATGTCGCATGGCATCATTCCTATATAATAGCTTAACCTAAATTGTTGTAAACTTTATTGGTGAGTTTCAAAATTTGGCGTACCAAGGCTTGTATGTTGAATTATTCCCCTTAACCTCTTATTAATTACACCATAACAATTTTGGGTACGAATAATTGTGTTAGCTTCTTCAAATTTTAAGATATGAATAATCCCAAACGTGAAAAAACCACGTAAGTACCTCAGTTAATTAGCTTTTAGCCCTTGATGTTATCGTTATAAAAGGAATTATTATTTTATCTGAGGGGTTTTTCAGTTCTACCTGCTGGATCTAATTAGGCTTACCAAGAGGATTTTGGTTTAATTTCACAACGTTATATCTATGCTAGTTGGTGTGTTTTTATTATTATTTTGTTGCTCCAACTCCTTTTAACAGCTTATTTGTTCCCTGGCTAGTAAATGTATTTTATTCTATACTTCTAAGGACCATAAATATTGTCTCACTAATTTAATGCCTCATTGACACATCTTAATCGAAGTAATGGGGTTCAATTGATATTTAAATTAGACCTATATTGAGATTACAATGAGATCTTGAGATATTTGGAAATTTGGAAATTCTACTGGAGGTCATAATAAATTATAGATTTTCATAATGGATGGTAGGATCTGATTCTTCCTATAATTGTTATTTATAATTTTTAAAAAATTCCCCGCTGTAACACATTTACTGTAAATATGACAGCATATACAGCAGTTTGGTGCAGATAAGCCTTCCATGTTAATTGTAAAATATTAAATTTTATTGGTTGACTGGTATAGGTTAAAACAAATTTTGGTTGCTTTAAAATTCTTCGACTTACATAGCTCATTTTATGAATAATTATCATCGCAAACCATTACACAATAAACTCATTTTAAGGGGCGAAATAACGTTTTAAATATTACATTTCATTGATAATTTGTTTTCTAAATTTCAGTAAGGAGAATATAAAGTGTTTTAACATATTGTTTACTGTAAGAGATCCTGGAATTTGGTCGAAACTTCAACCGCTTTGTATAAATTTGACATTCTAACTTGCCTGATATATTCTAGTTCGCACCTCCGGTAAAGGAAAGTACCCTCAAGAAAATATGGACACCCATCTTTTCCCCCCTTGTTTAACACATTTCTTATGGGCAAAAGTATCACGAGAAATGTAAAGAAAACAACCATTCCAATGAAAAAAAAATATTATTAATAATTCTTTGTATTCGGCGAGATAAATGAATGTATGCTAGAAACAGAACTAAAAAAAACGAAGAATAACCTTGGAAACTTTAAAATAACTAAAAAATCAAGTTTTAATCTTGCATATTGAATCAGTGCAGATTTTTTTTTAATGTTCTTTTTACTTTTTCTCTTGTCTTTCCTATACCTACCATGCATGCGTCTGGTGACCATGAGGAGTCTAGGCGGGAAAAACAGCGAAAAAAAAAACACGTATGAAACTTCTGAACTGATTCATTTTCCCACTTAAAGACTTGATTATTACCCCCGTAGAAGTTCATTATGTGGTTTAGCTTAGGATGTTCCATTTTTACCTTACTTTTGACATTTTCGCTGGGGCTCTGGAATGTCGTGTGAAATGCGCTAAAAAAAATGTGTGATTTTTTACGGTAATAAAATCTTACTTTTAGGGGTCCCCAAGCGTGAAAACACGTGAAAACCGCGTGAATTTGCGCATTACGCGAGATCTAAAACCCATATTCAAACTCTAATATTTGGTCCGAATTTTTTTTCTTACACTTTGGAACAACATACTAGAAGGCCACAAAGAAAAACAAATATTGATTTATTTGAATCACCCCAGGGTACTGTAGTTTGGAAGAGGATCAGTTACCAAGCCCGCCTGTCATTTGTTTCTGATTGTCAATTATTAATAGAATACAAATTGGGTCAAAAGTTAGGTATCGCAAGATGAAATAAAGTTAATTAAAACATAATCTGATTATATACTTATAGAAAACCATTTCTATTCCTATAGGTATCCTTATTTATGATTTAACACACCATATTACAAAAAAAAACAGTAACAACATGCGTGCATTTCTACTTTTTTATATATTTTATTCATAGATAGTAGTACTCTATATCTTTTTATAATTGAAATGATGGACTACCGCGGGCATTCAGATTTTATCAGCTGTGACCAAAATTCTCTTTTAGTCGTCAGTACCATGGAATGCGTCCAAACTCTCGTGTAAAAGGTAAAAACCATTGATTTGAAAAAAAAATCACTGGCAAATCCAATTAAGTGAAAAAAATACTCTGTGACCGACTGAGTGACCGATAATCTGGCAAATCATTTAGGACATGGATTCACTAGATAGCTCACAGTCATCAACTAAATAAAGAAAGAGAGAGAGAGAGAATATAAAACATGAATGACTCGTTTAATCATGAGAGGCACTATACCTAGTAAGAAGTGAGCTCAAGATGCAAAAACACACGACGGTTCAGTAGCCAATACATACAAAGTAATCTAGAGAGAGAAAGAGAGTGGCGATGAGTATACGTGCTCGTTACATAATATATCAAAACCTCACATGACATAAAGATATCATATAGAATAAGAATCCCGCAGTATTTCCTAGGAACAACTGACACTGTACAACACCAAAAGAAACATTAAAGGCGTGTAAACGT
The DNA here is from genome assembly GCA_030141595.1 of Chydorus sphaericus. Taxonomy (NCBI): domain Eukaryota; kingdom Metazoa; phylum Arthropoda; class Branchiopoda; order Diplostraca; family Chydoridae; genus Chydorus; species Chydorus sphaericus. The sequence goes on along the minus strand of CM057932.1, from coordinate 179,420 downwards.
ATAATCAATAATACCTGATCAGAAATACGAAACACACTTTAGAAACCACAAGTAAAAGGTTGCAACGACGGATGATACAAGTTAAGTCAGGGCAATATCAAAACGAAGTTAACGCACAATACCACAAAGTGACAACAAAAATAAAATACAACCTACACTAGCTTCGCCACTCATCTTGATCATGATCTTAACTCTTTTAGCGCCACTGAGTATTGCAGTATTGTGTGTTGATAAATATTTTATTTTTTTATAAAGGTATTTAAAAAAACTGAATCTATATATACTTAAAAATAAAATAAAGGTAAAGTTTTTTTGGTCCTGTTTGTTTTATTGGTCTTTATTTGTGCGCATTACTACATTAGTACATTAAAAGGAAACTTGGCATGATCTTAAGGCTTCTCAATCAATGATTTTTTTGTGCTAAATCATTATAGATTATTTAAACCTTAGTTTATCGACAAAATAGCATTGAGAATATAACTGCGCTTTCGTGGACTCTTAATTTCGAACTCGAATCTTTTTATTGAATTTTCAGACAGAAATTAAGTGATTTATTACTTAGTGAGTGCAAATATTGGATTTTGTTTAATCAATAATCTACTTAAGCTAAACAATGTGTCAGAATCTGTCAAATCTGCTCATAGTTAGAGGCAAGAAACTTTTACCTGTGCATGAATATTTTAAGCTTATATCAAATGTAAACATTCAACGGATAAATCGTTCTCGAATGAACTGCATCAGAGCCAAAAGATATCCAATAAAGAGAACAACAAATGCTAAATATAATTGTTCCAATTTAAGGGGTACTTTATCCACCAGTTGGACAAATTCACCCCGACTGTCATACTTAAGCCGACACTGTTTAGCTAAGGGAACCGTTCTTTTGGCCCAGTATTCTGCCAATCCAAATGCGGCAAACAAAAAAGATCTAAATGATTTGTTATTATTTAAACAATTTGAAATCTATTCGAGTAAAAAAATTAATCGTTTTACGCTTTATTGAGCTCTTCCACATTTGGGCTGTTCTTTGGAACTCCCATGTAGAACTGATAGTTAGCCATCGTCTCCTTTCCCATAGTTAGTTGGCATTTATGGTTTGATTTAAAAGTTTGTAAAATAAAAATATCGTTAAAGGTAATAGGCTATATGGCAAAACAAATTAATTTGTTAACTTTTCATTAAAAAAAAAATCTCGTCGGTAAAAAATAATACCAAAACAGCAACATGATCTCCCTTGAGGACTTTTTCACCTATCTGTAAAAAGTTTGCGAGGCTGCAAGTTCCATCAGTGCATCGACGTAATTTGTCTCCAATATTTTTCATTACTCCTGGTCCCGTGGATGTCTACGTAGTAAAATATTTGAAAAATAATGTTCTTGTAATACAAAAATTCGCGTCTTTTTATATGTATATGTAATAACCACCATAAACATTATTTCAGCAGCTCCTTGCTTATTGGTAATTAATTTGTAATTCTGGTTTGTGACAATATCTTGCAAGTAATTGATGTCTGGTCTCTGGGTAACCAAGGACATGTATGACGTTATACAAGATGCGTAAATGTTGACGAACACGAACGTGGCAAGTGACCAGATGACTGCCACCATCCCAATCGATCGATGCCCATCTCTATAGTAACCACCTAAACATATAACGGATTAATTATTTAAACCATGTGAAGCTGCTTCATAAATATTCTAATTTCTTTACCGTGATTTGTGAGAGTAGCAAAAATATACATAACGGCATCGCTAAGAGTAGCCAAACCTCTTGGGTGATGGTTGTTATCATTTCCAGTAGGTAAATATTTTCGAGTCAGATAAGCGAACAATTTAATTGAGCCAATGCAGACTACAATCGAAATCAGTAAACCAATCCAAACCTAAAACAAATTATCCTCATTATTTGAATTAACGTTGTAAAATGTAAAAGAATCGACATACTTTTGCAGAGAATACTTGAATTGGTGCGTGAATAGAAGTCTTAGGTTGGGGGTATGGGGTAAGAATTCCATATCCATCAGGCCCAAGATAAACTGCCAAATTCATGACATCAAATCCCGATTGGCCAGTGAACCCATTACATGCTATATCCACTTCCTGACATTTGTTATCATTGGAAATATTATATTTATCACATCAATAGCTTTAGTCAATGAATGGACATGTTCAACCTCTCGTTGTAACAATCCCTTGAATCCGGTCCAAGATCCATTAACTAGTGCACCGTATGAACCATCTTTGGGGGTTTCCATTATAATTCTATTTTTACAAACGTTTTCATTACAGAATTTAAATTAAATGTGATTGTATATTAACTATTTTTTAAAGTGAAACAATTTGCTTACGTAAAATTTAACTGAAGAGATATAAATTGTAACTCTTCGTACATGAAACCACCGTAGCTAACGATGCTACCATTAGCATTGCGACGTATAGTTAACATACCGGGTATCTTTATTAGGAAAAATATGGAAAACGTCATGCTCTTTTATATCAAATTAAATAATCGGCAATACCTGTGTTACTGCAATCTTCAGTTCCTTGCCAGATAAGGAAGTAATCGGAGTAAGGTCCGAACTTCCTTTGCACGACTTCACAGTAAAAAGGATGAAAAGGGTGATTCGAAATAAAAAGTTCGCCATTTTTTTCAAATGGCGCAAAGTTTAATTAAAATTGTGTTGACGACTTTAAGAAGACTAAAACATTTTAATTGAGAAGATATGCAGTTTACTAAATAGAACCTTCGTCGTCAAGGTTCTTATTCCACATGCTATACTTAGGTAGGTAAACGGCCTATTTGATACAGATACATTGTTCCCTTAGCAATGGCGAGGCATCACAGAAACAGATTATCCTAAAGAAGACAAAAATGAGAGCTCCAACATGTGTTGCTATACTACATCGCCTATACGTGGGAATTTCCACATTCAAATTCATATTAAACTACTTTGATCAAATATTTAAATGGAAATTATGAATGCCAGAGGCAAAGGGCAAGATTATTTATTAATCATTTCAGTGTATATGTACTTGTTTAAAATGTTAAGTGTAATACAAATAATTTAAACACACCTTTCAGCATATTTTTTTAAAAGGACTCTTTTATAAAACAATAAATTAATAAACAAGATAGTTGTTTTCTATGCCTTTTTCCCTCAATAAAGATACCTCGTCCTCGTGTTTGCTATTTATTACTTCTAATGCTGTGACTCGACCATTAAAACAAATTATCGTTTTCATTAGAGTTGATCGCATTAACATATTGAATAATGCAGCAAGCCGCATACAAAAAAAAAAAAAGAAAAATCATCTTTTGCGATTTTTTTACCTTCGTTTTCGCCGGACAATAAATTTAGTTTGTATTCGAATAAAAAAATGTCCATACAGTAAAACTGGACTCTGATGAGGAAACACGCCAGTCCGTCCTCCGTTAGCATCATTTTGCTTACGTAGTATAGGCACGCAAGGTGATTTTAAAGTATCTCTCTAAATTAATCCAGCACTATCAAAATCCAGCAATATCCAAAATAACTATTGAAAAAATGTAAAAGCCCTCTTTAAAAAATAAATACACATTATCAGTTTTTACAAACTAATTTGAAGGGCGACAGAGAAGTGAGCGGTGAACGACTCGCCATTAAGATAATATGCTGCTGTTAAAACAGCATATATGTGCTGCATATACACGCAATCTAGTTTGAAAACATGAAAGAAACCGCCATTTATAGAATGAATTATGAATACCAAAATGTTGCACGATTAAGTGATGGATCATATAAAACGTTCCACCACTTATAATTATTTTTATTTGACGTTTAATGCCTGTACACACGTAATGAAATAGCTAGATGAAGGCTTAGTTAATTTATAATCATGCATTTTCAGGTTTGTAATATTATCATCTTAGGATTTCGTAAGCTGTTTGGACCAAGAGTAAGGGTAATCATAATAAATTATTTGGTCTTTGCACAGCTATATGTTTTTTATGTACCGTTTCTTTTCGTTTCATATGATAGTGTGTAAAAAAGAAACTGAACGTGGGACTATTACGTACAAACAATAGTTTTAAAATACATTTTTAAAAATTCAATAAGCTCAATAAGCCGTATATTTAAAGCTCTATGTATAAATGTTTTATAATTTTTAACGATTTTAAATAAGTAAAATGAAAAAAAGTGACCAACATAGAATATAATTCTATAAGAATACCATAATGGACAACGCCTTCTATTTGTTCGCTTAGAGAATATCGTATAAAGTTGAATTTTAAGTTAGAGGGCACACCGGCACAGTTTGATGCATTTCAATATGACTATTCTATTCGTGTTCAAAAATTCAATTTAGAAAAAAAGAATGCAATAAGTTCATAAAACAACTCTTAATGGATAAACGGTTAGTACTGTACGACTTTAGGCTCATATATTGGATTAACATTTATCTTCTGAAGCTGTTAGTTTTTATTGTGTTTTATAGACTGAATTATCAATGATATAATTCAGTATATGTGTAATATTTTTACTTAGATCCTGGCCCATTTTGTAATGATAATTCTTTTATAACAAGTGGGACTGATATCTTCTTTCATGTACAATTATGAAAGTAACTTCAACCCACAACGATGTATCTATTTCTCTGTGCTTTGTTTTTCGTCTTTGTTAGTGGTAAACCTTTTTTTTCAAAAATCCAATTGTAATGATCTATATTATACTGTAGATTTGTTTTATGTAGGAGGGATTGTGAAAAATTCTGGAAATATAGATCTTGGACAATGTCAACCAGCGTCCCAAGACAAAATTATTAACTGTCCAATTTTGAATTTTGATTGCTGGCACCTAGCAGCTCAAAAAGGGATCATAGTATCTCCCGATTCCCCATACCCAACTACAAACGAGAGCTTTTATGGAAAAGTTTGAAAAACAATGCTATTAGAATAGCATTCTCATTTTTAATCATTTAATTTAATTTTTGCAGTATAGACTCTTCATTAAAACTTCATGTTTTGCGAACACCGTTCTGGTAATCAGTCAAAATTATATTAATTTGGGTGCTCCGAACAACTCGTTTACCGTTGGAAAAGGTGACGAGGTAGATACGGTTAATGGCGATATCATTGGTCCTATTCTGATTTGGAGAGACAGGGAAATTTTTTTCCAAACGAGCAGTAATATTGTTTACAAAAGCAATAGCAGGAGTATTTGGATTGAAATAGATGTTTCAGAGGGTTTCTTTTGGTTCAACATTTATTACTGCATTTCTACGATGGATGAACTAAATACTTTATCATTTTGTCATAATATTAATGTTATTCCTGATTCTACTACGACTTTGACTTCAACCTCTACATCTAGAACTTCTACTTCTCCTACTACTTTTAGGACTACGACTACCACCACTTTGGCACCTTCAAAATCTTGTAGTTGTAGTCAAATGGATTCTTATGGTTACAATTGGAAAGCTAAAAGTATAACTAAAACTGTAAGCATTACCGAGGAATGTTCTAAGATTGTACCAAGATCCAATGGAAATGCGTCTTGGATATGTGAATATGATAATGGTAAATGTAATAATGGCAAGTTTAGCACAAGTCATCCGGATTACTCAAAATGTTCAAGTGCAGAACTGGATGAAATAATCAATTCCGTAAAAAACAATTACCAATTTAATTATAGGCGCTTTAGGTTACGAGTTATAATTTGAATTCCACGATTATATTTACAGGTAAATGAAAAGAATGTTACAGAAATCTGGATAGCCGTAACCGAATTCACATCCAGGGAAAATGTGTCATACTACGGACACGAAATTTTTAAAATTCTCGACCTAATTACCACTTTGCTAGACAGGCAGCAAAATGAGATGAATGAAACGGTAGGAGTAGATCAGCTCGTATTACAGATAGTTTCATCCTATTACGGAACAGACACCACCAACAATTTGATTTCAAATGACGCTCAGTGGGCCCAATTGGATAATGTATGTATGTTAAAACGCTATTTTAAAAAAATAATATAATGTCATAAACGTTTTGAGAGTATTGCATCCAAATACTTTAGATGAAAATGGTTTATTTTAGTATTCATTTCGTAATTTTTTTAATCAAGGGGAATGATGGAATTTTGAAACTACTAGATGTCTCAAACGACATCGCTTTTCGCCTATCTAACGTTTCAAAACTGGCTGGAATTCCACTGCACTGCGAAATTTCTTTTGATAGTATTTCTGTCTCATCATCTTACTGGAACGGTATCCAAGGCGACTCCGTGGTCGACTGTGATTTAAAGACAGAATTGGAATCGGAATCATTTCTTCGTTTTCCGTCTAACAAAATCAATGACCAAATAGGAAATGTATCAAGCTACATTCTTCTACCAGAAGAAATAAACTTAAAAACATATAAAGCTGTTGGAGTTTTCATTCCAGCATCAAACTTAATCAAACAATTTCTCCCAAGAAATAATAACAGGTTGGTATATAAACTATAACAATTGAAAATAGTTATTTTCTATATATATACATACCATTTTTTCAGTAAATGGGCAGATAAAAAAGAAGTCAACAGCCCTTTCATAAGCTATACTTTGTACGAACCAGAATCCATCAAAGCATCGAAACTAAAAAGTTTTACTTTTGGTAACTCTTTTGTAACACTGGTCTTCGAACATGCCTGGGATGCAAAATATCCTCCTGTTCGGACTATTCGTCGTAATTTGATGGATGGCGAAGAGCCTAGTGCAGTCATCGGTTCCTCCATCTGCGCTTATTTGTACTTCAACGAAACAGGTTTTTCATCTGGAAATGATGAAAACGACTTTTGGACTTGGGATGATGAAGGGTGCTACGTTGCTTCGTCAAACAGGACTCACACTGTTTGTTACTGCAATCATCTTACTGGGTTTGCAAATTTGATGGATTTTCATGAATATAAAGTGAGTTTGGTTGGAATGAAATCAATTCTAGTCTGTTTCTATGAAAGTTCGTTTTGATTTGAATTTTATAGTACTCGAAAGAACTAGACATCACCAGTTTAGTATGCAGCATATTGTCTATCACCTGTTTGGCTTTGACATTCTTCGTCCTTACAAGTGTTAGGTATTGGTAATATTGAAATTTCGAGGCTTTACCAATATTTTTCTTTCATAAATTTACATAGGTCTTTAAAAATGAATCGAACTTTCTTGACACAAAATCTCTGCATTGCGTTACTCATCTCACATCTCTTGATTTTGATTACATTAGACAAGGGATATATTTATGATGAGGTACGGTCAAATGACTTTTAACGAAATTTGTTTGTTACATGATCTAAAATAACTATTATAATTTTACATATAGTTGATTTGCGCAATAATGGGCATGGTGCTTCACTATTTTCTACTGGTCGCTTTCATGTGGATGCTCATTGAGGGCTACCAATTATATCGAATAGTTACTCATGTGTTCGACGTATGGACCACTAAACTAACAATTATCTACGTCCTTGTAGCCTATATTGCGCCTGCTTTAATCGTTTTTGCCAACGTTTTAACTGCAACCATCATCGAAGACAATTTTATAAGGGCATACGCCGGAGACGAAACGTATTTTAAAACTTATAATTGTTAATTAATATGTACCGTTTATCGTGTTTTTTTATAATAGATGCTGGTTAGTTGGAGATTATACTTGGGCTTTTAATAGTCCTGTTGCTGCCGTTATTCTAGTACGATACGATTTTCGAAATTTTAAAGGAATACGTTTTTTATTTCAGAACTTTTGCCCATTCAAAAATATTAGGCAAACTTGTTTTTCTTGATTGTTGGGGTTCGCTCATTTTGCAGCGTTGACATTTCCCTTGATAAAAAAGCCTCACCTAGATTCCGGTAAATACGATTTTGTTCGATCAATACAGATTTGAAATCTATTTTTTAAAATATGAAAACATAGAAAACCTATATTAATAATAAGAGTGGTCACTCTTACCCTTTTTCTTGGTTTGACTTGGATAACTGGATTCCTTTTGCTTTCCGACTCAATTGTTTGGGCATTTGTTTTCACCATATTTAATGGTCTCCAAGGTGTTTTCATCTTTACAGATCGTTGCATACTCAACATTAAAATAAGAAACGCTCAAAAGGATTCTCTCAAACGTTTTCACGAATCCATGGTAATAATTTTTTCCCCTTTTTTTATTTAAAATAAATAAATATTTCAATCGTGTTTCTATTTTGTAGGTTGCTAAATGGCATCGTTTGGTCTCGGAGAAAAAAGTTATCAAAAAAGGTTCCGAAAATGGCTTGGCAGCCAATAATAATTTTGATGTAAGGAAATAATAATAGCTTCATGTCGTTTAGTTTATTTAAAAACAAATTATTTATTTAAGATAAACAACTGGAATTGGTTCAAATCAAGTGTTAAGTCACTGAAGCTTCGTAGAAACCCAATTTCAGAAATTAGAAGAAATTCAGATGAAGATCCCTGGTGGGAAGAGACCAATTTAGATGTTTTGCAAGAATTACCAATGGGAACAAATGTTTTTGCAGCTCGTGGTATATTAAAAGCACTGCTAGAAGTTTACCATACAAATTTTTAATATAATTGTTTATCAATCTAATAGGAGTATTCGATTTAGACGAAGGACACAGCTTTACTTCTGGTACTGAGACATTGTCCGTGTTTTCAGTGACTACTTACGACAGCTATGCTTAGTTGAGCTTGAAGAACCGATTGGAGTCCTTTTTTTTTTTAAAGAACGCAAGTGCCTCTGCTATTATTTTAGCAGGCTATATTTATTCCTAGGATTCTATATTTAGGGTTTAGTTTGTATTTAGCTCATTAAGTAAACGAAAAGTATAATTTTTAGAGATTTATGTTGAAAGCGTACCGATTTGGGACTCATTTTCCAATGCTAACATGAAATTTATGGCCCCAATTCATGGGGTTCGTCTTTTTATTTTTATTTTTATATTGAAATTTAACTCCAGGGAAATTTTAATGCGGCCATTCAAAAGGACCCCCCCCCCCCTCTTTTGAACAGTCTAAGATTTGTCGAAGTCTGAGATGTTCGAAAAAATTTTATCGATTAATGAGAAAATTTCGTCAACAGGGCTAAAAATGTTAATTTCGACACTAAGCAAAACTCTTAATATCGGTAAAAAACATAAACTGTTTTTCTAAATGAAATGGCACTGAGTGATTGTAAATAAACGAATTTGATCGTCGCTATTTATCTCATTTATTGGTTTTAATATACAGGAAAAGTTAGTTCGCTACTTATTCGGTTTAAAAATAGAATATACATTGTTACATTTTGTTAAAACTTATTTAGGATCTCATATATATCTCCAAAGGATCGATTTGTTCAGTAATTTTAGTAGGTTGATGTTCGGTTGGTTGTTCAATCGGTTGGGCAGTAGTTCTCTTCAGTTCGTTGAATATCTGTTTCACTTACCGCACTTGAAAAGATAAATCAATCAAGTTAAGTTTAAGCATTTAACAAGAAATAAAAAGAGAAATTGTAATACCAGATGTTTTCGAAAACGTTTCATATTCGCATTAATTGAATGTCGAATTTTTCTGTTCAATAAACATCGGTCTATGAAGATCACAACCCCTTGAAGCCCATTTGCAATAGTGAAAATGAAAGCGAAGACGATAGACTCAGAGAAGAACAAAAATCCAGTCATCCAAGTTACACCAAGAAGAAAGGTAAGAGTTACTACTCTGATTAATGTTTGTCTGAATTCACAAACTAACGTTATTTTTTAACTATAAATAATTTGAAAATTAATTTACCGAATTCGTTTCAAATTCCATGGGGTTTCCAAACTGCGTTGCACTTTGCACGCAGAACTAATCCCAATTATCAAGAAATGCAGGTTGCACTAAAAATGATTAAAAATTTAAAGGATTTCATTATTGAATTTTATGTCTTAAATAAATTACTATCATGATGAATGTTACTGGACCTCCGAAGAACCACATCAATATCTCTCCAACTAGCCAGCATCTAAATAGACATTTTACATTATGTTATTAGGAAAGTTTACATTACATTATTACGTTTCATCGCCGGAATAAGCCTGGACTATTCCATTAGGTCCATAAAGACTAGCGGTGAGTATGGTAGCGCAAACAATTATTAACGGGGCTGTGTAAGCAAGCAGTACAAAATAAAAATTCCATTTGCTCGTCCAAACATCCAACACATTAACAGATATCCGGTACAATTGAAGTCCCTCTATGAACATCCACATGAAAGATGCTAGGAGGATATAGTGGAGCAATATTCCCATAACTGCACAAGTAACCTGTAATACAAAAGAAATTATGGACGTTATGATCGATTAATTGGCGAATCATTAGCTATACGTCATCCAAATGAAGGAATCGCCTGTCTAGTGTGATCAAAATCATTAAGTAAGATATCATTAAGGTAATGCAGAGGTTTTGCGTCAAAAGTGTACGCTTCATTTTCATAGACCTGTTAAAAGTGCTTTATTGTAAATTACAATGATTTAAGAAAACTTTATTTTTAAAAATACCTTAACGAAGTAAGAATAATAAATGTTAATAACAAGCAGGCAATTGATGTTATGCTGCACACTACGCTCGTGATATCAAGTTCAACTGAAGGCCCCTAGAAGTAAATTTTTCAGAAGCAATTCTAGTTGTATTAATAATTAATTATATATTACAAGATAATTGTGGAAATCCATAAGATTTGCAAAACCAGTTAGATGATTGCATATGCAAACTGAATGGGTTCGGTTGGAGGATGAAACTCGACAACCCTGATCATCCCACGCCCACACTGGGTCATTCGTTGCATTAGTGTTCGTTTGGTGGTTACGTAATAAGTAAGAGCAAAGAGATGAGCCCATTACAGAACTCGGCTCTTCACCTTCGTCTAGATCTCTATAAAGAGTTCGAACGGGAGGATATTTGGCGCCAATATAATGTTCAAAGATCAGTTGAGCATAGGTCCCACTTGGTAGTAAGGATTGTTCGTCTATTCCACTATTTGGAGCGTACAAGGTGAAGGTAATAAGCGGGCTATTGACTTCTTTCTCAGCAATCTCGCGACTAGGTGCATATTCAATATTTGTATATATTTAGTTAGCTAATAATAATTAACTCAAAATCAAAATACCTGTTGTTATGTCCAGGGAGAAGCCTCTTTACCAAATTAGAAGCTGCTATGAAAACTCCTGTAGCTTTAATGGCTTGGTCATTGATTTTGGACGGTAATAAAATATAGCTTTTAGGTTGATTTTCCTGGTCACTATCTGTCTTGATTTGCATGGGAAATTGCAAAAATGGCTGGGAATAACTGATTGATAATGTATCCAAGTTGCAGTCAAAGATTGGGCCTTGAACATTATTCCAGTAAGAAGAACGTAAGGTGAAGTTTTTAAAGACAATTTCACACAGCAGGGCCTGGTCAAAGGACTTTGAAACATCAGACAAACGAAATGCGATGTCATTTGAGACATCCAGGAGTTGTAGGAATCCTTCGTCGCCTCTTCCAAGCTGTAATATTGTAATTTTAATCCATATACACTATTTTTACTATGTTGATAAAAATTACGTTTATTAATTGCTCCCATTGGATGTCATTTGAAATCAAATTGTCCATCGTTTCTGCACCGTAAAAAGAGGCGTTGATCTGTAAATGAAGATAACTCGCTTCGTCAGTTGTTGAATTCAATTCCAGTTCTTGCCTGTCCAGCAAAGAAGTGATTAAATCAAGGATGTCGAAGATTTCGTGACCATAATACAGATTGTTTCCTGAAGTGAAATCAGAAATGCTGACCCAGACATCCGTTACATCCGTGGTGTTATCTTCCGCCTAAATTCATAAAATCGAACTTTTAATCAATATTATGAAAATAAATTGTATACAAATACATTTTCGAGAATGGATTGAAGTTCTGAGCTGTGACAATTGGAATAATCTGGCTGACTGGTTAAAAACCTGCATTTAGAGCCACATGTCCAAGATGCTGTTCCCACTGCATCTAATCCTCCTTCGTCGCAATTCTTGAAAACTGTCTCAGTTAAGTTTGCAGTCCACAAAACACCATAAGGATCTACTTCATTGCATGTTTGGCAGATTTGACCCTCAGTCGTTGGGCGTGGTGTTGTCGTGGTAGTGGTGGGACTAGTGGGTTCAGTTGGCGGACTAATCGATGAGGAACTATAGTATCCGGGAGTACTAAATGGTGTTGTATATGTAAAGGGTTCAGAAGTACTGTCGGTATAATATTCAAATGTACCATTGGTATACTCCTCAGATGTACTATTGGTAAAGTCTTCAGAAGTAGTACTGGTAAAGTATTCAGATGTACTATTGGTATATTCTTCAGAAGTATTGTCAGTGTAATATTCAGATGTACTATTAGTATAGTCCACAGAAGTATTGTCGGTATAGTATTCAGAAGTAGTATCGGTATAATATTCATAAGTTGTCTCGGTATAGTATTCAGAAGTGCTATCTGTTTCAGAAGCAGTATCTGTGTAGTATTCAGAAGTACTCTCGGTATAGTATTCAGAAGTCCTATCTGTTTCAGAAGCAGTATCGGTATAGTATTCAGATGTGCTATCTGTTTCAGAAGTAGTATCGTTGTAGTATTCAGAAGTACTCTCGGTATAATATTCAGATGTGCTATCGGTTTCAGAAGCAGTATCGGTGTAGTATTCAGAAGTACTATCTGTTTCAGAAGTAGTATCGGTATAGTATTCAGATGTGCTATCGGTTTCAGAAGCAGTATCGGTGTGGTATTCAGAAGTGCTATCTGTTTCAGAAGTAGTATCGGTGAAGTATTCAGAAGTACTATCTGTTTCAGAAGTAGTATCGTTGTAGTATTCAGAAGTACTCTCGGTATAGTATTCAGAAGTGCTATCTGTTTCAGAAGCAGTATCGGTGTAGTATTCAGAAGTACTCTCGGTATAGTATTCAGAAGTGCTATCTGTTTCAGAAGTGGTATCGGTATAGTATTCAGATGTGCTATCGGTTGCAGAAGCAGTATCGGTGTGGTATTCAGAAGTACTATCTGTTTCAGAAGTAGTATCAGTGAAGTATTCAGAAGTACTATCTGTTTCAGAAGTAGTATTGGTGTAGTATTCAGAAGTACTCTCGGTATAGTATTCAGATGTGCTATCGGTTTCAGAAGCAGAACCTGTGTAGTTTTCAGAAGTACTATCTGTTTCAGAAGTAGTATCAGTGAAGTATTCAGAAGTACTTTCTGTTTCAGAAGTAGTATTGGTGTAGTATTCAGAAGTACTCTCGGTATAGTATTCAGATGTGCTATCGGTTTCAGAAGCAGAACCGGTGTAGTATTCAGAAGTACTATTTGTTTCAGAAGTAGTATCGGTGTAGTATTCAGAAGTACTCTCGGTATAGTATTTAGAAGTGCTATCTGTTTCAGAAGTAGTATCGGTATAGTATTCAGATGTGCTATCGGTTTCAGAAGCAGTATCGGTGTGGTATTCAGAAGTACTATCTGTTTCAGAAGTAGTATCAGTGAGGTATTCAGGAGTGCTATCTGTTTCAGAAGTAGTATTGGTGTAGTATTCAGAAGTACTCTCGGTATAGTATTCCGAAGTGCTATCTGTTTCAGAAGCAGTACTGGTATAGTATTCAGAAGTGCTATCTGTTTCAGAAGCAGTACTGGTATAGTATTCAGAAGTGCTATCTGTTTCAGAAGTAGTATCGGTGTAATACTCAGAAGTACTCTCGGTATAGTATTCAGAAGTGCTATCTGTTTCAGATGTAGTAGCATTGTAGTATTCAGGAGTACTCTCGGTATAGTATTCAGATGTGCTATCTGTTTCAAAAGCAGTATCGGTGTAGTATTCAGAAGTACTATCTGTTTCAGAAGCAGTATCGGTGTAGTATTCAGAAGTACTACCGGTAAAGTATTCAGAAGTACTTTCGGTATAGTATTCAGAAGCACTGTTTGTTTCCGAAGTAATATCTGTATGGTATTCCGAAGTACTATCGGTATAGTATCCAGAAGTACTATCAGTATAGTATTCAGAAGTACTATCTGTTTCAGAAGCAGTATTGGTGAAGTATTCAGAAGTACTATCTGTTTCAGAAGTACTAACGGTAAAGTATTCAGAAGTACTTTCGCTATAGTATTCAGAAGTACTGTGTGTTTTCGAAGTTATACCTGCATGATATTCAGAAGTACTATCGGTATAGTCTCCAGAAGTACTATCAGTATAGTATTCAGAAGTAGTATCTGGTTCAGAAGTACTATCCGTGTAATATGGTGTGGTAGCTGAAAGTAGATTTTTTTGTTTAAGTTATTAAGGAAGGAAAATTGATTTTTTTAAAATTGCAATTAAAAAAATAACAATACATGGTTTGAATGACACGCATTTAACGCGACAAGAAAACTAGAATAAAAAATTACCGATCTGTGTGAAGTTGGCGTAGTATGTGATGTTAAAATAGAAGCCACCATCCGGAGCATTCACCTCCATCCAAATAGCATTTCCTGAGCTTTGGTAAGGTGCAGAAGGATAGTTGCTCTCATCTTCGCCATTTACGATGGGTTCAATAATTGAAATCTCCACTTGATCTCCATTTCCAATCATAAGAGTGTTGTTAATGGAAAATCCCAAACTGAACGAGGCCCAGTCTACGGCCAATGTTATATTTGAACTGAAGCCCGGGCAATTACTAGAGATTATCAACTGATACTGTAAAATATATTCAACGTCATTAATTAGGAAAACTTTATTTAACTTAAATTAAAATACTTTGCCAAACAGGTACTCATTTGTCACTTCCTCTGGAAAACCCGGAGAGAAAATAGTGCCCTCCATGGAATCTGGATTTCCGCAATCTATGCTTAATGTTTCATAACAAATTATGGCATCTCCTGGTGCAGCAGGTGTATTCTTCTGGCACACTAAATCGAAATCAACATCGTCGCATTTTACAATGCCTCCTGTATATCGTAATGAGAAATGTTAATCATGCCAAAAAGATATTGAAAAAAGTGTGACTTGAAACTCACCATCACCCAAAAGGAGGAGTAATAACAAGGTGCGCCTGTAAGGAATCATTGCTATTAAGACGAATGTATGCAGTTTCCTTGATTTCATCTTGATAAACTCTCGTTCTGTAGATGAGATTAAAAACCTTCCGGATTCAAGATCATATTTTAAAATCCGGGACAATACGTTGTCAATTAGTAGTTTAGCGCTCGGGTCGGTGTTTTAGAATCAGTCAACTTCTGATTGATCAGAAGAGATCTGAGATCGTTATCGCTATCCGTTTGAAACTTTGTGTAGTGCAGCTGCGCTTTAAGAAAAAGCAAACAAAAAATAAGTCAAATTGTAAAGCAAACAAAACTGTGGGCCCAAGCGAGTTAGAATAACTATGCAAACAAATATGCTCCACATCCTTTTAGACCCGACAATTTTTAAATTGATATCATGGCGACAGTCTTGAAACCTGACATGGGGATGTTGTGATGATAAAAAGTCATCGCAAACTAATATGTTTCATTTAAGAATTAAATTATGTAACTACTTAAAAAAATTGAATTGCTTAAAAATGCTAAATGTTCGTATTTAAAAAAAATAAGATCATATATCCCCCCCCCCTTTAGGCAATGACTTTTTTATATTTTGTAGTATATTCTATTATCTTAAGGCAAACCCTCCTGAGTACAATTAGCCTGTGAGGCTGTGACAGAAATTCAGCCATATTTTAACATTTACATTAGAGCAGCTAGACGAATGAGTGCAGTTTCCCCGATTTCATATTGATGACATACTCTAATTGTGCAGACGAGATTTTTATATAACTAAAATTCTCCCGAATTGAAGACCATGTTTAAAAATCCGCGGGACAGTGGGTTGGTATTCGATAGTTAACACGTAGACCTGTGTGGCGTGTGCTCACATCAGTAAGCAGTTTGATCACTTATATCGTTATCTCATTCCGTTTGAACCCATTTGCCTACACGTAAGATTGACATCTGCTGCCTATCTTAGTAATACATGAAAAAAGCAAACAACAAACCAGTTGAAGTATAAGCAAAGTAAACAAGCCCGTGGGTCCAAGTGGATCGTCGGAGTAGAATTATGCAAACAAATAATATTTTCTACATCCTTGTAGACCTGTCAATATTAAAATGGGGATCGTATAACAATATCTTTAAACCTGCCATGGGATTGTTGTAATAAGAAGTTATCGCACACTAATATTCTTCATTGAATAGCCAAATTATATAACTACTTACTAAATTTGCCTTGCATAAAATGCTAGTTTATTATTTGAAAGCTTAGGTTAGTAGATCCTCCCCCCCCCCAATCCATTTTGACCACGTCTACTAGTTATAAGTTATACTGAGCAATTTAGTTCATAAGTCGATTCAAACTTTGCTCATAGTTCAAACTGATGAATTGATAAACCTTCCTATATAAATAAGACAAATAGTAAATTAAATGATATTAGATTATATATACATGAAATTATGGTTGCAGTTCCACAGTCTCTATAGTAGTGAGCGTTAATGATTCCGAGTGATTCTACAATTTAAAATATGATGAATATCACAATGATCAGTTTGTAAACCATTTTTATATAAATGAATACCGTATAGTTTGCAGTATAACGAAAATTCTAACATACCAGAGTAGAACCTATAGCCGAAAATAGTGTTATCCATTATCAGTAGACTTTGTTCTCCAATGATACATTTTTTTTTTCAAAGGGACTTGAAATTTATGTATGGTATACAACCACAGAAGGAGCCACGGTATTTTGAATTCCACAATCGAACTTTTGACACACTTAACAATATCAACATCAGAGCAGCCGAATCAGGTTAATTCTTGGTGCATGTATAAAAGTACCAAGTTAAATGCATTATTATACATGTATGATAATATCTTTCATTTTGTAAATCAAACTATCGGAATTGTTTGAATTTAATTTTTCCTCTGCTTTTTTGTTCTTGAAAATAGATTTTTCTATGATTTTAAAATGTTATTAAATAAAATCTTGTTTATATATTGGTTACCAACCCTTCTTCGAAATTAACCTTTTTTTTTTATTTAGACGGTTATTTTATTTTCCCCTATTTCTCCCTTTTCAATTTTTTTTTACTCAAGCACTTTTAGGTTAGGAAAAAGCATTAGCTCGGTTATTATACCTTATTCCAAACATAAGGAATGATTAACATAAAATTGTTCTATAATAAATCAACAACAGTGGTGGAAAATGATAAAAAGTCTTTAGTATATAGTCGTACAGCCTGTATCTCGCTGGGTAATAATTCTTACACCTTGTGATGCTGCTGTTAACTATTCAACTAATAAATAATTATAATATAATACATGCTATAAAAATAAACATGGGCCCAATTTTTTTTCTTTTTTAGTTCTTTTTAAAACTAGTTTTTCATAATTTATTCACATTTAACGATTCAAATTTATATTTTGTGAAAGCACAAATAACAAGAACAAACTTAGATTGGACTACATTTTCAGAGCAACTATGTAGTACGAAATTATCCACGTTGGGATTTTTGTTTCTTTTTTACTTATCTCCCTTTTTCCTTCTAGTAAAAAGAAAATGATAAGCAACGCAGTTCAAACGTGAAATGGATTCGATTTTACACTACCAGATGGGAGCAGGAGTTGTTTAACATTTTATTGTTTACATGAATACCTCCATTCAAATCGTACCACCTGCTGCATTCCAAGTGTTTTTCTTGATAAGCCACAGCTTTCAGTTCTCGTTGAATCGACACCTAGGAATGGAACAGGTGAGAAATATTCCCAACTTAAACGCAACAATAAAATTGGCAGATAATATAGAATTGGAAAAAATTCTCATTTTTCTCAAAGGTCACTTAGTGCCTTTTTATGGTGGTGTAAGTTCCTATTTCTTTTTCCTCTTCTTTATACTGATTTAAATGGCATTTTTCAATTACAACATTCCATCAATAGATACACAATTTCGTCGTTTCTGCAGTTAATTCAAAAAATCCATTTTACAAAATCTATTATGCAAAAGAAATTCACGACGGACACGATGAAATTGAAGGTTATTTGGCGATTGTAGGATTCAGGGGAGAAGAACGCCAAGACGCCGTTTCGGGGAAAGTTAAAGTAACATGTCTAATTTAATTAATTCAAAATAAAATCTGACTATTCTGCTGTCAATTTGATAGAGAACTTGGTATTCCGCCTCTTGGAATAAAAATAGCTATTCCATATTGAATATTTATGAAGCTGTCCTCGATATGGTTGATTGGACAAACGATAATTTTCTTATCTACGATATGGACTCTGATCCAGCTGTGTTTAACTATTTATCAGAAAAGAAAGGAGCAAAGATGGTGATGGAATCTTTGAATTTGGAGCAATATATGATGGAGATCCCTACCGCTTTAAATCTGGAGTTGAAGTACTTTATAAATGACTTAAATTATGTGCAAAATTGTATATACTTAGTTTATTTTTTATGTGTAAGATAGAATCCCCAATGAAGTATATTTGGACACTCTTAAGCCTTATCATGCGCAACTTGTTTACGAGCACTGGGCTTACAAATTGGATACGACTGTGGACAATATAGCTAGGGACATTGAACAGCTCCCAACAGCTGGAGTGTTTTTGAGAGAGAACAACCAGCTTGTAACCTGGATGATGAATCACCCACCTTTAGGAATGAGTCGATTATACACTGCAGAGGGTCATCGACGCCGAGGATATGCTAGTTTGGTCCTTCAGTATTTGGCTTTAAAGATGGCGAAGGCGGGATACATGCCGATTTCAAATGTTGTAGTGGGGAATGTACCATCAAGTGCCATGTTTAAACATACATTTGGTTTTAAACATGTAGGGAATATAGTATATCTAGGAATCAGGCCCAAAAACGAAAAATTAAACTAAATAATGGTACTATATGAGCTTGAATCTTAATTTTTTTAAATGACAGAATACAGATAACATTTCTCAAAATTATAGCTTTGGTTACATTTGAACATATTTTATTGTTCGTTTTGTCATTTTTATCAAAAAAGAAGAATACAAAATATATTTCAAGGTAAAATTGATTCATAAATTATATTAGGCTAGGCTAACAAATATGTTTGACGATATAGGAAGTGCGCCGCAACGCATAACAACAGAGTGAGTTCAAATAACACAAAATATTCCATGAATAAGACTCCAGACTCTGCACATTAAAAATTTTAAAATAAAAATATTCCTTTCATACCTCTGATAACCTTGACAGACGATCTTGTGAAAAGATGTAATGATAAATTTTATTTATTGCAGCGCATAGCCTTAGTATTCATAATCGCCGAGACGTCGTTGTCTCTCTTTTCTCTAGTGATGGGTACTGAAAAACAAAGTCTAATACTATGCAGTATTATAGAGAACTATTACCGATCAATTGAATTTCGACTGCTGCGAATGGCAAACAAATCGTAAATAAGGATTTAGACAATATAAAAGAAATAAGCTTAAGCTCGCATGATGGTGGCATCTGACGCCCTTTGTAAATAAAAACGCACTTTCCCCATTTAACTCACATACTGCCACAAACTGTATTAGGATTATTTCATCAATTATCATCTAAATCATCTCTTAAGCATGATGATAAATGACCTTGTTGAATAATTAAATAACTGTGATTCAAAAATATGTTCATAGACGGCAGCATCTTGTAGACCTATGCTAGGATGTTGATCGTAAATACTGATGCCCACCTTATTGCCCTGTAGCGCTACGCATCTTTTGAATTTGAATAACGGGCCGAGTGTAGGCCTACTTACCGCTTTTATCAGCTGTGGTCTAAATTATCACTTACAGTCACCACTCACCAGTTGGAGTGCATTACAACTGCAATACGTTATAAACACCAAACATTATAAAGCGTTCTTTTGTTGACAAAATGCTATCATTCCTTAAAAATTGGGTGTTACCTTCAAATTGCGGAGTAGTATAAGTTTATTCAACATTTTATTATTATCGATTAAATAATCTTTTAATGATGTCTAGTAATTCATAACAACAAATGAGTAAATGGCCAGCTTAATAAAAATAATGTCTAATAATAATATTCATTTTACGTCGAAATTGAGAGTTATCTCTCTTACATTCTTCCTCGGTTTAACGTGGATAACCGGAATTCTTTTATATTTCGAGCCGATCGCCCTAGCCTTTATTTTTATGATATCCAATCAATCTTCATTGATCGCTGTGTATTAAACATAAAAATTCAAACTGCCCTAATGGGATCTTTAAAACGCATTCCTACTTATGTGGTACCTTTAGCCTACATTTTCTTGATTGAAACTATTTTTACTTATTTTTTTGATGTGATGTAGAATGGTTTGACTGGAAAAGGTGCAACAGGGGAAAGTTTAAACAATAGCCCTTCATACGTTGGAATGAATGGAACTGTTTCTGACGTATTCAACTTCACAATGACTGATGTATCGATCATACCGCGTGTCAACAGCGCCCAAGAATAAAATATGACTGAAATAATGCCATCCATCTCGTTTTTCCATGCCTTGATCAATTAATCTATGAAATAACATTAAAATGCCATCTTTCCATAAACATTAATTAATTATACTTTGATCAATATAGTGCACATCATATTCTTCAGAAGACTAATCATTCGTTCGTTTCGTGTTTGTTTTTCTGTTCTTCATATTTATTCGCAAGATGCCATTATTTCTATTATAGGATTAATAAAATAATAATATATAAAAACTATCGCTCTGTTTGGAGATGTCTTTTATTATTTAATGCACCATAATAATAAAGAAAGAAAAAAACTATTTCTATAATTTATTCATAGATGGTAGCACTCTGTTGACTATGAAGATAAAACACAACTTACGCAGCAGCCTTTTAATACTTTACAACATTTTTACATACAATGGGAATGGCGCGGGCTAACGTCCATTCAGATCTTATCAGCTGTGACCTCAATTTTCGTTTAGTCGTCAGCTGCATGGAATACCTCCAAATTCTCGTAGGTAAACAGTGAAACCTATTATTTAGAAAACTAAAATATCCAGTCGAATGAAATAAAAACTTTGTCGCAATCAACCAAGAGATGAATTTGAAAAAGAAAAAGAAATGGTCCTATTACAGTAATTACACATTATACATTATGTGTCCAAAATTATATTTTAATTTATATTTTAAGAAATTAGTTCATTAAAAAATATTAATTTTTTTACATAACCTTCTCACCTAGACTATGGCTAAATCACTAATAATTTACAAGCACTTTAATACAAAAAGTCAATCTTTAGGAAAACATTCAAAAATCTGTTCACAGATGGAAGCATATGACACTCACCGTTAAAAAAATAAGGCGCACTTTGTTCCGTTGACTTTTCTTTTAAATAATATTTAATATCGAACGTCCGAGCCACACTGTATTCAGATTATATAACATTCCCGACTTCGCAGAGTAAGAGCTTTATGTTCCCCCAGATAAAATGGTGTCAGTAGCAAATCCAGTCGAATTACAAAAGCTTCTCATATTCCTTAAAAATAGGGCACTACCTTTTTAAAATTGCGGAGTAAGTTTTTTGTTACGTTATCCACTTTCAAATGTAACGAAATCATAGAACAATATCCCTCTTAAATAGATACACAATATTGTTAATTCAGCTCTTCGTTCGAAAAATCTTGCTTACCGAGTTTACTATCTCAAACCAATTCATAACAATGAGCAAGTCGATGACAAGAACTATTTGGCCATTGCCGGATTCAAAGAAGAGAGCCGTCTAGATCATTCTTCTGGTAAATTCAAAGTAATGTATATTTTTTAGAACTTTTAAATTCATTTGAAAACTAATGACTTAAAATTATATATATAGAAAACTTGGTACTCAGCTTCTTGGAGTGAGAATGGGGATTCTCTTCTCCAAATTTATGAATTCATTGACATCATTGATTGGACGGAGGATAAAATACTTTTTTACACGTTCGATTCTGACCCAGTTGTGGTTAACACTTACTTAACCGAGAAGAAAGGAGAGAGGATGATGATGGAATCATCTATTTTGCAACAGTATATGATGGGCGAATCAACATCTTTAAACCTCGACATCAAGTCAGTCGATTTGACAATAAAAAATTTAATCAAATTAAAAATTTATACTCTTTATCCAGAATTCTTGATGAAGTTTACATCGACAGTTTAAAGCCTTGTCATGCTCAGATTATCTACGATCACTGGCCTTAAAGCTCTGATACGGCCCTAGAAAACATTGCCAGCGACATGGATCAACTCCCAACGGTTGGTGTTTTTCTCAAAGAAAACCACCAGCTCGTAACTTGGATGATGAATCATCCTCCTTTTGGACTTAGCCGACTCCCGTACACTTTAGAATCTCACCGTAGGAGAGGATATGCAAATTTAGTTGTCCAATGCTTATCAAAGAAAATGGCAGAAGCGGGTTATCTACCTATTGCCAATGTCGTCGAAGGAAATGTGGCATCAAGTACCTTATTTACACAAAAATCTGGCTTTAACTTTAACAGAAATGTCTATTGTATCGAAATTTATTCAAATAAAAGTTAATAATAAATCATGTTTGAAAAAAACCTACATAAATTAATTTTTTAAAGAATGTGTTGCTTGTAAGACATTAAGGAGGCAAGCAAGTATATTTTCTGTATTATGTTTGAGCGTTGTATTATGATAGCGTTGTGAAAGCACAATAGCTTTTTGTATTTTGCAGTTGTATTCAGTCCTTTAGTATTATATACCCAACCACCAGGTTTATCAATCATAAAATGTATAATATTCAATTTCAGAATGCAATGAATAACGACTACGAAAGTAATCAGTACCAAAGATAAGTCCATACTTGTCCTTTGGCATTCTCATTACAGTAATCTGTGATTGCTCTTACTCCACTTTGAGGAGCATCTCCGGGAAAACTCAAGCAATGACCCTTACATAGAAGTAAGCCAGACATTATGAAAGCCCATTGCTGATGCTGGGGTTGATTTTCAATACTGTCCCATTGGAAAATTTCAGTCGCTTTGCCTGTTGAGTTAACAGGAATGCTTAGGCATTTGTTCCAATCGTTGCAGAGATGAGAATTTTTTTCCTCCAAAGTTGCCCATTATCGGTTGGATCGCAATCTGTCTGGATGACCTTGGCACCGTTATCAGTTGGGGCTTCTTTACCTGTCTTCTCCACAGCCAGGCACTTGCCATGTTTATTCCTCAGTAGATATCCCTTATAGTACACATAGTTAACGCTTATGATGTTTTTCAACTCTAAAATGGGCTTAGAAGTTGTTGAAATTACATTAGCTATTGCTTCTTTTTGAGTCGTGGTGGGAATAAACTCGCAAAATATATTTTTCATCTTCTTTTCATTGACCCTAACAGTATAGAACCCTTTCAATGTGTAGCCAATTTTTTGAAGATCCTGACAGTTTGCAGGCCCTGTGCCGTTCTCCCTTGCAGCATATTTAGTCATTTCGTCGTTTCCTATTTCCAGGGGCGAGACTTCGGTGACTGGTCTTAATTCTACAGGTTTTGAGGTGGTCGTCGTTGTGGTAGAGGATGTTACTTCTTGAGATACGTGGTTGAACTCGCAATAAACATATTTCATTCTCTTCTTATTGACGCGGACTGTGTAAAACCCCTTCAATGTGTAGCCAAGGGATTGAAGGTCTTCACAGTTTGCAGGTCCCGCACCATTTTCTCCTAAAGCCATTATGGTCATTTCATCGTGTCCTATTTCTAGCTGCGGTGTGTCGGGATGATCGGGATAATAGAAAGTGCATAGCTGGCCACCACTAGTGCCACTACAGCAGATACTGGCAGCATGTTTTGAAGAATCAGCTGTAACTGAGCGAGTAATTCTAGTGTGATACTTCTTAGATTGCAAGTTGGGATTCAAGATTTCAGAGGTCGATGACAGTACCAAAACTGCTACTTTGTTTATCTTTCCATTTAGATTATCAAGATCTTCTAAGATGTTTTCATCCTTGGTCTCTAGCAGCTGAACCCTTTCATTCAATTTTTTCATATCCATTTTAATGGAAGTGATGTCTTCTTTTTCGTAATTCAGCTTCGATGCTATCAAGTCGTTTCTAATTGACCAAATACATTAAATGTAATTGCTAAGGATACTAGTTAATCAGCTCATCAGTAAAACATTTAAATTAGGCCTACCAGAACGGACGTACTGGAATTTAAATCATCCGACGAAGACGATAGTGCTATTTGAAAGTGAGCTAGAATGAAGAACCATTTCGTTAACTTTTCCATGTTTACGAAATGTTCCAGTAGAAACATGTACTGGATGGTGAGCGATTTAGGGATTTACTGACAATTTATACTTATGCTGATCATTGTTTCAAAGGCATTATTTTTAAGCATGTAATATATTCTTATTCACTCATTCATGCGTGGAAACAGAACAACCAACCGTGAAATATAAATGTGAATATATTTATAAATTACTTTTCAAAAAGGGATATTTCTTACTTCCTGCGATTTAAATGTTTATTTTTTTCTAATTTTATATTTAAAAATAGTTATTATGCGTATAGGAGCAGAGTCAGTAACCTCTTTAAAAAATAAAAGAAAGCTATCTTTTTTGTCACGCACACTGGTTTTTTTCTATGCATGATCAAAATCATTTAATTATTAAGTTTTTGAAACATCTGGATTTTAATATATTCCACTGACAATCAAATTAGCGATGTGTAGATTAGCTACGATATGTTCTAACTATTCGGTTTGAATTCTATGAGGTGTTTAAAAATAAACACATTACTACTTCGTGGCATTACAATTTGAACTATTTTCTAAACTTGAAAAAATAATATTTCAACATACCATACCTTCTAAAAAAAATTTACCGTTATTTTAAAAAAATTGATTTTGAGTGAAAAATGGTTGTCTTTCAGAAATTCGTAATGATACCACAAATACACAAAATACACTTATAATATAGGGTTTATCTGCATTATACTGTGCATTGTATTAACATGATTTCATCGGTTGCCATCTCAATCCTCTTTCAGTCATGATGTTAAGTAACCTTGTTTCCGGTTATACTTACGGGAAAGGGGGATGGAACGGGAGACTCCACCTTTCAACTTACTCGACGGTTTAATATTTTCTATTTCGCAAAAAAAAACGATTTAGAAAGGTTTCCAAACTTTAAAAAAATCATTACATGATTTTAAAAAGTTCACTGCAGGCCAGGCTGATATATTTGACATCTTAATTCTTTACTACTTTGATGAAAAGATTTTTTAACACATTTCTTTTCGCAACTTGATAAATAAATACACAAAGACATAGGGCATAAGATATGTTCCCACACCCCCTCATTAGTGTAAATATTGCTCAAGTTAGTAAGTAAATTGTGATGTTAAATGGCATGATTTAATTAAGACTTAACTTCATGTTATTACCGTATGCGTATAACTGTATAATTCTATGCATCAGGTAAAAATTTCCTTAAAAATTAGTATCGTACGGTTTCTGGTAACAGATCTTATCAATTATTTGCAGCATCGAATGTACTCGTACATTTTTATTTATTTATTAAATTTATATTATGCAAATTTTGTCAAAAACGGAATGAGGTTTGAGTTTCGATGAATTTGTCAACTTTACGTATCCAATTATTTTTACAAGCCTTTGATTTTTAATGAACATTCAAAGGTTATTAATTTCCCATTAAAAGGATAGACTTTTATTAACTCGTAAAAATTCCTGATTACTCAAAATGCGCGGAGAACTGCGCTATTACCACCGTTTTGTGGCTATTCAAAATCAATTTACTTTCTTCCCATTTGTAAATAAGTATTTTTAAATGAAATATATCAAGTGAGGAGTTACAGGTTTTGCTACTTACAAGAGAAGATGACATAAGAGAATTTATATTTTTTAAATTAAAAAATTAAAAATAAAATAACTTCACCTCTAGCTATTTTTGCTTATGTCGTTTATTATGTACCGATCCTTCGGCCGGTCTCTCTATATCTTTGTTTGAGGTAGTGTGACGTTGGTCTCGGCTGGGGACTGGTAAACGACATAAGTTGCACCCCTTCGGGAACCTCTCCAAAGCGTAGCCGCTTTGTTTATAGTTGAATAAATTAATAAATATGATTCAAAAATATGCTTAGCTTTACCAACTTTACCGAAGTTAATATCGCCCTAATATTTAAAACATTTGTGTATTCTTCCTTTATACCGACAATTTATTTGACATAATATTGTTTATTGTAAGAGATCCTGGATTTTGGTTGAAACTTCATCAACCGCTTGTTGACTTGAAGAGGATCAGATATCAAGCCCTGTCATGTGTTTATTTTGTGTTCCTCGTTGTCCCTTATTAATAGAATACAAATTATGTCGAAAGTTGTAAAAATAGTGGACCAAACAGCGTTCCATAGAAAGGTTGGGTATCGAAAGATGAAATAAAATAACATAAAAACACCATTTGTAAACACCATATACATTAATTAATTATACTTCGGCTTATAAAGTACCATTTCTATTCTCCAAAACTAGACTATAATAATTCTTTTGTTTTGTGTTTGTTTTTCTGCCCTCCATATTTATTCTCGAGACGTCATTATTTTCGCTGAAGGCCTACAAATAGAAAAATATTTCTATTCTTTTAGGCATCGTTACTTATGATTTATGATTTAACACACTATAATAATAATTAAAAAAAGCAGTAGCGACCTGCATTTAAACTATTTATGTATTTTATTCATAGATGGTAGCACTTTGTTGACTATGTAGATTAAACATAATTTGCGCAGAAACCTAATACATATTTACAATTGGAATGACGGGCTACCGCGCGCGCATTCTTATCTTATCAGCTGGGACCTCAATTCTCCCTTAGTCGTCAGTTGCATGGAATGCGTCCAAACTCTCGTAGGTAAACGGTGAAATCCGTTATTTAGAAATGTTACTAGCAGATCCAATCGAATTAAGAAAAAACTTCGCAATCAACCAAGAAATGAATTTAAAAAAGATAAATAAGCATTGGTCTTTTATACACATTTAAATAATCTTATTTTTTTATATTTTGTTTCCAAAATAATATTTTACCAACCAAAAAATTAATTCGTATACAAAAGTAAGGATTGAATAATATAAAATAAAAAACAACTTTTAGACTCGACAGATCAGTAAATCAACAATTTAGCCTACATAGCAGTTAAATACAAAATAACATATCTTAGAGATTTTGGAAAACATTTCAAAATCTATTCACAGATGGAAGCATCTGACGCTCACCGTTAAAAAAGCGTACTTTGTTCCGTTGGCTTTTGTTTTGATTATTTTTCATATGAGTTCCCAAGCCACACACTGTATTCAGATAACGTAACAACTGCAGTCCATGACCTGAATTTTCTGTTAGTTTTCAGTTGGAATGCATCCCCGATCGTAGTATAAGCAATAAAAGCGCTGCTTTTTTCAGATAAAATGGTGTCTCAAGCAGATCCAGTCGAATTACAAAAGATTCTCACATTCATTAAAAATTGTGCATTACCTTCACATTGTGGAGTAAGTTAATTTATACGTTATTCATTATCAAATGTATTAATTATAAGTGACCTTTCTTAAATATAGATTCAAAATATTGCTAATTCAGCTCTTCGTTCAAAAAACAGTTCTTACCGAATCTACTATCTTAAAAAATTACATAACAATGGTAAACCTGGCGACAATGATTATATGGCGATTGCCGGATTCAAAGAAGAGGAATTTCTAGATCCTTCTTCTGGGAAATTTAAAGTGACAGATCTTATATTCTATTTCAATTCATCAAAAACAGTATTGTTAACTTGAAATATTACTTATAGAAAACTTGGTATACAGCTTCTTGGAGTGAGAATGGGGATTCTCTTCTTCAAATATATGAATTTATTGACATAATCGATTGGACTAAAGATCACATACTTTTCTACTCTTTTAATTCTGATCCAGTTGTGGTTAATTACTTAACCAATAAGAAAAGAGGGAGAACGATGATGGAATCATTTACTTTGGAGCAGTATATGATGGATGAATCAACATCTTTAAACCTTGAAATCAGGTCAGTTCGTTTTAAAAATAAATAAAGTATTTAGTACATTTGAAATGATTCAAGTTTTGTCCTCAATAACCTAGAATTCCTGATGAAGTTTACATCGACAGTCTTAAGCCTCGCCATGCTCAGATCATCTACGATCACTGGGCTTACAGCTCCGAGACGACCCTAGAAATCATCACCAAAGACATCGAACAACTACCAACGGTCGGCGTGTTTCTCAAAGAAAACAATCATCTCGTAACTTGGATGATGAATCATCCTCCTTTCGGGCTTAGCCGGCTCCACACTATAGAACCTCACCGTAGGAGAGGATATGCAATTTTAGCTGTGCAATGTTTAGCGAAGAACATGGCTGAAGCAGGTTACTTACCAATTGCTAATGTTGTCGTGGGAAATGTGGCATCAAGTACCTTATTTACACAAAAATCTGGCTTCAAACACAACAGAAATATTAATTGTCTTGTCATTATTCCAAACAAAAACTAATAAAGAAAATGACATAAATAAACTTACTGTAATTGTATTTTCTCTTGTTATGTGTACTAAGTGCAGCATCGATCAATTGATATAATTTGGTTAATTTACATTTTATAGAATTAAAAAATCCTCTTGACGAAATAAATGGTAAAGCCCAATAATAAGCATAAAGGGTTTATGAGACCACCATCATTTTCTTTTATTAGATTACTGTTCGTTTGATTATTTTCTATGCATGATCAAGCTTATTTAATCTTAAGTTTGTTTTTATAGTAGGCTTTCATTCTGTTTGGATAAAATAGCTACATTTCGGCCTATGTTTAAGCAATTGATTAAAAAATTTATGAATTTTCTTAATGTGGACGAAGAAAACTATTTTCACATGTCATATTTTTGTTTCATTCTTTTTTACATATTTTATTAAAATTTGAGTGAAAGATTTTTAACTCCCAGGAAGCTTTTTAACCTAAAAAATATGACGAATAGTCGAATTTTACTGTTAAGTAATTCTATTTAAAATTTGCTGTTTGTTATTAGAAGTAAATCGAAGAACAAACATTGTTTTAAAGTTGCAGAAGAGAAAAAATAAATTGATCAAATGTGCTCTTTTTCGTTAATAAACAATTTAAAACCCTGGCAACAGTGCATTTTGGCTATTATTATGATTTGCAATCATTAAGCAACATAATCAAGGGATCATGATTGCCAAAGAAATCACTGGTCTTGCATATAAAACAATATTAGGATTTGTGATTATGACCCAATATAATTTGATTGTCAAGCATTGCTTTCATGGTTTTAAATAGTTTTAAACCCAAATTTGACTGCTGCAAAGTATAAAAACATGTTTTTGTAAAACTACTCTTAGAAATATGTAGTCAAACCATTTAAAAAATGTAGTCAGACCATGACAAAATGCAATAGTACTGACATTGGAAGCAGATAAAAGGAAACGCGGTTTCTTTTTATTCAGAGCGGCTTCGTTTTTCTTACGTAATCAATTAATCAAATTGTTTTCTTTATTAGTCACCAAATCATACAGTGCATGAGTCAGGCTTCTTATGAGATAAGAAAAGGTCTGATTTTCTTATATAAATCTCTATGATTTGCTTGGATATCTACATTTTATTTGTGGTAGTGAGCAGCATCCGTGGCTTCGCTTGAAAAATGAAGCTGTTGATGGTATGTACTTTAAGACTAAATTTTATTACGATACTCAAGTAACACCATAAACCATTTTTTAAAATAGATATTTTGTATGCTCTCTTCGACTTTACTATGGATCACTGAAGCCCAAAATGATGAACCATACTTAAGAACCAATTTAACATTAAGACTCGTTGTACGCTACCCAGAGGCTAAATTGACGGTAAATATATGATCTTCCAATTGGGTTTCCTTTAAAAGTAAAACTAATTTAACTCATAACAGAGCCAAACCCCACCCTTAACAACCGACTTGTACGTTGTTGGAAACGGACTTGGTCTAGCCTGGAACGTCCCTACTAAATTAACAAGCCGACCATTTGGTTCTGTTGACACTTGGTCAATTGACCTTAAATTCAGTGGATCCTGGGATGGCTACTTCTGTTCAGAATGCTCCAACAATCAAATTTTACCAGTCAACACTCGTTTAGAATATCGAATCTTAACGAGTGATTTGACGGACATGATTGGTCCCAATTTTGGAGTGCTACTTCATACCAGTTCTAAACTGGAGGCCGACTTTCCAGTCCAAGAACACGTATCTTTTCCTTTCTTTTTCACTAAAGAAGGTTCGATCCTATCGTATGAAGTTGCTTCTTCTAATTCCATTATTGGTTCTCGTCTTTGGGGATACTACCTACCAGCAAGTTTTAATGAAAACACTTACAAAACTTATCCAGCCATGTTGGTTCCAGATTTAGATCCTAGAAAATATATGCCTCAATTTCGTTCGCAATACGAACACATTTTATACGAAAGTGCAATCGCCAAAGAGGTTGTACTTATTGGAACGGATGATTATCGCATGCCAGGCAGCATATATGGAAGAAGTAACAAATGAACGTTTCTATTGAAAGAATGCTTAAGTCTTTTAATGTCTTTCCATTGTTATATAGCCATTCTTCTTACTCCAACACCCGGTATTCAATGGATTTGCAAGGAAGGCAACAATTTTAATGGCTGCAATGGCTGCATTCCGGAAGGTGCCAACAACAGAGAAGTGATTGAGTACATGAGAGACGGATGTGGCACGACCGAAGTATATGGTGGACGTGGAGAGGACTTTCTCGATCACATGATAAATGAGGTGCTGCCATCAATCAATAGTCTGACAGATTATCGTCTGGATACCGATAGAGATAACATTGGAATATCTGGATGCTCATTGGGAGGCTTACTGGCTTGTCATGCAGCTTGGACACGTCCAGAAAACTTTGGAATTGTAAACTATATTTTTATATTTTTTTGTTCAACAGTTATCTTATTTAAATATTTATTATATAAGGCGGCTTGTCAGTCCTCTTCTTTCTGGTGGCCTTCTCAGGGTAACGCTGAAAATGGTTTCTATTTCCTGAACCACACGGTTAAGAGCACACATCTCGGTCCCCGTCAACCGCAGAAAGTGTATATTGACGTAACTGATTTAGAGGATGACGAATACTATGCGCAAGTTGGTGCTGCCCTTTCTGTTTTTGACACCATGGCATTGAATTCACCCCAATTACGAAAAGATGAAACCCTCTTATTCACCCTAGTTAATGGACAGGTGCATAGTAATACCAATTGTTTTAGCCGAACATGGATGTACATATCTAGTTTTTACTCACCCGAAGGTGCCTCCAGGAACCCAAACCCGAATTATAAAAACTGATAAAGCTACCAAAAAAATTTAGTTTTATCATTTATGTCACCACTAAGCTTCACTTAGGCTATCGGCTTTTTAAGTATTTTTTTCATTATTGGCTAAAGCAATAATAATTATTATTATCTGTTCCAAAGTTTTCGGATCAAATAAATTTCACCTCCACCTGAAATATATAGCGTAATTTTGTTTATTGGTATTCCTTCTTGAATTATAATTAAACTACAGAAAATTTTATATTTCCGAGTCATAATGAATTATATAACAGCATGACTGAATGTACTGAAATAATTTTACAATACAGGTTTTCCAGGAGTCTGTATAAAATATAAAAAATGTAGAGTTTGTAATATAAAAATGTTATTCATTGAAACACGCAATCTAGCTAGCTTACCCAGTGTGGCCAGCTCTGGATTTCTGTATAGAGGGTGTCTCCAGGGCAAAGTGTAGCTCCACTGGCTCCACCTGGTTGGCGGTGACCGAACATTTCGTAATCGACGGAAATTTTTCCATTAGCAACCGCACACTATAACAATTTTGATACAACATCGTGATAAATTTGAATAATTAATTCAAAATATTTTACTTCTTCATTTGAAATTTACCTCGGTTAAGTTGAAGTACATATTTTGGGCCGATTGCTCTGGTAGAACTTCCATGAAATCTCCTATAAAACAAATTCCATAGCCAACATCGTTGAAATTGTAAGTATGAGCACCCTCTACATTCCACCCGCGACCTTCGTAAACATTGCCATCACCCCCGATTAGAAAACTATAAAAATGAAAATTCAAGGTTTTTTAAAATATTGATTTGGTATCGTGTAACGTTTTTATCGTACGTGTATGCAATATCATTCCACCCTTGAGTGTCCATGTGATAATTTTGAAAACTGCGAACTAAAGCACTACAAGTCTCAAAAGTTGAGCAGCTAGGTGAAGCTGCATGATGAACGAAGTAATACTTCAACTAAGAACAGTTTTTATTTTATAATAAATTTATATTATAATCAATGTGTTAAATAAGTCACATTTCATACATCATCTGGGATGTAAACAGGTCTCTCAACAGGTGGTCTAGCTCCCCACTCTTCTCTGCTGACGAAAGTCGGACAACCTGGTAGATCCGAGCTACTCTCGACCACTAAAAATATATTTTATTCTCAATGACTATTTGAATTTGTAATGAAACCAGTCATCAATAGAAATAGATTGAACCAGGATTTTTTATGTTACATGATAAAACGGAGAGAAGAAAAACAGCACCAGCCATAGAAAACCTCATTTTTGAAACTAGTAAGATCGGCACAAAGAACAAAAGTGAAAAATAAGATCAGACAAAATACAAACCACAAGTGTTATGCGTGTTATCTAATAATGCACTACAGACTGGTGTCTGTGTTTCTATTTGGGTTTACACAACTAGTGACAACTGAAGGTCGATTATTTTTATTTTTTGAAATATTTCTGATTCACTAAGCCTATCCTGCAGTCACCTTTGATTACTGATCCGCACACATAAACAAATGCACACTATAAAATGTGTACATTTAAAAAAGTATGTATATGGTTTTAATGTAAGCAGATCTGCGAAAAAATGCCCCCGTTGCCCCCCCCCCCCATGGATCCGAAGAAATGGATTAGATAATGAATTCGTGGTCTTGCCTAAGTATAAATATTTTTTTTTAAGCTACAAGGGTTATGCTTGTTATCTAATATCATATTGCAGACTAGTGTCTGTGTTTTAAAGTGATTGATATGACTAGTGACACCTGGAGGCTCTTTATTTATATTTTTTAACTACTCTGCTTATCTACTAAGCCTATGGCACTGTAGTGTAGGACTGGTACACGTACACGAAAAAGAAGTTTAAATCTGTCTAAAAAGATTTTTAAAAAGTTGATTATAATACCAAATTAATTCTATTATATACTCTAATAAGTTACGCATTTTATTCTTTTGTAATTTATTTATTCACTTTATTTTTGATAACTAATCATGATAGTTATGCATGTAAGAAGGTTTCCCAGGCATCTACAAAAGAAAATATTTAAAAATCAATACCTTAAAGATCTAATCAGTTAAAACTACCCAGTGAGGCCAGCTCTGTATTTGCCTATAAAGAGCATCTCCAGGACAAGTCGTGTTTCCATTTTCTCCGCCGGGTTGACGGTGGCCATACATCTCGTAAGTGGTTGAAATCTTTCCGTTAGAAACAGCACACTAAATAACCACCACGAATTCAGAAATTTCAAGTGTTGTAATTACATGCCAAAACTATACGAAAAGAAAATCACTTCTGTTAGGTTGAAATAAATATTCTGGGCAGATTCCTCCGGTAAAATGGTCATAAAATCGCCAACAAAACAGATGCCATACCCAACAGTATTATAGTTATAGGTATGGGCCCCTTGTACATTCCAACCACGACCTTCGTATATATTCCCGTCACCGCCAATCAAAAAACTTGATATGATATGTATCATCATCAGGTGGTAAATGTAAATTTTAAAAGAATTAATATAAATACCTGTATCCGATATCGTTCCACCCCTCTGTGTCCATATGGTAGTTTTGAATACTTCGGACACTTGCACAACAAGATTCGAAATCCGAGCAGCTAGTGGATTCGGAATGATGAACGAACCAATAAGGCAACTGAATAATTCAAATCATGCTGGATTTACTTTAATTATGTATCCGAAGAAATTAGTAAAACAATACATTATCGGGAATTGAAACAGGACTTTCGATTGGAGGTCTCGATCCCCACTCTTCCCTACTGATGATTGTGGGGCAAGTTGATAGAGAAGCTGCTAAACTAAAAATACCTGTAACTGTATCAATAAAGTTGCTAAATTAATTAATAAGAAATGGATTATAATAATTTTCTTTTTTGCCATGAAAAATAGCAATGAATTATAATTTTTTAAAAAGGTCTTACCTAATGTGAGGGAGGCGCTGCATAAAAGTCTGCTGGGAATTGAACACATCTTATAATGGTTAATATTTTCCGAAAGTTGAAAAACTAAAAAAAAGGTGGAATACCCAGCACGAACAACTTATATAAACTGAAATACATTTCATGGCCAGCGTATTTTTAAATCTAATTTTTATCTAATTGTACGTAGATAAGCTTATTTTCGATTCCATTATATCTATCATTTGATATTATGATAATTTTCTGGTTTAAAATTGAAAATTATTTCTTAATTCAAAAATGCTATCAATTTCCCTTTATCCAGAATTTAAAAAAAATCAAGTGAGGACGTCGATCGGAGAAAATGTTACTTTTATCTCTAATAAACGTCCAAAGTTACCCCGTACTACGGTTTTACTTCTCATACTAAATAAAATAAAGTCATTGAAATAAATTAAAAATGAGAAAAATTAGGTATTTAAAATGAAAATATTAATAACATAAGTACTAATCGATTGTTTTTTTATTTGTCATTACTGTTTGCACAAATGGGCGCACCAAATTTCCCGTAGGGATTCTAATCACCAGTTTCGATGCACCCATACAGATGTTTCCCGAAGGGATTCTAACCGTCAGTTTGATGGCCAAAAATCTTATGTGTTGAAATCTTATGTGTTAAAAAAAATGTTGAAAAAAAAAATTTGGTGTAGGGCCCAAGTTGTCCCTGAAACCCAATAGATGGCGTTGCTCAATCTTGTTTTCTTATGCCTGACCGCTGCGTACTTCCGGTGAACGCGTGAGTGGTGCCATTCGAAAGAGGAGAAAGTGTTCTCTACTATAGGCTGGTTAGATTATTTTGCATAATTGTACCCTAGGGCCATGACGTAACGCGATCGGGCACATGGGTGGCCGGTGGCGCCACCATGTAGTAGAATCTGCGCGGCAAATTTGAACAGGTGAACGAACAAAGACAAATGCATATGAATGTATGTTAAACACAGCATATCTATAGCACAGACTTGCGACTCGGATAGGTATGCAAATACGCTTTACCTAGTTTCCTTAGTATTTTACTTGCTCATTAATTCATTATTCATTACGTAACTCGATCGGGCGCTATGAGTGACTGGTGGCGCCACCTGGTAGTAGAAACTTGACAGCACATTTAAACCGAGATTATATATATATTCTCTTATTTCATTAAATGCAATAAGCTTGATTTAAAACATGCATATTGCATGGTTATGGAAATGCTAGTAAGAAACAATATACCACGAATTCCACCACATAATATTCCTTTGAATGTCACTACTTCTCTTTTTTAATATGAAATCTAAACAATATAGATCGGACGATTATAATACCCGCAATTTGGCTGTTTTCTTAGGAGAATAGGAATAAAACCGTGATATAAGATGATCCCTTATCTCAAAGAAGTTTGCCGGGTTCTAATCGATTCCCTTCATACATATTTGTCGATGAGAACAACTCAACGTTGGAAACGCGGTTCCACAGCAGTAGTCATTATCGTATGGATCACGCGTTATGATCTCGGTTATGATTCAAATTATAACTGTGAAGAAAAATATCAATGATAACATCCGCCCAATAAGCTTTTACATTGAATGTTAATTTTAATTGAGGGTAGGTATAAAGAAATAGAATCAACCCCATATTGCACTGAATTGAGAAAACACATGGTTAACGGATGTATACATATGATATTATTTCTCTCATCTTTAAATTCTTTATTTAAAATTAATTTTATTGCATTAATAAAGATAGCAGGCGGTATAGTAGATAGATATGGCTCCGTGCTGGATGGCAGAATTTGGCCATCATATCCATAATTTAATATGTTTATTTGATGGCGACATTTCACACATTCTTTGGATGAAAAAAGTAAAAAGTCGAGAAATCATCTGGCACTACAGCAACACTTACAGGTGGGCCCGAAGACTTCCTTGATCGGTTACTAACATAACTAAAATGGAAACGATTGCGCACGAGATTCGTAAATGTAAACAAAACGAGTTTTGTACGTAAAATTCTCTTTCCATTGCTGATTAGGCGATTTCAAAATGAAGCAAACATATTAGTAAGGAGAAATTGCCTGTTTAATGGTACCAACTTCCAAGAAATATGAGTTATTGTTAATTTACTCAAAATAGTCACATCATTACTGGATATTTAGGTATTCAAATGTGATTTAACATCGTTTACCTAGTTTTCTCAATAGTTTTACTTCATTATTTATTATTTTAACTGTATAGGTCAGGTATAGGTAAAAATGACCACGCTCCAAATCGTCTTAATACATATTAAATTTATCTACGATGAATGTAAACTTTACAAAACGTTATTTTATATTATAATATTTATTCTCCAGTTATTTCCAGTTATCGCCCTGTTCACTGCATTATACATCATCATTTAGATGATCAAGGAGAGCTAGCAGTCATGTAAATGGGGAGGCTGTTATCCTTCGAATCGATAGGCGAGGAGATGGGTATCGCCTTATCTATATCTTTTTTTTTAATTAAAAATTTATAT
Source organism: Chydorus sphaericus (assembly GCA_030141595.1). NCBI lineage: Eukaryota > Metazoa > Arthropoda > Branchiopoda > Diplostraca > Chydoridae > Chydorus > Chydorus sphaericus. Next base: position 142,538 of record CM057932.1, on the reverse strand, counting down.
TAGTTCATTCCCAATTGGGATATCCTAATTCGGCATGCTTGACAAAATGTCGCGTTCCGTTTCCTCTGTTCTATTTTATCCCAAGGCCAAAACGGAATGGAATAAACGTGCGTTAGCTTGTTGTAAAAAGGAAAAATATAGAAAATCTAAGACAATTTAAATGATCTAGTTCTAATCATGCCGAGCAAAAAGATGTGCTCCTGCTTTCGAGAAGGAGTATAGAGAGCACTCCGTAGCCTGCCACTGTAGCATAATTAAGGCAGATGGAGCTTCTTCAAGTCTCTATTGGAGTGGCGCGAATGTACGATCTACCGCCCTCTATCGAAGAAATGCTAAGGTTTCACTTGAATTGTAGTAGTTTGAAGTGCATTCTGTTTTCGATGGTTGTATGGTTTAAGTCTCTCAAAGAAGTTTGCTGAGTGGTAATCGATCCCCTTCGAAAATATGTCGAGGAGGACAGCTCGAAACTAGAAACGCAGTTCCACGGTATAGATACTGCGTTTGATGATTCAAATGATAACCGTGATGAATGGTATCAATTATAACATCCACCAACATTAAATAAGCCTTCACACCAAATGGTAACTCTAATTGAAGGTACCAAGTATGTAGGTATTGTAAAGGGTTATTTTAAGGTGGAGGGTTTACAGTGTAGATAACGCGTAATGATTCAAATGATAACCGTGATGAATAAAAATACCAATGATAGCATCCACCAACATTAAATAAGCCTTCAGCACACCAAATGAAAACTGTAACTGAAGGTACAAACTACAAAGCAATTCAATCATCCCCAGATTGCACTTGTGACTTGCGAAAGCATGTACTGTTAACGGATGTATGAGATAGTTTTCCACAATAGAATGAAAGGCCAGAAGCAATGACGTTCGATATTGTCTTCTATAGACCCATTGAAGACTAAAAGTTGAATCTTTTAGAAGAAAAAGAGCGCAACGGATGGATGTGTTTTTCCATGTAATAGTAATGTAATCTTTTTTTCGTAAAAAAAAAGATTGCGGAAATTATCACGTCTTTAGCTGATATGTGTAACTTACTTCATGGTTCATCCATACAACTCAAAATAAGCGCTATAACTAAGCCTTGTGCCAATTCTACTATATAATACACTATCAAGTATGAAATAATTAGTAATATTATATAAAGGTGTGGTTACAACTTTAAGCTCCAATCCTTTCTGTTATAGTATGGTTTGACCATTCGACTCAGGAAAAAAAATTGAGTATAGGAGTCAAGGTATCAATAAGCAATTAACAATTACTGAAAATTCCAAACTATACAGAATATCAGAACTATGAAAACTATTTCGTCCGTTGCGTTCAGTTACAGGTGCGGTTCCGTTCCTAGGGAAACTTTCATTTAATCAAACTTATGGACCATAATCATTTCTAAACGAAACGATGACACATTCATGATTTCATTGCGGTAGTAATAATGGATATTAAGTAAATAAGCTAAAGTTGGCCGAAATATGACAAAAGACTTAAGACGATAGTCGCGGGACGTTCAAAGGTCGGGTTTGCCCCCGTAGGGGGGCAAAGCAGACTCTTTGAAGGGACCGAAAACCCAGCTGATTTTAAGACCCCGTGTAGCCGAATCGCATATGAATTCGGTGTAAAAGTTAATTTTAATGGTTTTGAGTGAATCGGCGTTTACGGGGTGGTTCAATTTTGCAAACACTATTTAAAATAAATTGGTTTAAAATCCCTTCGGGAACCTAGCATTCGGAACGAATGCCATCGGAATCGTGATACGGTTACATTTTTGGGGGACCCCTTTAGACTCCACTGGATCCCAACAGATGGCGCTGAGCTGAACGTTTTCCTTTATGCCTGACCGCAGGGCACTTCCGGTGAACGCGTGATTGACATCATTGGAAAGAGGAGAAAGAGTTCTCCACGGAAGGCTGCTTACATTTTTTTGCGTAATACTGCCCCAGGGGGGTTTAAATGATCACGAACAGCAATAAGGTCGGTGGTGCCACCTGGCGGTAGAATCAAGGCGGCACATTTGAACATTGTCAATGAATATATATGTAAGGTTTCGTGAACCATTGGAAATAATAAAACGAGTCCTTATTGAATTTTATTTTGAAAATAATGTTTAGTAGTATGAAAAATATAAACATAAATTTCTATTAACATTTTTGTCTAACTTTTCTAGATAAAAGTTCTTTTTTCAGTTTCGATGAATCTTATTACTATTTCATCTGCTTCAAAATGTTTTATTTTGTCATGTCAACTAACACGGCCTATAATGCATTCGAATACGCTTTATATTAACTGAAATTAAAGTTCAGTTCGTAAATGCTGTCAGCTGTTTCCCCCATGATAGTCCGCAAACGATTAGCCTTAAGCTCTAAAATGATGTCATTTTTTTAAGTACTTCTGACACCAAAATTAATTTCATATCCATGAATAATGTAACAAATGATAGGACATTTTGCTCTATTTTCCCTGTAAATGCCGTCTGTTAATTCTGTTGTACCCACAAAGACAGGGCTCACACGGTAAGCCTCTTAAAGTGATTTCATTTTGTTTTAAATATTTCGGCCAATAGACATAATTTGATATACACGATTTTGGTCTCAAATGATTGAGAATTTTCCAATTTATTACCTTTCCTAAATGGTTATTAATTTAACCAACCTTCAAGAAGTAAATGCTTGTCATTATACCAACCGGTTAAATTAGAACATGAAAACTGAAATACGACAAAAGAAACTTACGTGGGGACGTTCAAAGGTCGGGTGGGACCCCCGTAGGGGGGCACAGCCGATTTTTGAAGGGAACCCTTTAAATATGTTAACCGATTTTATCAACAATGCTTTAAGTTGCAGAGCAATTGATTTTAAAAAAAATAAAAATTACCCCTATATATTTGAATATTATTTAAATGTCAAATATATTTTTAAAATCCCTACGGGAACCTCGCATTGGACTTTAGACCAATGCCTTCAATTACCAAATAAATAGCTTTATTGCGAGCCCGAAGGGCCAGCTTTTAATCCGGTCGTTGGAAATTCCACCGCTAGATGGCGCTGGTGAACCTCTACGGGGACTCTACTAGGGAATTTTATTTTTTGACTGTTGGTGTGAGTGGTTGAATGTCGATATAATTCCTGATCTGATTTTTGATTTAAATAACTCATTAACGATTTTTTTTTCAAAAAAATGCCAATGCTTGTTTTTATATTTATGGCAACGATGGGCATGGAATTCAAAGTTAATTCTGTCGGAGATTGAATTATTCTAATAAAGGCGAGCCAAAAAGTGAGCTTTTCTATCTTATAGCAGACGAGTATGTTCATGTTCATAGAATTTGATTTTTCAACACAATTAAATTCACAACTTTATTTCATTAGATAATTTGAATAATAATAGTTGGATTCATAAAACGTTAAAGGAATTTGAATGCTGCTAAATATGTATTCATCATCACTAAATAACTAGGACTGGATCATTTTGTCTGACATAGCATGTGAATGGGGAAAATGTATGCATTGTCCTATTTGCAGTCTTTTCCTTGTTTCTTTACTCGGAACGAGGAGACGTCACCTCCAATCTTAGTGAATGCTTTCATGGCCTTTTTCTTATTTTCCTTGGTGATAGTATTTGTGCGAGAGAGAGTCAAATATTCGTATTCTGTCGTCTTATTTCCCGAAACCAGGCAAATGTAATAAGCTACCCAACTATCAAATGAAGCATCAAGAATGGTGACAAGATACCTATTACTGGGGGCTGATTAAAAAAGAAACGAGCTCAAATCGTATTTTGAAATATACAGTACGAACAATTAACTTACTTTCATTTGTAGTCATCACCATCTTAAAGAAAAAAATAATATTAGAATTTGTTCAATCAACTTAGAGCTTTTATTATAGTACCGAAACACTAGACTTATCACTGTTGCTTGGTTCACGAAATATTCCTGAATACCGACCAACTGTTCCATTTGGGCTTATCGTGGTCATTTTAAGCGAATTAGCATCTTTTTGAAAATGATACGTTAGAAACAATTGTCACATAATAATCTATTTTTAAACATACCATTTTTCTCATAAACTGAATGGCTACAATGTAAATAGTTATTCGGCTTACTAGTGAACATACCGTACCAGGTACCAATCATCTTTTATTAAAGAGAGAAAACATGAAACTTATAAAAAGGATGTCTAATGTATTGAAATACTCAAGAATCTTACCGACTGAATTTTGAAACCTGGAATGCTTTTTGCGTTGGCGTTTCCAATTTTGCATTTCTTCAACTCATTTTCAGCTTTTGAATACTTTAATTCGGTGGTAAAGAAAACGAAAAAAAGAATGGCGTACCATGACGGAGAGACTTTCATTTTGGCTTTTTTTCGAACAACTCGAACGTAAGGATTTCTGATATCAGCTCTACATTTATATACATGTGTAATGCGCTGGTTCGATGTGCGACGTGATTCACCTAAAAACATTTTTCGGCGTGATTCACCTAAAAAATGTTTTTTCGACGTGATTCACCTAAGAAATTTTTTCGACGTGAATCTGACGGCCTTCAGTTAGAGAAAAAAACAACATAAAAGGGGAAAAACGTTCTAGAAGAAGGAAACAATTGCAGAATGGAATGAGTTGAAGACCCCCGTACGGTATTGGTCTTCTTTTTCGTTGTTCAAACCCAGCATATTGCTTTGACATTCTTTTATATAACATCGCGATTGATGAAGTAGCTCTTTATTATGAAATCACATTTTTTAATTGAACGCAACGAGAAAAATGCCTATGTTGCTTGACTGCAATGAATTTTAATTAGACTTCTTCACAAAGCAGTTTAAACGATTCATATTTTGGTACTAGAGCTTCATCAGGGGAAAGATAAAGCAAGACTATAGATAAAGCATAGTAAACTAATACACCACTATGACTAACTAAACCATTTCAGATTAATAGTATAATAAAGGGATGGATTTAAGAAATTCTATTTAAAAAAAGACAAACTCGGTTTTTTATCATTCCTTCGTTAAAAAAGTAATTTTCTTAGTTATGACTTATATAAATGATTTTCGTTGTCGACTTTCAAAAATGTGTGTTCATTATTTATCTGTGGTTACTGATACAAGTTCGTTGGCTTAGAAATGGCAGGTGTGCGTAGTTTATTTTACATGAATAATCTGATGACGAACACACGAAAAAATGTTTGCTACTCTTTTTCGTTGTTTTATACCAAAGACGAGATTAACGTGCACTTGATGCGCATTGTTTTACACCTTACCAACATAAACCACTAGTATTTAAATAAACATAATTTATTGTTTTAATAATGAGTTAATTCAGTTTTTCGCCAAAAACATATTAAATTACTGGTCAACAAAACGAGACACTCGCACAGTGAGCCAATCCATGAAGTAAGACACAAAAGGATGGAAGAAAATCATGCCTCATTGGAGACTCTCGGATTTACCTGGATTTACTGTTAAAAGGCGATACACGAGTCAATGAACATTTATTGCAAATAAAAAAAATCCGTTCCCTTGTTATTTTTCAAGGAATATATTTTTGAATTTCGAATTTTCAAATGAAACTATGGTTTTTACGATTATAGTTGTTGTCTTTTGCACAAAAGAGATTGGTCGTGATGGACATGGCTTCTTACATATAATTTATAGGTATTTATTGTAAATTATCCCTCTATAATCGACCTATTTACGCAAGTTGCGGCGCTCCAATCGCTCACAGACCTGGCAACGTCGCTCTCGTCTTGCTAGGCTAGCCCCATCTAGCACTGCTAGAATAGTGTGAAAGGGATTTCTCTCTGTGTTTTTCATATTCCAGATACTATGTGTACATTTACTGATATCGAGAAGTGAGCTTTCGGAGTTATTACTCATCAAAGGCAGAGGGTAGAAATTGGAGAAAGAAACAAAAATGCAATTTAAATGCAATGCTTTTGATTGTTTTATTGATCTAAACTACATCAATCAAATGTGAAAGTAAATCCATCATCGTAATAGTCAGATAGTGCGTGGTTAAATTAATGATATAGTTGTATATGTTTTCAGAAAAGAGAATTCAACAGCTTGAAATCTAGTTGCAGTATTTTCCCTGCTTCTTTTTATTAAAGTTGGACACGTTTACTCCAATTTTAGTAAAGGCATTCATAGCATGTTTGGTATCTTCCTCAGTCATACTTTCTTTGCGTGACACAATCAAAAGATGGTTTTCAAATGCTACATCTCCAGATTTTAGGCATATGTATAGTGCTGCCCAACTATCCCACGAAGCATCAAGGACGGTAACAGGATAGACATCCAAACCTAAAGAAATCACATTTAAAAAAATTCACGGTTTCATTCTGAAATAATCAAAACTTACTGTTATTTTGGTGAAATACCATCTTCATACAAAAGTAACGAATATTATGCATTATATTTTATTGCGATTAAATTATTTAGGCATATTACCGAGACGCCAGGCCCGTCACTAAGGTTGGGTTGACGAACAATAAACGAGAATTGGCGCAACTTTCCATTCGGGCTTATTCCGGTTGTGGTCATTTGAAGTGTGCTTTCATCTAAAATCATATGTTAAAGTTTCAAATACACTATTTTCCACAGTTCAATGATTATCTATGTGTATAAAAACTTACTTATTGGTTGGTAGGTCGAAAAGCTGCAATGTAAAACGTCATTTTCCTCATTTGTGTAGGTAGCATAAAACGTCCCAACCATCTAAAGGTTAAAAATACTTGACTTTCACTTCGTCAAAACTAGCTATTAACAATCTTACTGATCGAATATCGAAATCCGGCATACTTCTTATGTTAGACCTCCCAATGTTGCATCTTGCAAGCTTGCTTTCTGCTTTCAAACTCTTGGTTTTGAAGGAAAGCATAAAAATACAAAAAAATACGTACCAAGATGTAGTAGTGACAATTTTCATTTTTCTTTTTTTTTTGTCGAACAACTCGAACGTAAGGATTTCTGATATCAGCTCTATATTTATATACATGTGCAAATGCGGTGGTTCGATGTGCGACGTGATTCACCTAAGAAATTTTTTCGGCGTGATTCACCTAAGAAATTTTTCGACGTGAATCAGACGGCCTTCAGTTAGAGAAAAAAGCAACATAAAAGGGAAAAAACGCTCTATATTATCAAGCTTTATATTATGAAATTGCATTTTTTAATTGAACGCAACGAGAAAAATGCCCATGTTGCTTGACTGCAATGAATTTTAAATAGACTTCTTCACAAAGCAGTTTAAATGATTCATATTTTGGTACTAGAGCTTCATCAGGGGAAAGATATAGAAAGACTATAGATACAAAAAATTACGTACCAAGATGTAGTAGTGAAAATTTTCATTTTTTTCGATTCTGGTGTTCAGGATGCGAACATGAGAAATTTGCGTATCACTCTTAAGTATTTGTTCATTTTCAGGATGCAAGAGACTTTTTTCAGTAAGAAACTAAATGAATAAAAACAATAGGAACAATAGGATTTTTTACAAAAGATGCATTGAGATTCTTTTCTTTTAAGAATAAGGATACAAAATTTTTTAAAATATAAAATTTATAAAAGGAATATAGAAACATAGTTCTCGACTTGGTTTCATAAAATAAATATCAGGTTGATTATTCTCCTAAATGGAATAATAGTAGATCTAATTTTGTATTCAGAACATAATTTTTTTTATATGTACAGTATCCTGGATTGAAATGTGCACCCCCACGCGCTGATAAGTATTGCCCTCTATGAGCCATTTTAGAAGCTTTCGTGCAAACCCGAGCGAAAAAAAAATAAAGCATGGAGGAATGAGACGAAAACAAAGACGGACGAATGACAGGAGGGAGCATAGGGATGATAAGCCAACCAGGCGGTAGACATAGCCATTGGCGGTTTTCTTTTTTTTCCTCCCAAATGAATGGAGAATGTTCTCAACCAATTGGCATCGATATATCTCCAACAAATCTAAAATAATGATTGCCCAAGACGAGATTCGAACTCGGAACATGATGGCAGCTTAAGCACTGGTAGGACCAGAGCCTTAGACTCCTAAGCCACACGACTGGTTATCCAAAACAACTGGTTATCCAAAACGCTCAAAATATATTATATATATTGTAAAGCGGCTATCCACTTGCATTCTCATATAGTCTTTTTTAAGGCTAGCTAGTATCAATGGCTGTGGTGTAGTGGATACAGTTTTCGTCTAATGCACAGAAGTTGCGAGTTCAAATCTTCATGGCAGTTTGACTTTTTATATTAATAAAATGGAATTAGACGACGAAGATGTGGCTCTCTTTCGTATTATAAAATAATTTGAAATTATAAGTTTTATTTTGACAATTCAAATGGGTAGTCAGCGTGATAATTATTGAATGAACCGTATAAGTGAATTAGCAAATTAATGAATCTCGTTCCGACAGTAAAGAGTTGTGATCGATATTCAAGCGTCTTCCCTTTTATCTGAAAAAATTACTTTCAATAAAAAAGCAAAAATAAGAGGTACACATCCGTACACATAATTATAGTCCCAAATGCTTTGTATTCTGCTCCCTCTATATAGTATATACCTATGATTTCAGTGGACAATAACTAGGACTTGGTGCCGTAATAGCCATGTACGGCATGTAGTGATTAATTAATTATGATTACTTTTGATTCCTGGAATAGGTACTCACTCTACTTTACATTTGCAACTTGAGCCGAGCAGAGCAATTCCAGAAAGAAAATTAAAGGGCGCGGCAGTATACTTGTGTAGTTGTATGCCTGGTCATAAGACAATACAAATACTATTTTTCTGTATTGATTTTTCTGTATTGATCATTTTTTTGTATTGATTACAAAGTAGATTTTGAATTAGTAATGACGGTAACGCGGTTGTCTGTCTCAATACTGCAAATTACCCAAAATCAACTAGCCCTGGTCTATCCTAATTCGTATTATTATTTTTGTTTTGCTTCTGTTTATTTCTGCTATTATTTTCAAAGAAGAAAAAATCCGTCACCAATAGAAGTAAATATTATCAAGCTGCAATAAGGACTGATAGTAGTTTTATAAAAAAAAAAATTCGTCATTTTATTTGGGCATCACCGAGGTCTGCTCAACCAAGGATCCGCTAAATTGGGTATGATGATGTTCATCGTCATACAAGATTCCTTCCTTTACATGCAGATCTACTTCATCTCCAGCATTGAGGCTCAATTTGGACTGCATAACCATTTTAGCCCAGGTGGTGGTTGTGGCGTTGCTATTACCAATCGTCGCGTAAGCCAGTCCTACGTTGTTTCCATTCACTCGAAGGTTAAGACGAAGTGGAGTGGGAGATCCGTTCCTGATACCAGAGAAGAAGAATTCGTAGATGCCTTCAACGGGAGCCTTGAAGATGCCCGTCTTGTAGTTCATGGCTCTACCGATGTTAAGTTTTTCAACGTCAAATGGAATAACAGGAGAAAAGGCCTTGGCTGCATCGAAACTCTTGTCCTTTTGGACTAAAAAATGGACTCCAGATGAAGATTTCACATCGACGTAACCTACTCGCGTCTCATTGACTGTGCCTAAACATCAGGGAAACAAAATTCTTTAACGAATGCTTCATACTTTATAATGAATGGGCTTACCAAAATTGTCAAAACGACAAAGAACCGACTCCAATTTGCCTTTGTTATCACCCTTGCCCTGGACGGTGTAGAAACCGTTCAAAGTGTAGCCAAGAGTTCCCAGATCGTTGCAGCTAGTTGGATTTGTAATTTCATTGGTGGAGGCACCTTTCTTCAATTTAGAAGGGGCCATGCCTAACTTCTTCTCCAAGACGGATACTTTGTTATTTAGTTTATCGACCTCCTGTTTCAAATTCAGATTTCTTGTGGCCATCTTTTTCATCTCTTCTCTAGCGTTTTGCGATAATTTCTCTTGCATTCGGGCTTTCACTTTCAGCTCCTCTATGTCTTTCTCGTGTTTGTTACTCAAGAAAGCCAGCCTATCGCGGAAATCCTTCTCCATATTACTCATGCGTTCTTCAGTTTTCGTATTCTGGAAACAAAAATAGAATGCGTGTAATTTAAGTGTTGGTTCGTCAGTGGAAAACGGCCAGCAAAATTTTACGACTGTGGCAACGATTGTTTGTTTTAATTCCTAGAAAAAAAACCTGACGAACTTCTAAGCAAACTTAACTCAACAAAACTGGAAAAGCACAGCGTGAATGGTTTTACATTTGAATGTGTTGGTGGTTCCCTCACACTTTTTTGTATGGCAAATCTAACTAAATTTCTCCTTTCGATACGATCAAGGCTCTGTGATAAAATTTACGAACCATTTTACCTGATAATGTGAGCTATAGCCAACCTATTACCCATAGGGTAGTTGCACCCGTGCTATGATCTGGTAAATTCCGACGATCCCATTTTATATTCTCCCAATATAAATAGCAAAGCTTACGAACGAACACTTTATGTTAAGATGCTGTGTACTTACCGTTGAGTCAGCTGTAGCTGATGATCGTAGATTGTTGAGCAGCAATGATGGTGTTTGGAAAAGAGATTGGAATGGGGATTGGAATGGATTTTGGAACGGGGATTGGAATAATGGAGATTGAAATGGGCGACGAATCATTGGGATAAGTGGTTCTTTTCCCGTCTTGTCTTCGGATTCATCGTCCTGGGTGGAAGTAATGCTGATCACAAATACTCCTAATATGAGAAAAATAACATTAGATATAACAACAAAATTAAAAGATTTAATGTTTTTAGTGAAAATAAATATTGCAATTACCTTCATTGTCAGCAGGACGAGAATCACCCGATGTTGCAATAATCTGCTGAGGGGCAGTTGGTAGAATTACTTGTAAAATACAAGTTAGGAATAAAGCTATTTGAGGTCTCAGAAAAAGACGAATGGGATTTACTGTCTTTCTCATTTTCAGAGAAAAAAAGTTTCTTACGCAGGAATGATTCTGAATTTGCTTCAGCTCCGCGTGTGCTATTCTATATATAGTACTTTCCAACTGACGAGACTTGCCGTAATTGGTTAGAATGTTTGAATTTGGTTGGTTAAAGCTATGTGCGTGTACTGATGGAAAATGGTTCTAGCCTCAAGCACCAATGAGAGAACTCCAAATCTCAGAGAGCATTTGACGTCAATCTAAAATCTATAAATAAAAAAAAACAGGGACCTCGTAGCATTAAATTGTTTATTAAAACGCCCACTGAAATATATCAACGAAACGAATATTTTTTTCTAGAACATTAGGTTTGCTCGAATATTCGAATATTAAAATATTTTTTTAAAGAAAAATCGAGAAACTGGGAAAATTAAAGAGTTCAAATTAATTTAAAAAACGCAAAAGGAACTGGTAAAAATCATTGAGAATTTTATTATATTCGAATGACTATTGCAACTGGAAGAACAAAGAACATAATTATAGGAATTATAACAGTGAGAATCATCTGAATCATCTGCATTAACATTACTACTCTAATTATAAAATATTTTATTTTATTTATTTTAATTTAAATGTTGAATAATTTGTCTAAAAATTAAAATCCCCATTTATTTAGTCAGCAAATTTTAATCGAGATTTTATTATTATCAATTTCATTCTTTCAAAAAAAAGGTCGTTTAAACTAGTAAAGATTTTTCTTTGAATTTTCCTAGTTTTAAACTTAAAATAAACTTTGGTGATTTTTCAGATATGATTTCTGATTATTAATACTCACACGGGAACAGTTTCCGTGCGTTACGCCGTTACTTTGATTTGACATTTAACCACCAATGATATCAATCCATGGCATTATTTATTCGTTTACTGATTCGTTGGAAATACAAATCAATGCCGTGTGCATGGAGTAGCCTACTAGGAAAATCCAAAAACTTGGCAATTAAAGGAAATTAATTATTAAATTTGTTATCACAGAACCAGTTTTGCTATTCCACCTTTATCGATCACTTGGTATTAATTTTTCTTCTATAATGAAACATATTTATTGTAAGACTTTTGGTTTTCTTGTAAAACTACTCCTGATGATGGAAATGGCTACGATTAGTTTAACAACAGCAGAATCAATACAAACTAAAATTGTTAAGGACCCTGCTGTTGAGTTAGATAGCGATTCCTTGAATTTCAATCACAGAATCTCGAAAATTGAGGCCGAAAATCAAAACCAAAAGAGAGAAATTGCTCTACTGAAATCTTCTTCAAAAGAAGATAGGAAGGTAATAAATAAGTTAAATGGACGAGTGGCACAACTTGAAGCATTGCTGATACAAAATGAAACTGAAAATGTGGTCCTTGAAAGAGATAAGCGTCCTTTTCGACTGCTTTCTCTACGTGCTCCTGGGTAAGTTATTCATTTTGTTATTGTAAACTTAACTATTAAAAATGACTTCAACATTTATTATATACAGAGAAAAGGGAAAACTGTTAGAAAATGAAGTAGATCAGCATTTTCATGGTCCAGCTGCCAACTGCAATGAGTTAGGAAAACTAGGCTACACTTTAAACGGATACTATTTGGTTAATAGAAAGGAACAGTTCAACAAGAAAATCAAAATAGTTTACTGTCAATTTCAACATCCTCTTGGATATATTAAAGGTAAGCAGTTTTTAAAAGTGAAGCATGTACAGTATTTTCGGGAATAAGAAATGTTATACTTTTTTTTAGATTTGGAGACGACAGTTGGAAACGTCGAAGTTAAGACCAAGAGCGTTCATTTCTACGTTCAAAAGAAGGCAAGTTTTTCATCTAAAAATGTTGTAGTCCCCTTTGAAGTGGAGCGTTTGAACGTAGGCGCAGCTTTTAACTTGTCAACTGGATTTTTTACTGCACCTGTTCCCGGCATTTACCACTTTGAATTCTCTGGCATAAAAGATGTGTATTCAAAGATGCCATTTTATATTTCGATTCAATTGAATGGTCGCGATATTGGTTTTGCTGTTGCCAGCAATGTGGAACACCAGACAGGTTCTTTGACTGCCTCTTTCAAGTTGAAAGTGGGCGACAAAGTTAACCTGTACAAAACTCATAATAATGGCGTTCTTTATGATGACCCCAACCACTACACACATTTTACTGGCTGGTTGGTTGATGAAGATTTGACCTTCCCTTAACATATTAGAAAATAAATGCATTTCAATTGGCACTGAATTTGGAAAATAATCAAATCTGTATTGGTTATAATCATCGCAAGAAATATACACTTTCAAAACTATTTAGAGAAACTCATCATTATCAAATAATTACAAAATATTAACTCTTTCGGTATTACGAGAAAATTTTAGAAGCAAAAATGTTAAATCTAAGTAAAAAAAAGGTTACCATGGAGAAGCTGCAAATAGTTGTATTGTTGATACGCAAATTCTCTACTAAACCATGTTATTTTCCAAATCGATAGTTAGAAAAAACATGTTTGGTATCTAGTTCGATGCGCAGTGTAGTAAAAACAAATTTTGATTGGTTGACTATATTTTACAAATGCGCAATACTATACTATGCTGACAAGTTTTTTTTCTCTCTTTAACGATATCATACAAGCTTACATAAAAATGACGCAATACACTGCATATCAGAATGAATAACCATTAGCCGTGCATATTTTTTTTTATTTTTATGTTGAAAGACCTGAAGGTTTCGGTACTCCTCTTGTTTATTACTCTTTATATATATAAAAAATTATAATCGAAAAATCGCCGATAAAAAATACTCCATGTATTTTGGATTTAAGAAAATTATTTATAAATATTAATAGATTATTAAGAAAATAACATTTTAACTCGATGAATGGTCAAACAGCAAATAATTCATCAAGATATTCAAGGCGGTGATCAAAAGGCATAGAACCGCTGACCATCAACGCTTTCCCATCTTTTATTTTAAGGAAGCCACTTTTGACATAATCAGTTTCAGCTAACGATTCGTTTACTGGAATCCATCTACTTGATAACAAGTCACTATACGGTATCCTAAATATAGTATATTAGCATTTATTTAATTACAATTGGAATGAACTGGTTTCTTCTAGTGAAATGCTGACGATCTAGTGGTATATGTGGGTATTGAACAATCATTACCTTTTAGTTGCGAAGGATGTCCAAAAGTCGAGTATCATTTTAGAAAGTTTCCAGTCTTTTTCGTTATCAAGAGGCGAAATAATTCGGAATTGAAAAATCGGGAAACCAGCATGACTACCAACTAATGGTGAAAATGATAGAATATATTGTGTATATTTGTATTTAGATAATATTGTAACATAATATATTACCTAAAGGGGACTTGGGGTCTTGTTCATCAAACAGGTAATGAAAACTTGAATTGGGAATGTTATACCGACTAAAAAGTCGAATAGAATCTTCGACACATTTATTAAAATTGCAATCCGATAACATCTTTTCTTTTTCAATGCACATAAAAAAAATTATAAATGAAAATAAATTTATAAATGTCATATATTACCTCTTCTAAGGCTATTTCATCCTTAATATTCGGATCTTCCAGAAAGTAATGTTTGTAGATCATTTTGGCTAGAAGATCTCTGTCCACTCGATATTGAAATACACACATTCTTGGAATATACTTCACATGATTCTGTTTGAACTCTTCCATTTTTTCCCCAAAGAAAGCTATTTCATTTGTATAATACAGGGAGAATGTATTAGTAAACACTCATAAATAGAAAATTATTTTCTGTAGAATACATACAACTTTGCAAGAGCGATCCTTCGTGACTTGCAATGCCATTTATAAACGGAACCAAGTTAAATTTCCCTCCACGAATAATTTCTTCGGGTTCGGCAGGTAAGAAAGGCATGTCTCGTTCGGTATCCACGCGAGGGATCCAATAGCCAATCGGGATTCCTTTAAAATCCTTTAAGTAAAATAAAATAATAATAGCTAAAACTTATAGATCGAGTGATGAACTTTACCCTTCGTAGTGGGTCATTATCGTAAGAGTCCACAATTTCTGAAGCGTTCCTTTCACGTAAACAATCTATCATTTCTTTCGAAGTAGATAGTCTGCAGTTCAAATCATTGGCTAGTCTTTTCGTATTCTGGACGGAAGCTTCTTTAGAGAAAGCCCAGTTGCACAAACTAGATCCCGACTGGGCGATTGCTCCATCAAACAATCCTTTAAAATTAAATGGATTATTTAATCAATTTATATTCTGTTTATATATGAACTATACTAATATATATAATGCCTTTGGAAAGAGGTGATAACATATGGTACTCAACACTAGCTCCGCCAGCGCTGTGACCCATTATGGTAACAGACTTGGGATCTCCCCCAAAATGACCAATGTGGTCACGAATCCATCTTTCGAAAAAGAGAGATGATATATTTAATTTTCCAAATATTAAAATACATAGACTAGTACTGTAACAGTTACTATCAAACCTTAAAGCTAGACTCTGGTCTATTAATCCATAATTTCCAGGAGCTTCCGAATCTCCTGTCGACACGAATCCTTAAGAGGTACAACAAATATAGACATTAAAAACTTTAGATGTACTGTATACAATGTAGAAACTAAATAATGTTAACTATAATGTTCTTGATAATTACCAAAGGCGCCCAGCCGATAATTGATCGTGACCAGAACAAGATCTCGATCATTAAGGAAGTAATCGGGATCGTAATAACTACCAACGTCGCCTACAAAAGCTCCTCCGTGGATGTATACTAGCACAGCAGGCTTATGAGACCCACCTGGATTTATCTATTATCGCAGCAAAGTTTGGTATTTATAATAGTTGAAGAACAACTCATTTCGGCCGCATTACCTCGTGGGTGAAAATGTTAAGGGTCAAGCAATCTTCCGACATTTGATCATCGTACCCAAGTTGCATGCACGTGAATCCATAATCCGTAGCGTTGAGGAGTCCCCATGGTTCAATAGGTTCCGGCTCCTTAATTTATGAAATCTGGTTATTTGGCTTGCTGGACATCATTTTTAAAACTCAACAATCCATGCGTATTATTACCTTAAAACGGAGCTTTCCAATGGGTGGTTTGGCGTAAGGAATTCCGCGAAACGAGGAGAACTTCCTTCCATTAGAGGATGATGAAAATGATCCAATAACTTGGCCGAGGGAGGGAATCGTAACTGTTGGTTGAAGTAAGAACTGAGTTTCGCTCTTGTCATTGCTTGAATTAGTTGATAACGAGACGAGTTTGAATTTTTTCAAATAAAACTTGACTGTGCTATGGGATAGCGCCATGTAGAGTATTGTAGCAAAGCCGAGGACCGAGAGTATCACGTAAAACCGGTAGTTGCTAATATTAATCATACTGGCTTACTTACTTATTTTTCCCCATCTATACCTACTTTAATGATCTATATTATAGGTACTAGCTGGCTCATTGACGTATATAGCAAGGAACTGTCTTTGACACTACATCACATTAGAAATAAATAGCCTCGACAGAACGACTTACAGTACGTGGGCGATGAATCATGAATGTAGGTTCGAAACAATGTGAATTGCTTGCGGGTATTCAGAGACATTCCACCATTGAAGGAACTGGTGCGCGATCAACATCCAAATAGAGTTCATGAAAATGAACGAATATTATACCGAGATCATTCGTCACTGCAAGCTTCAACACGTTTAACTATGTCATCTTAACTATATTATTTGAAATAAATAAATAGCTACATAAATAAGTACTATACCGGCTCGTTAGTGATTATGCCATCAGGTTTCGGGTGTACCAAATGATGAACAATGCTGATAGAACAGATTACAGCCAATAAAAACGTTCCAGGTTATTATTAAACTCCATGCTCAATATGAAATGCCCACCAATGATCAGAGCCGTTAAAAATTACTGAACGAACCCACATCTATTTTAGTTAAATTATTTCAAGTTAAATATTACCAGCAGCTACTCAAAATATGTAACTGGCAGCATAGCCCATGAGCTTCAACTCCGATCTCAAATGGTAGAAGTATAGAGAAAGAGGATTCTACGAGTTCGTCACGCTTTATTGTTATTGTATACAGTACATTCAGTAAAGAATATAAAAAAAATATCCATTACTTTAAAATAATATATTTGTCTTGTACCTCAAATAGAGAATGCGATGTTCACAACAAAACAAAATTCCAAGTTTCCTAAAAAAAAATAACTTTTCATTCCTAAATATATTCCAGGACGTCACGCTTGAAATGTTTGACGTTATTTGGAATGCACTTTTTGAGCACCGCTTGTGGAGATATCCCTATTATTTATTCAAATCTTAAACATTGGCATAATTATATGTTGTCAGTTTTTAAAATTGGAGAAATATATCATTAATACAGTACTCAGCAGTAAAATTGTAAAACATCAATCAAAAGTTAGCAATAAATATAAGAGGAATCATATTTGCTATAATAAAGGAATATAGGCTTAAACTATTTTGTTATATGTTCAATTTAATAATGTAAAATATGTAAAAGGAATTTAAAATAAATAAGCTTACCTTTTCTTAATGTTATTCTTTTTTCTCTTCAATAAAATTTTATATGGGGTGCCGATCAGAGACTATTTTAAAAATAAGAATCTAAGATGTAACATTTAGGTTTAAGATCTAGCATATAAGTTTTAACATTTAAGATATAAGATTTATTTTCAAGTTTTAAAAAAGGATTTCAACTTTTGATTTTTTTAAAAACTTATCTTACATAAAAATAATAAAAATAGTATGGTTTCATTTTTTTCATTCCTTTTCAGTCTTTTTCTTGTCCGATCGTTGCTTAGCTTATCGCGTTACGCTTGAAATATTCAAGGGCAAACAGAAAGGTATTCGAGAAACGCAGAAGAGGTCGATGTATTTTCGTTGTATCACATTACCTGTAGTCTTCAACGTAGTCTGAAGCATTAAATATTCCTATCCAACTGTAGTTATTTTTTTAAATATATCGTGGGTGTCGCATAATCCTGCAATATGTTTCGCAAAACCATCAATGGGTAGAAAAGGCATTATATCGCGTGCCGCCTTTGGCTTATTTGGTATAATTGGTGGCTTAGTGTGTTTGCTAAAACTTACACAAGATCCTTTTCTAAGCACCGTTTCAGCTGGTCAAAATACCATTCTAACAGCTTCACTTGGTATGTAAATGAAAAGTTTTAAAATACAATTATTTATTCCAAATATTCAAAAAATAGTTATTAACAATAATTGTGTTTAAAATCCAGAGAGTGATTCAGAAAATGATGTTTTCTTTGTGGAAGCTTCTGGTGAACGTTGTTTAAGTGCTTATCAAGCATGCAGTGTTGAAACGGCCAGTAAAACTAATTCAAAACGTAACATCCTAATATACATGGATGAAAAACAACCTTCAATCACTTTCGATGGATTGGAAAAGCAAAACGGTAACACGAAAGTTTCCTTTTTTTCTAGTACCTGGTTCTAAAATGAACTCACCTATAAACCTTATTGCAGATACTCGGGTCCGGAGGAGCTGTCCAATTACGAACGCTATGCTTAATTACACAAACGTCCGGATTGTAAGGGAAGACCTTTTCAAACATTTAAAAGGAACTCCATTAGAAAATTTGGTAAATCAAATTCATCTCAGCGGCACTACACTTTCTATTCAGCACAAAAGCGATATAATTCGCGTTGCTCTTCTGTGGCGACGGGGTGGTATCTATCTCGACCACGATACAGTAGTATTACGACCACTAACAGGGCTCCATAATACAATTGGAATGTCAAATGGTATTACCTATCTATTTTAATTAAATTTTTAAAATCTAGTTCAAATTCTTGTTTAAGTTTATTAATAACGATGAACTAATTCTCTTATTTAAATTTATAGGTGCAGTGTGGGGAAATGTTTTTGTTGAGAATGGTGTCATGTCTTTCCAAGCTGGCCACCCACTCTTGTACTACTTAATGGAGAAAATGACGAAAGAGTATGACTCCGGTAGCTATCTCAGCCTTGGTGCCGACTCTCTAGCCCAATCAGTTGTAGATTTTTGTGATATGGAAGAAACAGGAGATTTACCAGACCAGAATGTGGGAGGAACTTTTCTGTGTAAAAATAGTTCCTTTATTAGAATTGAGCCTTACGATTCGTTTTACGCCTTTGATAATAAGGCTAGTCATGTATTCTTTCGAGAAACATTTGTTGAAGAAAAAGTGAGAAGAACACTGAAGAGGAGCTTTTCATCCCACATATATGGTGCTCAGCAACATTTGAGGACGTCGAAGGGATCATTGTATAATTGGCTTGCTCGCCAATCATGCCCCATAGTATATAATATGTCTTTACAAGAATTTGGTGAATTTTAATTCATTTATGATTTGATTCATTGTTAAGGCAATACAATTTGTAAAACTAAAATTAAAATACATCTAAAATACAAATACATCGCCAGTTGTAAGTTTTCTTATAGATATGGTCACTTGGTTATTTATTAATACCACCCCCTCCATCCAAATAGCTTAAGGTAATTTTTTATTGTTAATCGTTATTTGAAAAAGTGTAATACTTAAACATTCCAAACTCATCCATTATTGCACCAGTGCCGCGGGAAAAACATATCAATCTTTTTCAATTGATTTGACCCACTTAATATTATTTTAAAATTACAAACTTAGTCCCAAAAGAAAGCCTACATTAAACTGCATATGTCACTGATCGGGCTTGGAATAAAAAAAATTATCTTGCTCACACGGGCAAGTTGAAACTTTTTTGTGTGTTAATCTCCATAAGAGATTCAAATTTTTAGGGACGCTCCAAAAAGTTCGTGACTTTGACGCCGAATTTCACCGGGAAGAAAATTTTCTAAAAAAAATCGAAGATAGGCAAAAAAATTTATTTTTTCTTGCGCTTCGAATGGTTTTTGTTTCATCAAAATCCGTGAACCTGGCCCATTCCCCATTGAAAAAAAAGTAAAGTTTGATCAATTGCCGTGACCCGGATTCGAACCGGGGTTATTGCGGCCACAACGCAAGGTCCTAACCACTAGACTATCACGGCTACATTACATTTAAACGATAAACCTGTTTAAATATGGACTTGTTGTTGGGCTGTTCTAGAATTCGAGTGTAAGAGAAATAACGCAAGTGAAAGCACATCATGAAACTTAGTTTCCTGTAAGAACAGCACAGGATATCCCAACCACAATAAATACAAAATGAGAATATCCCATGCCCTTTATATTGATCATCAATGAATGTATTGTAACTCCCCTACCGGCCTACCCCTATTCAATAAATTTTGTATAGCCTACGTGTTTAATATATTTATGCCTGAACGTCGAATAAAAAAAATTAATGAAAAGAAAAAAAATGACAGTTTGCCATCTCAATTCAGATTTATTTCAAATTATTTTGAAATAAATAATTTATATTTTATAATACCTTATTTCTCTTTTCGCACTTGTTAAACAAAACAAAAACTTGTCAGCTCAGGAAATATGTTTATACATAAGTTACATAAACTTCTTTCGTTGCTCACTTGTAAAATGTAGTAATTGATCATACGTAATTATATTTGTAGTATATATAGTAATTTGTGTTATATAGTAGCATCTATGTTAGCCATTCAAACAATAGACAGCTGCAATAGAGTAAAATAAATAATGAATCAAAATTGCCCAAACTGTTCCAGAGCCATGTGATATGTAACAGGACAATAAGACTGTGCCAATTTCCCATATAGAGACCCCGGTAAAGTATGAATCCCGTTTTTAGAATGATAAATGTGGGACAGGTAACTCTTCTTTAACATCTCTACGTCGTTCAACTCGAATTTTTCACCAAAAAAGACGTCCCTCTCTTTGTTATCTAATACGTAAAATGCTGATGTAGGATTAAATTCAATTCTAGAATCATTCCAACATCTCAGAGATCCTCCGACTTTTGAATCTGGCAACTCGTCCGTCTCGCAGAAATCCAAGAGAGCGCTTGATAAAGTAGGAGGACCGAGACTAAAGTAGTTATCCGGCTTATATTCTTCCACAAAATAGTGCATTAGATATTTTATGAATGGATGACTTGCCTCAAAAGTCATTACTCCGCTCTCCACCCAGTTTAAAACTGGCTTTCCTTCTAGATTCCCTAAATGAATTAACGATAATCAATTAACATTATTTTTTGTATAAAAATCATTTATTTATTTACAGTCTTTGAGGCCTATTGCGTCTTTTAGGCAATAGAGTGGTCTTAAGACCACAACATCCAGGTCTAAATAGATCCCACCGAATTTCCATAAAAGGGCTACACGGACTAGATCACTTCTTTGAGCCAAAGGGAATTGGGACTGTAGAATCCCATGTTCTTTATTAGATAGAAGGGCCTCTAAAGGCGTATCTCTCAGATGGGACAACAAGCCCTCTTTGATTACTTGAATGTTAGCATGCTCTTTCAAAAGAGCGTCGGTAATAGAGCAGCTCCTGTCGTAACCAGCCAAACCTAGTGACGTAAAAAGGATAGAATAACTTAAAATCTTTAAGGAATAAAATGATTATAAATGATTTAACTTACCTTTTCGTTCTGATTTCCACTTTGAGTAGAATTCGCCAAGTATAGGTCCATTGGCTTCCATCCTGACGAGGATTCGTGCACCTGGATTTGTCCGGCTCGCTGATTCCACACTGCATGCCTGGCGGACTGAAAGACACTCTTCTCCAGAAGTCTCCAAGAAGAAAATGTCTCGATCTACTCTATTAATTTCACTATTTTCACACAAATCGTGTGTCCCAATGAGCTCTGAAATGTTGTTGATTGATGGATCATCGATTAAAGATGATAGCAGGAAGAGGGAAGAGAAGAAAAACTGGTGAAAGAATGTCAAAGCTCCAATGACTAGACTAAGGAGAGTGAAGGAGTTGACGACCTCCATAGCATTAGCGAGATGGGACGTGACTCTAAACTCTCAGGGCAAGCATCAGGCATGTCGACGGCCCAAAGGCAGATATATGTGATATGCATCAGTGATTACTTTGCATTTTTTAGACTGATGTAAACTAAACAAATTTTTTCCAACCAAAGAATAATTTTTTTAATTATATATTTTTAAAAATGTTAATTAAAAATGATTATCCATTCAAGAGTTGCCGTGACCCGGATTTGAACCGGGGTTATTGCGGCCACAACGCAAGGTCCTAACCACTAGACTATCGCGGCTTACTTTTCTTGTATACTAAACCTGTATAAGTATACCTTTTTATTTTATATATATGATCTAGCTGCTAGAAATATGATATTACTACAGAACAGCACGTTGAATTTTTTTCTATAGAAAGAGCCACTTCGTGCAGGAATGGAATTTGCCTATGAGTAAAAAAACACTACTTCTATGTTGGCTTTTTATTTATAATTTATATGCTTACTGATGTATAATAATACAGCTTATAACATAATTTACTACCGGAAAATGAATTCGTAGTTTGAACTAACTAATTATAATTTTAATCAATAATATTTATTAAAATTGTCCGAATTCTTTTAGCGCCATTTGATACGTAATGGGGCAATATGATTGCGCCAATCTCCCATAAAGTGATTCAGGCAATGTTTTAATTCCATTTTCAGAGCCGTAAATGTGGGATAAATAACTCTTTTTCAATATTTCCACATCTTCCAATTCAAAATGATTCTTGAAAAAAATGTTTTCCTTCTGTTTGTTATCCAAAGCATAGAAGGCGGATGTCGGTTGGAATATTATTTCAGAATCATTCCAGCATTTTAGGATTCCGCCAGTTTTCGGGTTCGGCAACTCGTCCTTCTCGCAGAAATCTAAGAGAGCGCTGGCTACTGTAGATGGGCCCAGACTGAAATAGTAATCAGGTCGATATTCTTCCACTAAATAGTGCATTAAGTATTTCGTGAATGGATGACTGGCTTCGAAGGTAATCACTCCATTTTCAACCCAGTTTAGGACAGGATCTCCTTTGTGAATCCCTTTTTTTAAATATATCATTTTATTATTTAAAAAGTAAATTTATTTATTAAGTTAATACAATCTTTGAGGCCGATGGTGTTTTTGAGGCAGTACAATGGTCGATAAACGATTATATCGTGATCTAAATAGAGTCCGCCGTATTTCCATAAAATTGCCGCGCGCACTAGATCGCTTCTTTGGGCTAATGGGAACTCTGAATCGAGTATCCCACCTTTGTCTTTAAGTAAGGTCTCTAAAGGCGTATCTTTCAGATGAGCCAATAAATCCTCTTTGATTAAGTTAACATTTTTAAGCTTTGAAATTGTATTGGTGATGGTACAGCTCCTATCATAGCCTGGTAAACCTTTTTTAAAGATGTTTAAAAATAAACTATTTAAAAAATTTATCAGCCTTAATATAATAATCTACCTTGACGTCCTGATTTCCACTTAGCGTAGAATTCTCCTGGAATAATTCCAGTGCCTTCCATCCGGACTACAATATTAGCATCTGGATTCGTTAGACTAACTGATTCAACACTGCAAGCTTGCCTAACTGCTAGACACTCTTCTCCAGATGTCTCTAAAAAGAATATTTCTCTTGTATTATTATTCTCGTCAGATCCACCATCACACAAATCTTCTGTCCCAATGACATCCGAAATCCTATCGATTGATTCGTCTGGATTTTTTATTTTATAGAATATTCCAGCGATAACTAAAATAAAGAGAGTAAAAAAGGGAACAAGATCCATAACAGAGACGAATAAGAGTTTGTGCGCATATAACTGAGCAACTGAATCTAAGGAGCTCCTCCCAGCAGGGTCTATAGTAGAATATTATACTAAATTTGCCTTAAGGCAGAATGTGAGATGCTTCAACGACCGTTCTAAGGAAATAACTTTCAATAAGAATAAATCCTTTTTAATCTTAAAATAGAAATTAGCATTGCTGCTGCAATTATTTTAAGTTTTTCATATAAAAAGCTATTTGGAGTTAGACTGCCGTGACCCGGATTCGAACCGGGGTTATTGCGGCCACAACGCAAGGTCCTAACCACTAGACTATCACGGCTTATAGTATTGTTACACTAAACCTGTATATAGCTACACTTATAGTTATTTGAAAAGAGTAATGGAATCTCAGGGAAAGCAGAGCCGAACTATGTTCGTTATTTGAGACTTTTATTTATTTATATAGATCAAAACTGTCCAAACTCTTTCATAGCCAATTCATACGTTATAGGACAATAAGATTGAGCTAATCTCCCGTAAAGTGATTCCGGAGGTGCCGGAATCCCATTTTTTGCCTCATAGATGTGCGATAAGTAACTCTTTTTTAATTTCTCAACGTATTCTAATTCGACAGTGTTGTTGAAAAAGACGTTCCTCCCTTCGTTGTCCAATGCGAAAAATGCGGATGTCGGCTGGAATTCAATTTCAGAATCGTTCAAGCATTTCAAGATTCCGCCGACGTTCGGCTCCGGTAACTCGTCCGTCTCGCAGTAGTCTAAGAGAGCGCTCGACAGAGTCGGCGGACCGAGACTGAAATAATCATCTTCTTTGTACTCTTCGCTTTGACACTGCATAAAATAATGTAAGAAAGGGTGGCCAGCTTCGAAAGTGAGTACACTATTCTCCACCCGATTGAGCGCGAATTTCCCTAAAGATTTTGTATAATATTTAGGAACTTGAATTTTTTAAAAATAGTATAATTATATTATACAATTTTTAAGGCCTAGGGTGTTTTTGAGACAATACAGTGGCCTTAGGACGACAACATCCAAGTCTAAGTAGAATCCACCGGAGCGCCATAGAAGCGCCACTCGAATTAAATCGCTTTTGTGAGCTAATTGGTTCATTCCATTCACTTTATTAATAAAGCGCTCTAGTGGCGTTCCTTTTAAATAGGCCATCAAGTCCTCTTTTACTATTCGTACATTCTTATGCGACTTTAAGAGCCTCCCTGTGATCTTACAGCTCCTTTCGAGTCCTGCGCTACCTAACATTTAATAAATTAGTCAATAATAAATTTATTTAGTTTGGATTTTCAAGTTTTTTTTTTACCTTGAATCCATTTGGGTTGTTCGGGTAAAACAGTAATTGGGCTAATAGATTCCATACGGACCACAATGTTCGCATCTGGGTTCGCCCTACTGGCCGATTCGACGCTACAGGCCTGTCGGGCTGTTAGACAATCTTCTCCAGATGTCTCTAAGAAGAACATTTCTTTTTTGTCATCGGCTACGTCCATTGATTGGCAAAAATCATCGACTCCAATTTGGTCAATTAACTTTGACCCTGAATTTTAAAAAAATTGAATTTATTAAATAATATGAATTGAATATGTATTTTTTAAATACCGATATTAGAATGTTGAAAAGTAGATTCATCATTTGAAATTTCGGCTTGGTTAAATGGAAGGGAATTAAAATGATTGAAGAGACCACCGAAAATCGCACTGAGGACTGCAGTCGACCAGATAAAGTACGATACAGTAAATGACTTTCCTTTACTTGTACAATAAAAAATGCTTACAATAAAAGCTGTTATTGTTATGATAATTAGAATCAAAGAGGAAATCGCCATAATATGATGATCAGTCATTGTAAGACGGCTGTTTAATGGGAAAGACTAGCGCGTGGTATATTATAACATGTTCAGACATTTACCTTAACAACGGTAATTTTTTTTTCTAGCAAACACCCATGCCATCTACTGTTCAAACAGAGAAATATAAGTTACGCTCATCCAGTTGAAAAGTGAGGCATTGGCCTGGCCCCTGGTCATCCAATGCAAGGTTCCGGATGGAGGGGTTCTTATTATTTGATCCACTTTGATCAACAAAATAACGATAAAAAAAACAAAAAAACTATGTGAATATGAATGACGAAATTAGTTATATATCCATTCTTCTACCCGTATGTCTCACTTCGAACTATAACAATAACGAAATTAGTTCTATACTATAAGAATAATAAAATTGGATGCATATAAGAATAAAGAAATACGGGTGGAACTATAATAATAATTTAAAAAAATGGATTAGAACTTAGCAATTGTTTTCTTTTTTTACTTATTATTTGAGTTTTTGATTGAATTTGAAAAATACAGTGATCCCATTTGAAGTGTTGTATTTCTTAAAAAAAGGATACATGATAAAGTGATGGACATGATTTTACAGAACAAAGCCATCTAGTATAACCTTCTCGGGCTCATATTCAAGCTCCTCATCTAATATGATTTGATCAATCGAATGGAATCCGTCGTAGAAAACTGTGGAGCACTCGGATTTCTCCTTCCACCAATATCTCATGTCGGGGTAAGACCCAGTAATCAGCTGTTTCGTAGGATCGTGAAGGGCGGCACACAAGCTGCAAAACGTCTTAAAGTGATAGCCTTGGTAAGGCATTCCATTTCGAATTCTGTAGTGACTCTTCCACCTAAAGTATTCGTTGTAAAGAGCGTCGTTCTGGTCCAGTTGAATTAGATAGTCGGCTAGAATTCTCGTTGAAGGAAAGTCGGCAATGTTGATAAAAGAATGCGGTGGAGACATTCGAGCGTGGTGACCGTGAACGTCCATCACAATCGGAATGATGGGATGACGCATCGCATTAAAAAATCTTAAAAATAAATAGACGAATGAAAGTGTTTAATTCATTTGAATTTAAATGAGTGATAACACTGACATACCTGTCCGCTGCGTAGTCAAGGCACAGTGAATTGTGGAAAGCCAGAAAGAATTTATAATTCCCTGCCACTTGGTTTAAGCAGTTTTCATCTTCTTCTTCCGATCGGGTGAAAAGGCCTCCGCATTTAAACTGCCCACAAAAGCCGAAAGTGTCCACCGGGATCCCTTTCTTCCTCAAGCCGATCACGAAATCTTCTCTATTGGATTTCGATTTACAAAAAGAAGTGAAAAAGACGACCAGTTTTGTTTTCCCTTCAGCGTAGTTCAAAGAATTGTCATATTTATTATTATTCATCCATTTCTGGTAATCTTCTGGACCAGGATGCATAGGAATAACAGTTGGATCGATAGGCTCGAACCATCCGAAAGGATGAACCACGTCTGAATCCATTCTATATGTCATGGTCCAGTTGAAGAAATCTTTCATTCTGTTGTAAGATTCATCTTGACCAGGAACTGACCACGCAGCTGATTCCATGCTATAGAAAATATAGCGCTGATGAGGTAATCGTCTCTCTGGAAGATCGGATAGATTCCAAGTCCTCTGATTGAAGATGATTACATCGTATTCGAGTAATTTCGAACGATCTTCGCTCGTTTCGCATTGCCAAACGGGGCAGCCGGCAGATTTGTAACGATCCCGACCGGTTCCCATACCAAAATTGCTGTTCGGGCGCGTTCTAGGGAGCGTGATAGCGTCATTCCAGTAAAGTATCTTTATAAAAGGCCTTTTGACTGATTCGTCATGAGGAATGTCCAATTGTTTCGACATAATCTGATAGAGTTCAGGTAATGATGATCGGTTTAGTGATAATTGGTATCGATGAGTTCCTAATTCCGTATGATGATCTGGGATCTTCTTAAGGGTCCTTTTGAAGGTCATCAACGGTATCGGATGCTGGCTAGAACATTCACAATGTCCATTCATGTTTGATGCCCTTCATTATATACAAATATACAATGGAAGGTATAAAATTAATAGTAAGAAAAATTTGAAAGTTTACTCTTTTTCTTTATACCTTATTGACCACCAATGTTGAATGAACGTTGAGAAAGTTAAAGGAACGATTATAAATAGGCACAGTTTCAATCCAGCAAGTGCGCATTTTTGAAACGATTCTTTTCGATGTGTTTTTAGAAGATTTCCAATAACAGTTTGATCTTCTTCTTGCGATAATTTGACACCTTCAAGATGAGTAGGCCTTCCACTGTTCAGATACTTGTTCAGTGGATAATAATCGTTGTTCATCTTTTTTTCGGAAAAGGTGGACTTTCTCAATGCCTCGTTTGGTAAAAAATGAAAAATATGAGACGGTCATGTTTATAAGTATGTAAATATGAAGCTCTTAAATAAAAAGCCTGCGGCTGTATACACTTATTTCACCAGCAGATGTCGTCCTTTTTGGTATTCCAATTCCACTTTCACTTCCGTCTGCTCTAGACTATATGTTGTATTTATATATTTTGTTTAATAAATTCATTTGCCGTGTATTTAATACGATATGTATATCCCACATTGTTGTTGTCGAATAAATTGGACCTTATATATCAACCTTTTTACTCACTGACAATATATTCATGTGCAATTCTGCATTTAGTTACGTGATTTTCCGAAAGAATTGCAATCAATTTTTTTCAAATCTGATTGACAGAGAATAGTAATAGCGTAATAGATGTATTCATAATTTTTACTTTATTGAGTTAGAAAGTCTACAGCTTTTGTCAACTCATATTAGTGTTGGGGCGAGATGAAACCCTCAAACCGTTATGATTTGTTTTTGCAAAAATAGTTTTATCATTATTTTTGTTTCTTACTTGGAGATGATGTGGCAACCCTGGGATAGGAAATATTTTTTTTAAAGTGGTAAATTCAAATCTCAAAGGAATTTTCTGTTTGAATCAAATATTTATTTGAAAACAAGTGTCCTTTAAAATAAATCTTTTTAATCAATTCACATTCAACATAAATATGGTTTTGGAAGTATTATTCATTTCTAATCTGAATTTTAAATGGAGTTTGCGTAAAGATGTTTATATAACAGTTAAGTTTAGTTTGTTATTACTTATTGTAAGTGGTTCAAGCCTCCAAAAGATGTATTTTTATTGATAGCACCCCTGTCATCCATAATATTTTGTCGTTGTTGAATCGAATAACGTTTCAGATATCTTATTGCCCTAGTAGATGCACTGCGTACAAAATGCGTACAGTACGGGTATTCATATGGGAAAGACCGTTTCTGTTCGCACTTTGTACGAAGTGCAACTACTAGGTTTCTATTCGAATATCTGAATCGATATGTATGAAAAGAAATACCGTACCGTGATATTTATCATCATCTTCGATTTTATTTGCGAATTTTCCTAATTCATTCACACGCACATTCACATTTAGTCATTAATGGATGGTTATAACAAATTCATTATTTATAACGAATAATACTTCTAAAACCAGAATATTTCTTTAATTTCCCATGCTTTAAAAATTTTAACTTGCTAATAGAGCTATTTTAAAAAAATTACGATTACAATTTGCCTGAAAAATGAGCTTACAAATTGAGTTCTTATTTTCAAATGTCAGTAAGTCTTTATTTAAAAAAAAAGTTAGCATGATTCTCGATGTTCTGAAATGGTGCATTTTGGCATAGTTTATGGTTGATGACAAAAAAAAAATTCATAGCCGTACAGTACATGGCTATTTTTAGATTTATTGCGATTCATTACGGCACCAAATCCTTATTGTCCACTGAAATCAGAGGTATATACTATATGGAGGGAACAGAAAACATACCACAAAGCATATAGGCCTATTGGGACTATAAGGATGTGTACGGATGTGTACCTCCTATTTTTTCTTTTTATATATATTTTTTTTTTCAGATAAAAGGGGATTATACGCTTCATTATCTCCATATTTTAAACCGTTAAATTGAAAATAGTAAGTGCCAGACAAAGGGGCCGTAAAAATGCCGGATTTTAAGTCCATGGCTCCGCCCACGTTGAATCGCTCTATTTCAAAAGGGACGATGGTTTGGTTAGCGGAAAAACTGGTATTCCGGAGGATGTGAAAGTGGACACTCTTCGTTTTCACTTCAATGTTTCCAATGGAGGACTCCATACCTACGAAAATGCATTGTTAAATTATTATTTTTTTCAAGATATAGTTTTAATATTAGTATAAATGCAAAGACTTACTCCAATTTGAATTTTTTGGTTGTTGAAATCTGCAGTAAACGACCTTAACCTTGCCTTTGCCAAGTTCGTCTTTGATACCATGTACCAGGTAAAAGCCATTCAAAGTGTAACCCAACTTCCCCAAGTCGGTACAGTTGGTAGGGGGACCAAGAAATCGGTTTGCAATGACCTTTTCTTCCCCAGATTTCTTCTTTTCTTTTCCGCTATATTGGAAATACAATTATACTAATGAAATATATATTTTTTTTCTATTTGATAGTGAGTTAATTTAAATATAATAATGATTTTTATTAAAAATTATCTGACCGCAAAATATGTGGTGGAAGCAAGCGTACAGGGCGTTTCGGACGACCAAAAACCTTGTCAATTGTCTTCATTTTTGCCAAAGATGATTCGAGCAGCGAAACTCGATTTGTCAATAAATTGATATTATTTTTGTCTTCAGCAATCGTATTCTTCGTGATTTCTATTTGTTTTTCTTGTTTCTCGTTTTTATCTTCAATTATC
This sequence comes from Chydorus sphaericus, assembly GCA_030141595.1. Classification (NCBI taxonomy): domain Eukaryota; kingdom Metazoa; phylum Arthropoda; class Branchiopoda; order Diplostraca; family Chydoridae; genus Chydorus; species Chydorus sphaericus. The sequence goes on along the minus strand of CM057932.1, from coordinate 112,269 downwards.
GACATTCGGTCACTAAGGGCTGGGCAATCTTCCTTTACGTGTGGCCATTCAGACGCATGTGTAACATCTTCATTGGGGGCCGCGCCTTTACAGTTGACTGGTTTTCGAAGTAAAGATGAAATAATACTAAATATTTTAGAAGAAGAATGGAAAGCTGTTTTTCCATTTTTTTCAATCCTCAAGAACAAAAATGTAGATTCCTTGCGAAAGGAATAATGTTTCAAATACCTGATCCTTCTTTCAAAGCTATACAAGAACACTGGGAAATCCTGTTATAATTTACCTTTTGAATATATTTAACAACGCCCACGTCATCCTGAACGTAGGCGTTTTTAAATCTCCCAATTTCAATTTATTCATAAATACATTCAGCATAGTATCCTCAATCCTCATTTTACATTAATAACAACAATAAACGATAAAAATAGTGAAAATATTAAAATTTAAAATTGTATTATTTCAAAATGTGGTTTGAATGGAAAATTTCAGTTAAAAGGAAAAACGGAAATACCTAAACCGATTTCATATTCCGGAAACAATAAATTTATTGACGTCGATACGTCATTTTACATAACGACGAAATCCAAATAAAATATTCACCAATCAAACAAAGCAACAAATTCTCTATGTTGATGAACACCATTTTATTCAATTAAATTCAAAATTTAAATCAAACATGAAGCTGGTTGCTTAATTATATAAAATACAGCTCTATTGTACTCGAATTGTATTTTAGGTAAACACAATTTGATTTTTAACAATATATTTTAATTTATATTGATTGCTGAACTTATCCAGCTATAGGGCTCGACATTAGGTACTACTCAATGGTTTGATATGATAAGATAGGCCCACCATATAGTTCGGTAGTAGATAGGCCTACCGTGTAATTCGGTTGGGAATAAATATGATACTATACAGTGAGATACGATTCAGCGCGTGCCAAATTCGTCCAATATCAGCTTAATCATAGTTCAACTACATACCAACACATCATCCCTAGTTTTTGTAAAATTCAGTTTTTCATTGAATGGATTCAGATCCAGATTAATTAAATCTTAATCTATTGAATTGATTTTAAAAAATCAACTTGAATTTGAATTAATTCAGATTCAACTATAATTTTCTTTAAAATTTTAACTTAAGTACTGGATAGTTCATCAGTTTCTATTATGGCAAATTATTAGAATTTAATTAGCAAATAATTGAATCGATTGAAAATTCAGATTTGCCTATTTTTAAACGGCGTTTTTTCTTTGGCTTTTTAGAGTATGTTTAGAATGGTTGGGACCTCTGAGGTTGCTCTTTTTCTCTCTTTCTTGCTCTACCTGTAAAGGACAGATTCAATTCCCCGCTCTAAAAGAGCAAAAATCGTCCTTATCTCTTGGGCCACTCTTGCCATTTACTTCCAAAATAATTTTTTTTTCTTCCCAAAACCTTAAAAAAAAATGTATAAATAAAGTTTAAAGTTCATTAAACTCGCACAACCTTTGAAACTGTCCAGAATCTTTTTTACACACGAAAAAATATATATAAATTTGGGAAACTCTACGACGTGTCGTCCCTGGAAGAGATGTCAAGACGTTGGCAGACGACCCGCAAACGATACATATCGGACTTATCGGCATATGGCTTGTATGTGTTTGTATGGGGATTATCAAATCGATACATACGAATAGGCATCGATACCTTGAAATCTTTTCGCAGCAATGTTTTTGCTCTAAAAAAATTGCTCTAACAAACCAAAGAAAAAACGCCAAAAATGAATTGATTCGAATTCAGATTCTTCCTTTGAGAAAAAAATGCTTTAGAAACTGGGACTGCAGAGCTTAAATGTCTTACAAAATCTTAACTAAGTAAATTTAATAACAAAAGACTTTCTGTGTTTAAGTTATTTATTGACACTTTCAATTAATAATTGATTCTACGCTGAAAAGATTTTTTAGTTTAAAACGAAAGCATCACATTTTAAGAATGGAAAATGGAATAAACTGTACCATAACAATCTTATTTCAACCACCCCACGGCTTGTTTAAGCTTGGCATTATTATTGATTTTTAGTTAATTAGAAAACCGTTAACAATTTAGTCTACTGTAAGTGCATTTCATCAGAACTCGAAGTGTAACTAAACAACGTAATAAGTAACACGTGACTCTACAAGCAGGATTGATAAAACATATACAAACAAACAAAAAAGCTGTGGAATTTATAATAATAACTGATAAGAGCACACGGGAAAAAAGTCTGGACTAGTACGGCATTATGAATTAAAGATCGGACATCATAGTTCGAAAGTATCCACAGTGTTACAACTGTTACATAACTTGTAAAGCATAAAGAGTCACCTAAAAATTACCCTATGATGTCCTACAAAGGAGTATTTCTTCAATGTTTTCTATTCATGGTAACCGAACAGATTTTACCTATAGCAAAGAGGGAGTATATGCTTCTAAAAAACAGTTTTAATAATATGACGTCTAGATATACAGTACGTTAAGTTTGCCTACAAATAATAAATGTAGTATTAGGGAAATATCATAGAAAATAGCACTGATGTGTTCTATTATTTCTCATGGTGGAATTCAGGGACTTTTGGCATCAATCTCAGCCCAGATTGATAACTGCTCCGACAACTTTACGCCTTGCACCTGCAGCAGTACAACATCTCTCCAATGGACTGTAACCTGTAATAGAGCTGTTCTATCTGAAGTTAAAACAGCATTCGAAAGCGCGCTAACGGTTTCCATCTATCGATTAGAGCTAACACCAAGTGAAACGGATAATATCATCCCAGCTAATTTGATAGGTGAAAAACAGGTAGAAAGATATATTATTTCATTCAAATAAAAACTTTCAATAATCATATAAATTTAATAAAAAGTTGGAAACATTGGCTATTCTATGCCCAAATCGACAAAATAACCCTCTACGAGTAGATATTGACTCTTTCCGCTCGTCATCCGAATCATTAAATGTTGTTAGCATCGAGAAATGTGACCTAAGCCGTCTAGATTGGTCATTCCTAACCGGTTTTAATAATTTGGCGGAATTGTCTGTTCAATACTCATCAAATCTTCATCAAACTTTCGCCACTCTCCCATCTCTCCCCAGTCTAACTCAATTCGACCTTTACTCAGTGACGGATTTGAATCAATTGGTCGCTTTTCCTCGTCTAACTTCTGGAGGAATTGTTAGCTCTTCCATTCACTACAATTACGATCTTGGAGACGAGGCTATGTCTAGAATTCTGGATTGGTTACTGCCGACTTCCGCTTCCACAATGACTTCTCTAAGTCTTGCTGCCAACAGTCTAAGTGTTATTCCTCAGCAAATAAGAGATTTCACTAACCTCGAGATTTTAAGCATTTACAACAATTTGACGCCTATAACATCAGTCAACAGCGGATCTTTTAATTTACCGAAAATTCGTGGTCTTTACTTGGACAACTCCGTCATTGGCAGCCTACAAACAGGGGCTTTTCAAGGTAAATGATTTAAGCTTATGTTTTTATTTAAAAAAAACTTCAGCAGTGAAAATATTGTTTAATCATAAAGGAGATTTCAGTACTGCTTACGTAGAAATGTATCGTAACAGTATAACACGGTTTGAAGCTGGAGTTTTTCGAACAATGCTTCGCCAAATGGCTAATTCATCTGGGCGTCTGGAGATGTATGCAAGTAAGAGTTAATAATTTAACATCTAAATAAGATAAATGGAATTTATTTTAATATTTTATTAATTTTTTAGATCCTTTTGATTGCACCAGCGATCCTTGTCACTTAGCTTGGCTGATCCGAGACGAACCAGAGCTACTATCTGCCATGTGGTCCACTCAGTGTTCAAACGGAACCTATTTTCATGAATTGAACCCTGCTTCTTTCCAAAACTGCTAGTCGCTTTTACTTAAAATATAGAATAGACAAAAAAATAATAATGAAATAGTACGTAGCCCCTTTCATGTGTAACCTCAATTAATGCTTAGTTTCGGTTTTACGGAAATAAAGAAAACAAATTATTGTGTTGACATCTTTTATAGAGCTAATACATCTTTTCTGAAGATAAATATTCTTCAGATAGACTAAAATGTAAAAGAAATCAGGCGTACATAATGGTTTGATAAATGTTTTGCCTGCGTTTAGGTATAAAACCGAAGTTATTGAATCCTTTTTTTTAATATAAAGCGGATGCACGGACCAAAAAAAATGAGAGACTATTCCATAATCGAGTCTAATCCAACATTTTCAGTCCCCAAAAATAGACAGCGTTGAAATACTAATTTGTAATTAGGCTACACTAAGTGTCTCGATTTCAGCTTAATTTTCATTATGCAGACAAACAAAATAATAATAATAACTGTGAGCAATTGAACGACTATTGTGATGAGACTGTATGTGGAGAGTGATGAGAATGTAGGTGGAGCCATGGACATTACTTTGGGTTGCTTTACAGCTTCTGTTCCAGTCATTTATCATTTTGATTTTTCATTTGTGAAAACGGGTTGGACAGGAGCGATTGACTTTTATATTCAATTGAACGAAATTGCTTTTATGGTTCCATTTGTATTTCAGAATATGCCAATGAAATGATAAAATAGCAAAAAGTAATACAATGAATAGGATTTATCAATATTTGTTAAATTAGTAAAAATTCAAAATTTAATATCCTCTTCCACAAGCCAGCCAGTAAAATATGAATAACTATAATACCCACCGACTAATATACCAGATCCAGACTTATATACATACAATTCATCATTTTCTTTCAACTGAAACGACCTGACCAAAGACACAAAAAGGGTTGATCCATTTTGACTGTGTACATGATGAGCATTTTGCCGAATGGCGGATTTAAACGCAAACGAAATTTGGAAATTTGAGTCACGACTAAGAACAAATGCATTGAATATAAAATGGTAAGTTCCGGCTACTGGTGCTGTAAATATTCCAGAGCTTTTGTTCATGGCCCCACCTATATTAAGGTGTTCTGTTTGGTATCTGATGAACCTATCTCCAGAATCGGGGCCATACTGACATAAAAGTGAACATAATTGGTTTTCACTTCGACTTTCCCGATCTCGGTCTGAAAACCTTTTTTAATAGTTGTTAAGTAATCTCAGAAATTCCAATGGTTATTATTTGACTTACCATGGGGATTGTCGTTTTCAATCTGCTGCTGGTTAAAAGCACAATAAATGACTGCAACTCTTGGCTTGTTCGATTGGTCTTTGCCTTTTACCAAATAATAGCCGTTTAGGGTGTATCCTATCTTCCCTAACTCGGAACAGTTGGTGGGAGGGCCGGTAAATGGGTAAACGCCATTTTCTTTTGATTCTACATTGGAATATGTTTTCTTCTTTGGGTTGCTGTTATTATTAAAAAGTTAGTTATAATGTACCATAATGCTAATTTAAAAATCTTTTTTTAATTTGACCTAGGAATTAGACGATAAGGACGTTTTGGTCTTGCGATAACTTGAATGGCTTTTGTTTTTTGATTGGTGATTGGCACAAACTGCTCGAGCTGTGCAACGCGGTCATTAAGCTTTTCTATTTCTTTCGTCTGTCCATCCATTGTAGTCTTCAAAACTACTACAGTATTTCTTTTTTCTGTTGCACATTTTCACTTTCGATTTTTGACATTCGTTCAGTTACATTGCGACCATCAATATAATGTAAGTTATCCATATCTAAAGTTTCAACTCCTTTTACCAAATAGGGGAGATCAAGTAGAAGTACCAGCCCAAGGAAAAGCAAAAATGTCTCTTCTTTTTTCATTTTTTGCGTGAAAAAATGTCGATGACACTCGTGTATTTTTCAGTCAAAACCGTTGAGTTCAATTGATCTAGCAGGAATAACTAAGAGTGGTAATCGAAGCTATCGACGGTTTCGTTGTAGCTTTCTGGTTATACTTCGGATGGTTTACGTGGCCGTTTTCCCATCATCCTTCCCATCTCTACTTCAGCCAATCAAAATTTACAACGTCAAAGCAAACTGTTTTTCTTTTATATCTTCCACGTTGTTTTGAGTGGATTTCCCCCTGTGGCTAGTTTGCTAGTATTTTTTGAACATGTTTTATTAGTATAATTTATATTGGCATTGTTCTTAAAATTAATTGTTAAATTCGTTCGTGAATTAATTAAAAAAAATTTAGTCTGAATTTGTAATCGATTCAAATTTATCAGAATGTATTAATTCCATTAAAATATTTAGTAACCATGGTAACAGATGGTAACTGGTGGAAAGTTTCCCAAGTGATATAGACAATTTTATTGAAAATAGCTTTAACTATACACTTTTCACTAAGATAAAAAAGTGCTAGTGGTTTAATGGGCGAATCAGGGGTCTATCTCCACTGTGTATATTTTTATTATATGAAAAGATCAGCAGTAAACCTTGTTTCATTTCATCATTCTAAATAAAAGTGAAAATTGCTGGAAAGTTTTAAAAATATGAGCATTTTATGTTTTGAACTACAAAATCTCTGATGGTAAAACTAACATCATAATAATTTCCAGATCCGGCAAATCGACATCCGTCCCTGATCTATAAGCCAATGGCCTTTCGCCATACCAGTTATGATGTAGAACTGGATTTTTTTTAAAGCGCATTTTCAAATATACTGTAGGCTACATACCAATCAATTAATAATACCTATAGCACTTCTCTTCTGTCAAATCTGGGAGACAGTTTTCAAACTTTTTTTTTTGCTTTCAACTAAAATTATAATGTTGAAAATGGAAAAAAGAAATATCTCATTTTTTCTTCGTTTTTTCCTTATACTACAGCTGTATTCCGTATTTCAATTCACGGCAGAGGCAAACAAAAATCAGGTACTGACAAGCGAAAATGCTTTGAAACTAAGCAACATTAATCAATTGGCAAGCTTCAATGAACGACTGTCACAAGTAGAGGTTGAAAACCAGCAACAAAAAAACGAAATTCGCCTTTTGAGGACTACAGTAGAGGAAGCAAGAAATATTATCAATGATCTGAGAAGCCGCATCGAACAACTTGAAGTACCTCAAACTTCCACTAACCAAACTCACCAGTTACAAAAGACTGTTGACAACCCAGGCTGTCAAGAGAAACCAAAACAATTGAAAGAGGTACATGAAATTCAAAGTAAATTTTTAATGGTTGTATAAAAATAAACTCCTTTTTTCAGGGGCTAGATAACATGGGGCAAGATTGTTTGGATAAAGAAAAGAGACTATCTAGTTTGGAATCTAAACACGAAAATAAATTTCGTCAATTAGACGAAGAAATCGGTTTATTGAAAAGCAAGTTTCATAACCAAAAAATTCAACACAAAAGAGAAGCAACCACCGTGAAAAAGAATTCAGCAAAAATTTGTTCTGATAGCAGTAGGCTATGCACGTTTCTATATCCCGATCATCCGGATGCGAAGATCGCAAAAAGTGGTTCATCCTACAACAAAACCATTCAAGCGTCCCTCATTTCGCCATCATTTTCTGATTTACCAACTAACTGTAAAGAACTTAATCTTCTTGGCCACACGCTAAATGGATTCCATTTGGTCAAACGCGAAGAAGAAAATGGTAAAAAGTTAACGGCTATCTACTGCAATTTTCAGGAACTCAACAAAAGTGAGTACAAAACTACATTTTAAAAAATAACTAAGTTGTTATAAATTTCTTATTATTATGTACCCTACAGTTTCGGAAACCTTTGTTGGAAACGTTCAAATAGCTACAAAAATCGTTCATTTTTATGTTCAACGGGAAACAGCTTTTCAGGGAGAAAATTCTATAATTCCCTTTGAGTTAGAAGTATTAAATATTGGAAAATCCATGAATATATCTACTGGAATATTCACCGCCCCCGTAAATGGAATTTATCATTTTTAATTCTCTGGAAGAAAAATGTGGGATTCAGATTACGTTACCGTTACCATTCAAGTGAATGGAAAATCTGTCGGGTCTTCATTTGCTGATGATGTGAAAAAATTTATTACCATGACTTTGAATGCTTCCTTTCGTTTGAAAGCAGGAGATACAGTAAATCTGTTTCAAGAAAGTGGTGCTATACACGATGACAGTGGTCATTCCACCCATTTCACTGGTTGGCTTGTTGAGGAAAATTTGGTTATTGCCTAAGATATTGTTTAGAAAGGAGAATACTATTTTCAATTCATTTATTTAAAATATACCAATAAATTGACTTATTGGTATATATAAAAAACGTATTGAAAATATTATTGGCATTATAGCATTTTTTTGTATCCATTTTTAAAATGGCCAGCTTTACCCAGCCTTAAACATATTTTTCTTTAAGATAAATAACAGTTTCTATTGGACTGTACTGGTGAAAGATTTATTATTGTTTCTATATGTTTCATTCACATTTTCGCAATTTTAGTATAACTTTCTTCTTTTTTTCTGTTGAATTTAGGTTTGGAATTGGTCAAAAGCAAATAAAAACAGTTAAACTGTATGATTCATGTTTCAGAAGATTTGTATTTTTTATTTAAACGATTAGTTATCATTTTTAAGGGAATAGGTAACAGAATTTGATAAAACTCAAAAATCAAATCCTCATTTCAGATATTCAAAACCTAGTACGTGGGAGGGTAGTATTAATATAATTTATTAATTCAACTATAAAAATAATGAAATAAAATTAAGAATGGCTTCGAAAATAAAACTTGAATCGTACGTTTTATTAATAGCTCAAAGAATTGTATAAATGTGAAAAGGGTGTATCATCTAAATATGACTATGGAGCAATACGATAGCAATTAAGTGAAAAGAACATTTTATTACTGCTACGCTTAAAACCATAATATTTTAAGTGAAAGACATAAAAATATATAAAATATATAAATCGGATGTACCATAACCAATAAGATATACAACCAATAATTTTTCATTATCCAGACCAGCAAACATTAGGAAAAAAGGACATAGGCAGTCTCAAAAAAACCGACAGCGGCGAAAGATTGAACACAAAAGTGTCTTGTCTTCAATAAATGATTATGCAGATGAACAAAATAATGATAACCGTGAGTAATGTATATATTTAAAAAAAAGTAAAAATAGCAATTATTTTTAAAATTATATTTTATAGGTTTTGTTCGGATTTGTATTGATTTTAGCTGCATTTATTTCAACCAAAATAATAAAACTTACAAGAAATAATGCAATGGAAATTCATAGAAAAACTATACGAAATTTTGGAGCGAATAAGTAATTTATTATTTTAAAACCTTGTTTACCAATTATGATGGTTAATTAATGGTTTATGTTTATTTAGAGACTTTCGGACACCTCAACTAATAAGGCTTAAGCAAAAAATGAAATCTAAAAAATAGATGACAAAATTAAAATAATTTCCTTCTGATTGAAAAAAGTGCAATAAAAATTTTTATTTTAAAACGCAATTAATTTAATTCGAAAGTTTATTTCCCTAAAGTAGAAATAAAGCGGCTAGCCCTCTCTCAAACTTAATACTATGAAAGCAAAAAAATACAAAAAAAACTTCATGTCCAACTTTTGACGAAGTTAAGATATGTGATTTGTTATTGAAATAAAATATGTTGTTTCGGTTAAAACTGACAATTTTATTTTTAACCGAGTAATGTAAGACGATACATTTAAACTACTTTTCCCAGAAATTGTATTCTTTCACCAGAAGTGCATAACGTCACTAATAAGTAAAAATTATATTGGCTAAAAGTGCGCCTAAGACTTTAAAAAGTGAATTCCATTTGTTTGGTCAGTGCATCGGACAAAATGACACAAAAGGCACTATAATTCAGGCTATTACAATATCTTCTTCAACCAGCCAGCCAGCAAAGTTAGAATGAGAATCGTATGGACCTCCTCCCGCAATTATACCAGAGGTACCAGGAGGCTTGTACAAAGAAACTTCATCATTTGCATTCAAATGGCAGGTTCTAACCAGGGACACAAACTGTGTTGAACAGTTTGGGCAATCCATTTTAGTATATAGATGAAGAGTACCACCAACCCCAATTGCAATAATGAAATTGGTCCCAAGATTATGTACTATAGCATTGAACTGAAAATGGTAAGTGCCAGCAACTGGGGCAGTAAACTTACATTCGCTCATGGCACATCCCACATTCACATCCATTCTTTTGAATGGTAGATTTCCCGATTCCAAATTTTCTGTCATGGCCACATAGAAATAGACGGGCTGTGACTTCAGTTCCACGTTCCCAATATGAGTCTGTGTAACTAATCATATTAATTAATACTTAGTGATTAATAATTTTTATTCCAGCTTTAATTCCGCTTTACCTTGTTTTCCCAACATTTCTTGTGCTTGATGGAATGCGCAATAAACGGTCATGACTTTATTTTTGTTGGATGGATCGCTGCCTTTAACCAGGTAGTAGCCATTTAGAGTGTGACCAAGCTTTCCTAGATCTGAGCAGCTCGTTGGAGGACCGTAAAATCTGGCACCAGCAGTATTATTGTCGCCTTCATTTTTGCTATTTTGGTTAACAGAACCAATTGATTTTTCTTCACTTGGGTTGCTTACTGAATTGAAAACTGGGTTGTATGAACGAATGCTCGATTTGATTGTACTTAGAGCTTCCGGATGATCTGGATGGGCAAAAGTGCATAAGCGGCTGCTCTCGGAACATTGACTGTTTATCCATTTTTCTCCAACTGAATTTGAGTTCGAATTAATAAAGTTTTTATTTTGACTGTTGGCGGAGTTTCTTGCGCTTAGAGCATCTGGATGACTTGGATAGTAAAACGTACATAAGCGACTACTATCAGCACATTGGTTTTTCCTCAACTTTGCTGATGCTGTATTTCCTGCTTCCCTTTTATTCCGAGTTTTACTATTAGTGAGATTTTTCAAAGATTTTTTTGCATTAGAATAGTTGCGAGCTGAATTCTCGAGTCGTTCGATGTGTGATTTCAGATGGTTGACAGCTTCATGCTCTTCGTCTACTTTGGTCGTTAAACTTGCGATGGCTTTCTTGTCTTCTGATACAACAGTCTTCAAAAGAGAGATTTCGGTTTTGTGCTGCTGGTTTTCAGCTTCTATTTTGGACATGCGGTCATTTAAATTTAGTCCATCGCCATTGTGCACTTCTTGCGAAATAAAATTTTCTTTTGCTACTACTTCAAAATACAAATTTAAGCACAAACCAATGAGAAGAACCAATTTCAGAGACATTCCCAATTGCTTTAGATTTCTCTGTTTCATCTTCGACGAAAAACAAATATCTCTACTATAATCGGATGTTTTAGTGGAACTGAAAAAAGGACTTGGTATATTATTGGATTTGGCTTACAAACGCTTTCGTTCCAGCTTCCATGATGCGTGATGACGTGTGAGCATTATGGCCATTTTCTCTTCTTTTAACCAATAGACTTTGAATACGAATCAAGTATTTGGGTGCTCTCTGACTTTTTCGTTCGTTCTATAGGTTCCACGTCGCACTGGCGCAGTTCGTTTTCCTTAATTCTTACCAATATCACGAGGCTTTGTAAAATATTATTATATTGTATTACGAACATGTGTTTTAATCAACAGTGTCCGTTGCATAGTACATTTCTTATAGTTTCTATCTTCAGTTTATCTTGATTTTAAATATTAAAAAAAGGTTTTATGCGACGGCAATACATTTAACAGAAAAAAATGAAAAGTTAATATGATTACAAAATATTACTATTATAATATATTAATAACCCATGTTATTTTTTTGTGGCCGACACTTAACAGCCAACTCTACTAAACTCACTATGATTTACCTGACTAAAAAAGGGCGCTAATGAATGTCATCGCTAACTTAAAATCAACAGTAAAAAGACTTTGGGGGAAAAATATTTTAAGTTCCAAAGAAAATATCAGTAAACATTAGTGAGGGGTTAACCACTCAAATTGAGGGTTTCCGCATATTACTAGCTATTTTTTTTTTACTTTTCCTTGTTTTTTTATTCGTTTACTTTTATTAGTAATTTCCCATATGGATTTAAAGGGTTTAACGAATTTTTTGCGAGCGTAAACCCCCTCAGTTTTTGTTCTATATACCTGTCTAAATATACCTACCTACCTACCTATAAACCATTAAAATAGATAATATTCATACAAGCAGTACCAAATCAGTCAGTTCTAAATTATATATTTTTTTAGATTCTATTCAATGCAGATTTTTTTAAAATTGCTTTCAACACGAGAATCGAAATCATATTCACTATTCTTTGTTCGTACATTGGTTACAGAAAATCAAAATTAAACTATTCCAAGGTCTACAAATAGTTTATGTTCCTGATGGACCCAGGCTATTATCATATATTTTCTATAATTTATTTGTATTTTGTAGATCCGCATTTCTTTTTAATCTAGCGCCTCGTCGCGCTCGTCTTTTGTCGCCTTATGTGACGTAAATCGAGTTGCTGTTAAGCCCGCATCCTTCTCATACAGTCCCAGTTCCGCTCAAATCCTCATGTCAAATGGATTCTTATTATCGGAGACTGACGTATTATTGCTTATATCTCGACATCGGAAATAAACAAGGAATTTCCCCTTTTAAAATTTAAGTCTTAGTTCCAAGCCGAACAGTTTGTTTATGTTTAAGCGTCCTAGTATTTGTCACGGCATGTAGTCATATCCATTTTTTTTACAATTACCTTACAAGAACTTTTTATTTCACACGCTTGATGGTAGAGTCTTTTTCTAATGAATAAAAAATCTATCCATTCGCTATATTACAGTGTGTATTTAAGAAAATCGTTGAGCAACCGAGCAAACATTTTAAACTTTGATATCTTGTTTGATGCAACCATAAGGCTTAGCAACAGCTATACAATTTTGAATGTTTATAACGCCAGCTCTTCGTATGTAGACCAAGAGCCGACAGCAAAAAATCTGCGTCGTGAGATTAAGAAGGTTTGATGCTTCTATGATGAAGAGAAAAGTCCCCTCTTCTCCAAAACCTAAGTCTTGCGTCATACGAATGGTGTAAGACGTTGTCAAAGTAGGGCAAACAAGGAAGAAAATTCCGTCATAAGACTAAAAGAAAATATTAGCACCATCGAAAAGAGGGAAAAAACTGAATCTAAATGTATGACGTAAGACGGTCATTTCCGGGGCCTTACACTGTCAAGACGTCAGTGTGTGTAACGAAAAACGTCGGTATGCCTGACGATAATTTCATATTTGATGATGATAACTTTATATGCATCACAGGAAGAGTTTTCAAATGTTGTTTGATGCTGCCATTTGACGATAGTTTCTACATCACTGCGTATGAGTTATCTTAGCAGAACGGATGCCACTCGCATTCAATCTGCAGCATGAAGGCCAGAAGACATATGATCGTTTGTTATCACATATGAAATGGCGTGTTCGAATGAGCTAGGGCTCGAATGATGTTGACTAACACCAGTATAGTGTGTATGTTTATAAACTGCGTCTTTTAGAAGTGTAAATTTATTTATATGAAGAGAGTCAGTGAGTTATAGTAGTCAACATATTCGAATTTTCAGTTGATTAAATTGTTTGAAATTTTGTCAGTAAATTTGTAAGCTAAAACTAATTATAATTGCTGTATTTTTAAATGATCAAACATTTCTTCGTAAAATTGTGTTAGAGAGAATCAAGAGAAATATGATTTATTTGCAGCAAGTTGTATTGCTCATTATATCTTGTTATTTTCTTAATACCGAATGCACATCAGACTACACGACTGATGAAGATCCGACAGATGTAAGTGACACTAATATGCAGTATAATCTTATTTCTATCATCTACAAAATATGTGGATAATTCTGGTATAGAACTTATTTACATGTAGCCTAAACACATTCTAATAAGTAACATTGTATGCTAGTGTTAAAATAAAAAAAAATGGTAAATAATTTGGTTTGTATAATAATTGTATATGCATATTTTTACAAAGAGTATGGAAATTTTTATTAATGCCTCTTAAATTCCCTAGGAAACAGAGGTTGATGTTATTGAAGGTGACATTCTATTCTATATAACAAAATATGATGAAGGAACTCAAGGTGCTGCAGTTCATTCAAACAGAGTATGGACTAACGCAACACTTCCATACCAAATTTCTGAGGAATATGGTAATGTTATTTTACCGAAACTTTCCAACCAAACAAATAAAAAATAAATTTTTATTCAAAATATTGCTTATAAATCGATCCCCCAAAAAATAATTACAAAATAGGTCCACAAACTTGAACATTTAATTGTAATTCTCAAGTATTTATCAATCCTGTTTAGACAAAACGCAAGTGGAAGAGATTAAATTTGCCATGGAGGCATTTGAAAACAAAACCTGCATTACATTTAAGGAAAGAAAAAATGAAACACTATACATAAATATTGTGAAGAAAACTAGCAAAAGGTGATTCTAACATATAATTGTTCTCTACTTTGAAAAAAATGCTATTATATACGTGTCTTCAGAGCCGGATGTTTTAGTCCTATTGGTTGTCAAGGCAGACGAGCACAGGTTCTTATCCTTTCGGACGAGTGCATTGTTTCACCTGGAACAGTGAAACATGAACTTATGCACGCCGTTGGTTTTGCACACGAACAAAGCCGTACTGATCGAGACGACCACGTGAAGATTCACTATGGAAATATAATAAATGGTACCTTATATATGTCGCTTCCTACATAAATAAAAGGAACGGATTTATTTAATTACTAATTTAACCATATAAATTAACATCTGCAGGGACGGACAATAATGATTTTAAAAGGTATGGCGAAAATCTAATTCGCCTCCTAAATACCTCCTACGATATAAGTAAATTATTGTATTCTTTAATATAAAGATTTTAACATGATTTAATATGTATTTTGTAAATGATAGAATCAATCATGCAATACAAATGGAATGAGATGGCAATCGATAGGAACCTGCCGACAATCACTGCTAACGACGGACAAGTGATTGAGAGAGCTGAAGATTTCTCCAGAGTGATTATTCATTTTTTGATTAATTTATTTTAATAGTTTTTTTTCAATATTATTATAATCATTGTAATTATAATAATTTAATAGACTGACATCTTGGAAATCAATCGTCTCTACAAATGTGATCCAGGTAGAATTTTTTAGTCAAACATTATTATTTTAATATTACTATTATAATTATATATTTAAAATTCGATTATTAGGACAATACAGTTGGGGACCCAGCGATAATGGTCAAATCCAGCAGGCAAACAACTGCAGTTTCTTTGGCCAAGATATCCACCATCAAGAATGTTCTAGCGAAGAATGTACTGCTCTTTGCCTTGCCAATTCCCTCTGCACACATTTTACCTGGGACTCGGAGGATAATTGTTACCTTAGCACAAGTTCTTCTTTCATCGATATTTATCCATACAAAGGAGCCATTTGTGGGCACATAATTCAACGACATTCTAATTATTCCTGGCGGGATTGGAAAGATGGGAAAATCAAATGGGCCCCTCGTTGCGATTTTTTTGGGTTGGACTTTCATCAGCAAAAAACTGGATATAAAGAATGTGGGGAACTTTGTCTTAATAATACCAAGTGCACACATTTCACCTGGGAATGGGAGGGTAATTGCTACTTGAAAACACTTTCCAAAACTGTAAATGTTTACCCATACGAAAAGTCCATTTGTGGATATGTAAACCGACGCGATTCTATTATTCCCTGGCAGGATGGAGAAAACAAGCAATTGAAGTGGGCTAAAGATTGTGACTTTTTCGGCTACGACTTCCATCAAGCAAAGAGCAAAGATAAAGAATGTGGTGGTCTTTGTCTTTCCTATACTAAGTGCACCCATTTCACCTGGGATTGGGAGGGAAATTGCCATCTGAAAGCAGCACCCAACTCTACAGCCGCTTACCCATTTAAAGGGGCTGTTTGTGGGTACGTTACTCGACGTCAAACTGCTAATTTAATTTGGAAAGATAGGAACAGTGGAAAAATAAAATGGGCAAGGGGATGTGATTTCTTTGGGTATGATATCTCCGAGAAAAAAAGTAAAGAAGAAAAATGTAGTGGCCTTTGCCTTGCTAATCAAAACTGTTCTCATTTTACCTGGGATCCGGATGGTAACTGTTACTTAAAGAACGCCCCGAAATCTGTAAGCATGTATCCATTCAAAGGAGCTGTATGTGGATACATCGCGCAGCAGCGTAATTAAATTAAGGATAAGAGGGATTGGGTCGGCACTGTTATGCCAAGGAAATGTTTCGACTGGATATAGATATTTGTTATAGCTTAATAACACTATTTACATGTTATATGATGTGTATTAAAATTGTAATAAACTATTAAAAAATGAATTAACTTGGGTGAAAATGTATAGTTATACATTATAGATATATTTTGGGCAGTAAGCATAGCTAATGTGTACTTTTTAACCCTTCCATTTTTTTGCAACAACAAAATCAATTCAGGAATGCGAGGTTTTTCTTTGTTTATAGAATCACCATGACACTTCCCGTACAAAAAAATTAAGCTTTCCATCGCGCCCGCTGGACGAGCTAAGATTGTGTCAAACTAAATTTTGGCCAAGGCTGCTTAATTCTAGCTTGCCGCGTGATAAATTCAACCCTCATATTTACTACAAGGTTGCATTTGGCGACCCTTTCCACCCTGTCTACGTTTTGCTTTGCGAAAGCAACCTTTATGTTGGTTAGCTTTAACATGGTTACATATTAACTATAATGATGCAAACTAGATACAAGCTTGCCGGAAACCATTATTTCCATGCTTGTCATTTGAAAGCTTTGGAAACGGTTACGGAAGGTAAGTAAAATAATTCATTTCAGCAAACGAGCTTATGCATGGTTGATCTAACTTTGCCAACGGAAACTATTACATATATAATTAATAAATGTCTAAATTAAACTTATAGCTATCTCTCAATCTGACGTATAAATTCAAATGCACACACTATTTAATTGGTTTAATTATTATCAGTATGTAAAACTAGCTTAAATACAATTATTTCGTATTTTTCCGTTACTATACAATAGATAAATTACTGTATAATAAACACTAATAATAAATAAGTTTAAATCTGGGGCGTTATCAAATTCAATTAATATTAATATTATCATTTATAAATAATAATTATATTATTTATATATCAGTATCAAATAATTAATATTCAATTGATATTTTAATATTAACATGGGAGGTATACGCCTCCCTCCGGTTTATCTGCACCATACTGTACATCCTATGCTAATCACCAGTAAACTTTTTGCAGCTATTTTTGTGGTTATATATTTAGTGACATCACCAACCGACAATTTTGTTTGAGGTATGATTTCCTAAAAGATTTTAAGACCGCAACTGAAAAAATGCTGGTTAATAACAAATAATTTTATTTGGTAAAATCATTCCTTTAAAAAAAATATCATCAAGGTATAGGCCCACATCAAGCATATTTTGGTCTGAAGCATTTTCCAAATACACTAACAAATCCTCTTGGACAGTATTTCACACAACCAATACAAAATCCCGGAAATCCCCGTATAGATACGCGGTTGAGTGGATAATCAACATCATTAGTGGTAGGAAAAGATGACGAAGTGCTGGTGCAGTAAATAAATTAGCATAAAAAAATAGTTATTTTATTTTGTTTAAAAAAAATTATCTTAATTTTACTTACGTGACACATAATAAGATGGTGAAAACTGTAATTGGAATTAAGGCTGAAAGGAGATAGAACCTCATTTTTTCCGCTTTGTCTTTCTATGACTAGGTTTGGAAGATATGGTGTATAATATACTAGTCTGAATTGACGCAAAAATAGGGCGGGTATATTCATTTCCAGTTTCGCAATTGATCTACCACTTCCATCTAGCGATTGAAATACCAAATGGTTATTTGTCCTCTAAATAAATAATAACCGATTGATCGTCCATTTTATGTTTTATTCTTATAAAAGGGGAAATAAACCCAAAATAAAACTGAAAAGGGGAACATGATTAATTATTCATCAAGAAACGATTATTTGCGTGTCACCATCACACATTTTCGGAATATTTTTACAAATCCTATTCGACAGACTACATCACAGCCAATACACTGATTCCGACGACGATTGAGTGGATGATCATCATCTAGTTGAAGGAAAGGACGACGAATATCTAAACATAAATTTTAATTTAAAAATGTAGAAATCAATATTTTTTATTTATATTCACTCATTACTCACGTTAAAAATAATAGGATGGTGAAAACTGTAATTAGAATTATTGATGAAACATTATAGAACCCCATTTTCGCCTCGTAGCATATCTCTATATGAATTGGTTTTGAAGCAACGATATAATTTCCTTTTTTCTGTTGACACAAAAAAGGACGGATAATATCTTATTTCCTGTTTCCCACAATAGATCTACCATCTAGCGATTATACCACAAATTGTTTCTTAATTTTAAAAATTTAACAATTACATTTTTTCCCCAAGATCTGTAATGTATATAATGTTGTGTTACTTTTTTTCTTGGGGGGGGGGGGGGGGATCTTGATCACACTTCAAGAACAAATAATCACCTTCATTAAATATTTATTCTGCAGATTTAAGATTTCTCAGCTTTTATTCTTATAAGATAAGTTGATATTAAATAAAAAATAATAACTCCACACCATTTCAAAATAAGGTCCAAAAGAGTCGCGAAACCTTTTTAATCAAGTCTTAAAATTTCTAAACTTTTTAAATTCAAATTGAAGAGTAGTCCAATCTCAATAGATTGTTGCCAGTTTGATGATAAAGCATATCTCCGTTCAATAGTTGTGATTGTTTAAACTCGGGTCCGTTAACCGGTGTTTAATTTAACCAGCAATAAGTATCTTAAAAAGTGAACTGATGATTGTCATAAGCACGAAAAACAGATTAAATTCAAACCGCGTATGATTAGTTCTAAGCTTTAATGGCTTTTAAAGCACCCAAGATTTATTTACACAAAATCATAATAAAAAATCTTTTTACATTGGTTGTAGAAAGTAAAAATCAAATTAATCCAAAGTCTAATTTAACATACTTATGTTATGTCTAGTCTAGCGTCATCGCATTCGTCACAGCATATAAAATTTTTGCAACATCAAATAAGAACTTTGTATCGCAAACGCTAGATGGCATATCTTTTTTGTTTTTGTTTTTTAATAAAAAAATCACACATCTGCCGTTTTGCAACTAAGCAGTGCATATTTAAAAGAAATCTTGAGCACGCACTGATACATTCGACTGAATACTCCCGAGAGATTTGTTTTTGAACATCATCACTGTGTGGGCAAAAATGAAGACCAGTCTCGTTTCAAAAATATTTGCAATCATAATGCTGGCTCTTTTTTTATTTGTCACGTGAGTACACTTTCGTTCCATTTTATTTGAATCATCTAAAATCTCTTGCTAAACATGAGCTATTATTAAACTTTTTAGTCTATCGTCGTCCATTCCCGATAACATTGATGAAGACGATTTCAATGACGATGATGATCCATTTGGTGCACCATCCGGCCGATTGCCGATACCTTGTCGATCGGGAACTACTTTTCTGCGTGGAAGATGTGTTCAATTCAGTGGGAAATAAATGGTCAACTGCAGAAATTAGAAAACATGACTTTCAGACATAATTTTACTTTCAGAATTGGATCACAAGTTATTTCTATTTGCGTTCAAAGTCTCAAAGAAGATTGTTTTCATTCTACATCAAATTAATTTTCCGATGAAAAACTTTAGTTACAATAGCGAATCTTTATTACAGTGATTGATAACCCTATCCAAAAAATGTTGAACAGTTTCCCAAAAAATGTCATTTGAAAACTTATTAAATACATCATGTTTTTAAGTGCATCTGCACTTAGTATTTAGAGCTATTTTTCTAATTTTGAAGCAGTGCCTGCTTACATTTCTGCTGTATATTTGAACTTTGTTATCTTGTTTAATGCAACCTAAACTAAGGCTTGGCGACAGCAAAACATATATAAATCTTTCATTTAGCTTTGCTATGTATATATTTTTTCCTCATTATTTCTTCTTCTCGTCTAGCAGCAATGTTATGACTTGACAACAGTGCAAAGAGTAAAAAAAATCCGCGTAGACAGTAGATAATTGTATATCCAAGAGTCATGGACAAGCATATAAACTATATTGCATAAAAGACAATAGGAAAAATAAAGTAATTTAAGCGGAATGCTCCTATATATTCCAGACTACTGAATCTATGATAGAAGAGTCCAGTAAATAAATTATGATAAAATTCAAAGAAAAAAACATAAGTAAAATGTTTCTTCTGTAAAGAGCAAATTTAGAAAATAATAGTATTCTTTAAACTATTTTTAAAAGATTGCCTGCAACTAGTCGCTCATATTTAGTTCGTCTGTTTCATAGATTCGTATTTTATCTTTCATTATTTGACCGAGATTTACCTTAGCAACGAAGCTTTACGTGTAAGTTGAATTAGTCTAAAACAGTATCAATCAACGAGTATGATTAATGTAAACAAAATATTTTTACAGTGTCGCGCCAAACTATAAGAGGAAATATATTTTAAAAATCAGCTGCTGCCTAGAAGAAAAAAGAGAAAAACAGTTTTTTTTCACGAGTTGCTTAGCCTTGGCTTTGAGTTCGCGTGATGAGTTATTTATCTATAAACAGCTATAGAACGGATGTAACTCGATCCAATCTCAGCATCCAGCATGTAAAAAAAAAGAGAGTATCACATGTAAAAAGCGAGGCCAAATGAAAACTCGAATGATGTCGAACGATACTGTTAGTTCTTAGTTGTACGTGTTTTAACGATATACTTATTTTTGCTTTCGAAAATCGAGTTCTTACCAACATTGTCAATGCTATTGAAGAACATATAGCCCAGTCCATTACTTTAAGTCAATTGACGTAATTCATTTGAAAATTCTAATTTTTTAACTGCCCCTTTTTAAATTTGTGTTTTCGTAAATCTGGGATAACTTAAGAATATATAGCGAATGAAAAATAATCTTTTTAAAAAATAGGAAATCCAGTAAAATGAGGCTAAATTTGACAACTTATTGGCTGCTGATATTCGTTTCCAGTATTGTAGCTATTACCGAATGCTTTGATTTTCAAATCCTCGATGAAAATGAAACAGAGGTTAGTTATATAAAAATCTATAGCCTATTTGCACTAGGAATCAATCGCACAAATTCATTGATCTTTAATTTTTTTGCTTCCTTTATAATGCACAGGAATCGGATTTTTCAGTTGTTGTGGTCGAAGGCGACATTCTTGTCACACAATATCCAGAAGGGACACAGTCTGCATCAGTGTATTACGACAGTACATGGCCCAACGCGACTATTCCATATATAATCTCACGCAATTATAGTAACATTCCCTATTTTCCCCCTTCAAATTTCAAATAATAAGGAAGCAAAGAAACCATACATGACACCTACTTTTTAGGCGAATCCCAAGTGGAAGTGATTACAAATGCAATGAAAGCATTTGAAACTGGAACGTGTATTAGATTTACCGAATATAATGGTGAAAAAGACTACATCCATATTGTGAAACCAAGAAGAGGAAAGTAAGACTGGTTAAATTTTTTTTGCAATTTTGTCTAATGTTATATACTATATGAATTTAATTTCCCCAGATCTGTATGCCGTAGCTTTATAGGTCGCCAACTTGGAAGGCAGCAGGTGTACATCGACGACGAATGTGTTTCTCTTAGAAATGTGAAGCATGAGCTAATGCACGCCATTGGTTTCGCACACGAGCAAAGTCGCATGGACAGAGACGATTATGTGATAGTTCACGAGGACAATATTGTTGATGGTATTTTAAACATATTTCTAAATTAATAATACAAAAAGGAGTAGCAATTTATTTTCAAGCAATTGAAATTCTATTTTATGATGTATTTTATAGGAAAGACAAATAATAATTTCAGAAAATATGGCGATAAAAAATACCGCCTCCTCAATACAACTTACGACCTAATGTAGTGTCTAAGCAGAAGAGGCTTCGCCTCTGTATGTGTCTACGTGTATGTGCAAGACGGAGACTGAGACGTAGTCAGTCAGTTGCGAGCGTACCTCCCGAGTAGACCTTGAATACAAGTGATTATCTTTATCCACCGATATCTTATTTATTTATTGTCATCGTAGCTTCTTTATATATTCGCGAACACAAGACATTATATTGGCGACGACTAGAGTGCTCAGTGAAGTGTTTTCTCTTAGAAAAAGTGCCAGATGAACAACATCTTGGAGCACCTCATTGTGTGACTCACGTGCAACCTCCTCAAGGACAATGGCTACAGCACTTCCTACACCGTCTCTAGCCCCCTTCGACTTAGACCTAGACCGTTCTAACGTAGGCTATCGTTGGAAGGAGTGGGTTGAGAGATTCGAGAACTATCTAGTAGCCATGAACATCACCGATGACAGGAGACAAAAGGCTCTTCTACTACTCTACGGGGGAGATGAAATCTTCAAGCTCTCTAAAACCCTCAACATGACTCCACGACCAGCAGCTGGCGAAGGCGCTGCAGCGGTGCCTGCCGAGACTCAATTTGCAGCCGCAAAGAGAGTGCTGACCGAGCATTTCCACCCCAAGGCCAACGCTCAATTCAACCGCCTCGCCTTCCGTCAGGCTAATCAGCAGAAAGATGAATCTCTAGATCAGTTCTATGCCAGACTGAAGAACCTGGCAGAGGGATGTGAGCACACCGACAACGATGCCGAAATTCGCACACAGCTCATGTGCGGTACCAGCTCTACATCTCTCCGAAAGCTCATCTTACAAGAGCCAACGCTCTCTCTCGAGCAAATCTTAACAAAGGGAAGAGCACAAGAGAAGGCGGACATCCAGCTCCCCATCTTCGACAGGCCAAGTGGATCCTCACCATCAGCTCAAACCAATGCTCTCCGTTCAAATTCCCGGTCCGGCAACAACAACGGCGCCCGACCGAAGCAAGGGAACCGACGTAATCGTGACCGATCCCGCGGAGACAGCAGAGAAAACCGGCACAGTAACCACCATAAAAGCTTCTCATCGGACAAGTCATGTCCTTATTGTGGTGGTCCGTACCACTTGGATGGCCTCTCCTCTTGCCCAGCCCGTGGAAAGAAATGCAACCACTGCGAGAACCGCGACCACTTTGAGAGCCAATGCAGAAAGAAGAAAGAAGAAGAGAAAAAGAAAAGCAAAGCTCCTAAGCGCAACGTTCGTTTTACAACTTCGCGAAATCAAGACGACTCCTCGAGTGAAGATGAGGATCATTACACCTTCGCGACTGCAGCACCAAAAGAATGTTGCCCAAGCTCTTCCATCGTCATCAACAAGAACAAGAAAGAAAAATTCCTTCTCGACTCTGGCTCTACTAGTACTCTCATTGGCAGAGAAGACTTCAATCGACTAGACAACGTCAAGCTGAAGCCAACCAACCGGAAGATCTACCCGTTTGGCCAGAAGACTCCTCTCGAATTGGATGGTTACTTTGTAGCTCAACTGTCTCTTCCCGGCTCTAAGAAAAGAGTGACCGAGGATGTGTATGTAACCTCTTCTAGCAACAGAGCAAATATCCTGAGCTGCTATGCATCACAAGAATTGGGACTCATCAAATTCGCGAATCAAGTTCAACTCAACTCTCTCTCTCACCAACTGAAAGCTCCTCAACTAAAAGCTCCTCAAGAATCTACCCAACATGCTCCTCTAAGCAAAATGACTGGCATCAAAGTAAAGCTCCACCTGGATCCTGATGTTCAACCAGTCGTTCAGCCACATCGACGTATCCCGTTTCACTATCGCGAATGGCTGGACAAGGAACTTGAGAAATTCGAGCAGCAAGGAGTAATCGAGCGGGTCACCGAGCCATCACCGTGGGTATCTCATATCACGATTGCTGAGAAGCCAGGAAAACCCCTCCGCCTCTGCGTCGACATGCGCCAAGCAAACAAGGCCATCAAGAGAACCCGCCATGTTCTGCCAACCCTGGAGGACATTATCTCTCAAGTCACCGGCTCACAATTCTTCTCAGTGGTCGACTTGATGCAAGGTTATCATCCGCTCGAGTTAGAACCCAAGTCTCGACCAATTACAACCTTTTCTACACATAAGGGTCTTTGGCGATACAAAAGACTCTTCTTCGGCGTCAACTGCGCGAGTGAAATCTTCAACAACATCCTTCGCGAAGTGCTCTCCGGTCTCCCAGGTGTCATCAACGCAATGGACGACATCCTCATCCACGGTAGGACCGAAGCTGAACACGACAAGCGGCTACAAAAAGCTCTAGCTCGTCTCAACGAAAACAACCTCACCATTCGCGAAAAGAAAAGTCAAATCAAGCAAAAAGAAGTGAAATTTTGGGGTGTCATTCTCTCTGGAAAAGGAATCTCTATCGATCAGAACAAAGTAGCAGCAGTTTCCGCGTTTAAGCAACCCACAAACGTGAGCGAGACCAAAAGCTTCATCGGTATGACTAATTACTGCTCCAAATTCCTCCATCACTACGCAGATCTATCAGCCCCTCTTCGCGAACTAGCCAACAAAAAGGAATCCGAGTTCAACTGGACCAAGCAGTGCGACACCGCCTTCAACACCTTGAAGAAGCTGATGTGTCAAGCCCCCACACTCTCTTTCTACGACACGAAAAAGAAAACTGAATTAGTGGTCGATGCCAGCCCTATCGGCTTAGGTGCCATCCTGATGCAGTACGGTACCGACGAGAAGAAGAAGAATGTTGTTGCCTATTCAAGCCGAGCGCTCACTCCGGTGGAACGACGCTACTCTCAAACCGAGAGAGAGGCTTTAGCCATCATCTGGAGCATGGAACTATTTCGTTTTTATCTTCTAGGAACACCTTTTGTGGTCTGGACCGATCACAAGCCTTTGGTGACGACTTTCAACAAACCCTCATCCAAGACAACACCCCGGATGGAACGCTGGATGCTGCGTAAACAACCCTTCAACGTCGAGGTTAAATACATGCCCGGCCAGTACAACGCAGCTGACTTTTTGTCACGTCATCCCATCAACCATCTCAAGAGCACTAGCCTAACGAGAGCTACGGAATATTTCGTGAACGCCGTTATTGCTACAGCTGCTCCAGTGTTACTTCCTCCATCAGAGATAGCAGCAGCAACAGAACAGGACCCGGATCTCCAATCAGTGATAGAAGCTCTCTAATCCGGACAATGGTACAAACTTCGCGAACAACTACGACGCTCTTTTCAACATCTTCGTGACGAATTATCCTACAGCCAAGACGGTATCCTCCTTAGAGGAGAGCGGATCGTCATTCCATCATCTCTACAAGCCCGTGTCATCAATCTGGCTCACGAAGGTCATCAGGGCATCGTCCGTACCAAGAAGCTCCTCCGAACCAAAGTTTGGTTTCCCAACATCGATTCAATGACAGAAGAATTCATCAAAACATGCACAGCCTGTCAGCTTGTTACTTCACAACAAAATAGAGCTCCACTCAAAATGTCAGCTCTTCCAGAGAAACCTTGGACCGAACTCAGCACTGACTTTTACACTTTCATTGTATCATCGGCGAGCGAAGAACTCATTGTTGTCATCGACGACTTTTCCCGCTTCCCGATCGTTGAACAAGTAAAGAGCACCTCCTTCAAGAATGTCGAACCAGTTCTCAACCGGATCTTATCCACCTTCGGCATTCCTTCCGTCATCCGTAGCGACAATGGACCGCCCTTCAACGGCGCGGAGTTTGCAGCTTTCGCGAATAAAATGGGATTCAAACACCGGAAAGTAACCCCCGGATGGCCGGAAGCAAACGGAGAAGCCGAACGCTTTATGCGCACCATTGGCAAAGTCATCAAAACAGCCAAAGCAGCAGGTCAACCATGGCCTGTGGAACTCAACAAATTTCTACGCAACTACCGGTCAACTCCTCACCCAGCTACCGGTAAAGCGCCCGCCGAGCTCCTCTTCAACCGGCTTCCAGAGACCCGACTCCCGCATCTACAACAGCACGACGGCGAGTACAAAAGAAAGATGAAGGAGGCAGCTGACAAGAAAAGACGAGTACACGATCACGATCTACAAGTAGGCGACAAAGTTTATCTGCGCCGAGACGACCCAATCAAGAACAAGACAAATCCTGCATATGAAGCTGAGCCGTACATTATCAAAACAATCAAGGACAACATGATTACGGCAGTCAACAAGCTTCGCGAAACTACAAGAAACGTTTCCTTTTTCAAGAAAGTATTGGAACGACCAGCTCATCTTCAAGGGGAAGAAGAAGAAGAACATCATCACAATCCGGAACCGGCCGAGCCAGCCGCAGCAGCAGCAGCTCCAGACGTGAACATCAACAACAACCCGCCGCCGCCGGAAGCAGCTCCTCTCCGCCGCAGCCAACGAGAAATCAACATCAATCCTTTTCTCCGTGACAACTACAAGCTGTAGCGCGACTTATAATCTTCATGTGTCTTTATTTGTGTATCCTCAATCCAGCAGTCTATCACCTTCCTGTTTGCCTCTTAGCAGCAAATCCTTCAGTATTATTCTTTCTTTAATTAATCACTCATTTGATTCAAATTGGGATGGTGATGTAGTGTCTAAGCAGAAGAGGCTTCGCCTCTGTATGTGTCTACGTGTATGTGCAAGACGGAGACTGAGACGTAGTCAGTCAGTTGCGAGCGTACCTCCCGAGTAGACCTTGAATACAAGTGATTATCTTTATCCACCGATATCTTATTTATTTATTGTCATCGTAGCTTCTTTATATATTCGCGAACACAAGACATTATAACCTAAGTAAAGTTGTTTATTTATTTACATTATCATACGCGAATTAAACGTATATTTTCTAATCCTAGAATCAATAATGCATTATGAATGGAACGCATTTGCAATTGATATAACAAAACCAACAATCACTGCTAAAGATGGCTCAATGATTGAAAAATCAGAAGATTTCTCAAGAGTATTAATACTTTATTTTGCGCCTCTTATTTGACACATTTATGTATAACTAAGGGGCATCATTTTAATAGACAGATATCCTGGAAATCAACCGTCTCTACAAATGTAAACCAGGTATAAATGCAATAGGCTATCCTATCATGTTCAATCCTATCAGCATCAATTGTGGCTTTTCATTATTATTTTTTAAATAGGACAACTCAAATGGGGACCCAGTGACTATGGCCAAGTTCAGCTAGCGAAAAATTGCAGTTTCTTCGGACAAGACATCCACCAGGAAAAATGTAGTGGTGAAGAATGTATCGCTCTTTGTCTTGCTAATGCTCTCTGCACACATTTTACCTGGAACTCCGCTGATCACAGTTGTTATCTAACCACTGATTCTTCGTTTAACAACGTATACCTACACAAAGAATCAATCTGTGGACACATCACCCAAAGAAATTCAAATTTTTCCTTTCGGAATTGGGAAAATGGGCTGATCAAATGGGCTCCTCGTTGCGATTTTTTCGGGATTGACTTCCATCAACTAAAAAGCGGATATAAGGAATGTGGTCAAATCTGTCTTTACAATAACAAGTGCACACATTTCACCTGGGAGTGGGAGGGTAGTTGCTACTTGAAAACAATCCAAAAAAATGCAAATGTCTACCCATTTGAAAAATCCATTTGTGGATATGTAAACCGGCGCGATTCTATTATTCCATGGCAAGATGGAGAAAATGGCCAAATTAAATGGGCCAAGGGCTGTGATTTTTTCGGATATGATTTCCACGTCGATAAGAGCAAAGACACAGAATGTAGTGGTCTCTGTCTTGCCAATCAAAAGTGTACTCATTTCACCTGGGATTGGGAGGGAAATTGTCATCTGAAATCTGCCCCCAATTCTACAACGGTTTATCAGTACCAAGGGGCTGTTTGTGGGTATGTCACTCATCGCAAAACTCCCAAATTCGTTTGGCAAGAGAAGGAAAATGGTAGACTTAAATTAGGGAAAGAATGCGATTTCTTTGGGTACGATATTTATGAGGAAAAAAGTACAGAGGAAGAATGTGGTTTACATTGCCTCTCTAATTCTGATTGTACCCACTTTACCCGAGATTGGGAGGGTAACTGCCACCTTAAAAATGCTCCCAAATCCGCAGTAATGTATCGATATAAACGAGCTGTTTGTGGTTACATAGTAACAAGTAACTTAATAATTGGAGAAAAGTAATGGTTCATTCTTTTCAGATGATGATATGAACTTGTGCTGGTGGAGAGATTTGGAAAGATTATGGAAAGGAACAATGGAACATAGCACCTATAATTCATTTTTAGGTAGGATCTTTGTTGTAGAATTATCGAAATATTTAATTTTTTTCTGAACATGGATACCTTTCAATTTTTTTTACTTGAAATAAATGCTGAAATATAATCTCTAACTGTCGATAAAAATATGCAGCAATCAACTAATGACAGTACCAGTGTATTAACCTACTCTACTCTTTTAAAAGAATAATGCTGCGCCCACTCACTGTTATATTTTAATTGTCATCTTTAACTACACAGGTTCTATGTTTATTATGTTTATTATCAGGAAATTTATCCAGTGGTTTCGCTGTGTTCTTAATTAACAACAGCTGAGTTAAAGCTAAAGCTGAATAATTTTGCTTCCTGCTTTAACCGATGATATAAAAATTATATATATCTAATAAGGTAAACTAAACTGAAAGAGCTTTTTGCTTATGCTTAATTTAAAGCTTAACTAAAAATTGGGAGATGGTTGAAAAACAGAAATATGGTTTAAGAATAAACATTCGGAAAAAATATTGAGAAAGCAAGTTTGCGCTTGATGCGTCGTTTATATGCGTGGTTAATTGTAAACAAAGCGATAGTTTGCCATCGTAATCTGGTGCTCCTCATTCCACAAATGTTCAAAAACATCTGGTCACATGCGATAAAACATTAAAAGGCATGGCCAAATGAAGACTCGGATGATTTTGACAGACACTATACTGATTTATGTACTGCGTATTTTCCAACTTTTAGAAATACTTCTTTAGGAATTGTGTTGGTAATACTGTATCTAGCTTGTATAGTCTCCATTCTAAAAATTCAGATATTGGCCTGAAAAACAGTGCATCCACTACTCAGTAAAGAGATTTAATTTTGTTACTATATTGTCGCCATCGAAATCTATTTGGTATAATTCAGTTTAACATGAATGTTATTTTTATTTAATGGGAAGAAGGATTAATATGAAACCTCGTTTGGATTGGATTGTGGTGGTCGTCATTTCAATTCGTCTTCTTTCCGCGGAAAGCATCGACTACCCAAGCGAGGATAATGAAACAGAGGTTAGCGGTACTAGTATATGGTATTTGAACTGCATTTCTGTAGTAAACTAATAAAGTTTTTTATGATATTCCTATAGCTTGCTTTCTTCTTTATATTTTAATTAAACGAACAAGGAAAATATCATTCAGTAAACGAATTTCCTTATCACATTTTATTTACAGGATTCCATTCGAGATCTATCTAGGATTTCGACGATTGTAATGGAAGGCGATATGCTTGTTACAATATACCCAGAAGGAGCTCAGTCTGGTTCTGTTAGAGATGTTAGAAGAACTTGGCCGAATGCCACCATTCCATACATCATTTCTGATGACTACGGTAATTAGTAAGATAAAAAAGAGAAGATGATCATCTATTTTTACTCACCTACTACTAAATTATTGACAAACAAATTTAGATGACAAGCAAGGTGAAGAGATCAAAATTGCAATGGAGGCATTCGAAGCCAAAACTTGCATTCGATTTATAGAAAGAAAAAATCAAAAACGATACATCCACATTGTGAAGAGTAACCGAAACATGTAAGGAAATATAAATTAAAATGTTTGTATACAGCCTTATTTTAATTCACTTTACATTATATGTCGACAGTCCTTGTCTTAGCTCTGTAGGTCGTCAACCTAGCGGCCAGGATGTTTACCTTAACGAAGACTGTGTTGTTTCTCCTGGAACAGTTAAGCACGAACTCATGCACGCCATCGGTTTCGTACACGAGCAAAGTCGTACGGACCGAGACGACTATGTCGACATCCACTATGACAATATTGTTGATGGTGACATAAAACATATAAACACTTTAAAAATCATGCGTTAAAAAATCTTATATATATTATGGATTATTCAAAAGGAAAGGAAAATGTCAACTTTTTAAAATATGAAAATCATTTGATTCGACTTCTCAACACATCTTACGACACAAGTAAATACTTACTATCCACGCGATATTTAAACATTTAATGTAAATGTCTTTTAAAATAATAGAATCAATCATGCATTACGAATGGAATGCTTTCGCTATTGATGGTTCAAAACGAGACGGAGAGAGAGAAAACGAGAAAAGAGAAAGGAGACGGCTAGCTGAACTGTCTGAGGCGCTGGTCTCGACTTTGAGCCTTGGATCAGTTCACTAGTTCGAATCCCGTCTAAACCCTATATAGAAGCGCCTGCAACGGCAGCTGAAGGGGGTCCAATGGTAATGCCCATGGATATGACGTAAAAAAATAATAAACCAATGTGTTATCCTGTGTGGTATAACACTAGAAGGTATACTAAGTTGAGCGCCTTTGATCATGTTAGTTTGTGTAAAGGGCGCTATACAAGTCGAAACATATTATTATTATTAAAACCTACAATAACCGCCAAAGATGGATCAAATCTTACACGAAATGAAGATTTCTCTCGAGTTAATACATATTATGTTTTATGGTTTTAATAGACTGACATTCTGGAAATTAATCGTCTCTACAAATGTACAGGTACATTTTTAGAAGATATTATAAAATGTTATTCATTTGCATACACAACACGGATTAACATGTAATTAATTCATTTGTTAGGACAGTACAAGCGGGGAACTAGCGATTATAATCAGATTCAACTTGCGAAAAACTGCAGTTTTTTCGGCCGAGATATTCACCATCAAGAATGTAGCAGTGAAGAATGTAGTGCTCTTTGTCTTGCCAATTCCCATTGCACACATTTTACCTGGGACTCGGATGATAATTGCTATCTTAGCACAAATTCTTCATTCATCGACATTTACCCATACAAAGGAGCCGTTTGTGGTTACATAATTCAACGAAATTCCAATTATTCCTGGCGTGATTGGAAAGATGGAAAAATCAAATGGGCCCCTCGTTGCGATTTCTTCGGACTTGACTTCGACCAACAAAAGAGTGGATACAGAGAATGTGGAGAACTCTGTCTTAACAATACCAGGTGCACTCATTTCACCTGGGAGTGGGAGGGTAACTGCTACTTGAAAACACTTCCCAAAACTGTAAATGTTTACTCTTATGAAAAATCCATTTGTGGATACGTTAACCGACGCGAATCTGTTATTCCCTGGCAAGATGGAAAAAACGAGCAATTGAAGTGGGCTAAAGATTGCGACTTTGTTGGGTACGACTTCCATCAAGTAAAGAGCAATGACAAAGAATGTGGTGGTATTTGTCTTTCCTATACCAAGTGCACCCATTTCACCTGGGATTGGGGAGGAAATTGTCATCTCAAAGTAGCACCCAATTCTACATCCGTTTACTCATTTAAAGGGGCTGTTTGTGGATACGTTACTCAACGAAAAACTACTAATTTCATTTGGACAGATAGGAATAGTAGTAGAATAAAATGGGCAAAGGATTGTGATTTCTTTGGGTACGACATCCACGAGCAGAAAAGTAAAGAAGAAGAATGTAGTAGTCTTTGCCTCGCTAATCAAAATTGTTCTCATTTCACCTGGGATCGGGATGGTAACTGTTACTTAAAGAACGCCCCGAAATTCATAAGTTTGTATCCATTCAAAGGAGCTGTATGCGGATACATCAGCACCGAGCGTAATTCAACATGACGCATACGATAATGTCCAAGACATTGTTCTGCCAGGATATTATTTTGACTTTTGGCTTAGATTTGGTTATGGGGTTAGTACCGTACATGTAAGAAAATGTAATAAACTCTTATTCTCTTATAGTTACAATTTAACTTCTTATTTTGTCGACTATAAATAACAAAATAAGAACAAGTAAAAAACAGTAAGTGTGAGAATCGTTTACCAGTTATATTAAATATATGCAAAGTAATTATATTAAAATTCTTTTTAATTTAGCCTATATATTTTTTAAATAATTGTAATTTGATGTTGTCTGAGGCCTATTTCTCTCTCTCGATTTTCTCATTAAAAAGTCAGTTTAAAACTTAACTGACCAGGTTAGTGGCACTATGTTATATTTTTCAAGAATAAACACGAAAAAATTGACTAGTAATAATTTAAATTTAAAAGTATGTATCTTTAATATAATAAGCATTCCATTTCTATATTAGTTTACCATATATTCCCATTTCTTTTTCGATTATCGAGCTAAACTGTCAAAAAAAAGTTACTAAACAAAAAATCGAAATCTCAGTTCATCGTACAGCAAAATGCAATCTGTCCTTTTCCTTATAAATAATATTAATGTCTATGAACGTTTCGGAACAGTTTTCAGTTATTGTTAAATCTTCCACAGGAATCTAAGATCCAAGCTGTTGCTTCTAATGGCGAAATTATGTCTTATTACAAAGTACCCAGAAGGCACTCAGGCTAGTGCAAGTGGAACGAATGAAATTGGAACGATGCCATATGAATACTTGCCGTCAAGATATACGGAAACTTAAATGATAATGCACATACTAACCCCACGAAAATATTCTTTGTTGATCCAATGTCCCAATTAAATACCCAAAGCGTCGTAACTGCAATCAACAATGTGACGAATAAGGCTCAAGTTCCCTTAGAAATTGAAATACGGAATAAACATTTTTTAGAAGGAGTGTGGCAATTCACTGAAAGACTAGTTCGCTACCCAATCAAATCTGTTAAAATTCAACTCCATCCAGTGGAGAATCTAATATTGTACAGTTGTATACTTCTGAGCAATGGATATGAATTCAAAGGAAAATGAATAAGGCCGAAGTCCGAAAATTTGTGCAAAATTTCTATATATATTTAAAAGACTGAATCTACACATTGTGCCATTGTTAAAGAACTTTACTGTTTTAATATTTGTTAGCTGCAGTAAGTATTCATAATATTTTATATAATTATTTTTTTTTGTTTCTATAAACTATAAATAGGTAAAAACTGTTTGGAATAGGTATTCTTTAATCAGCAATTACAAGCATGTTTTTTAATATATTTAAATAAGAAATATGGAAAAGATAACGCCTCACTATGTTAAATGAGCTCAGATGAATGCGACCCTTAACGGGTACGGCGAAGAAAAAGGCACCTATCTTTTTATTTATATGCGGATCGAACCCGGCGAATAGAATTCTTTTCTTATGTATACCTCTTCTCGTAATGTCGCTTTTACTCTCACAGACCAAGTAATTCTACAAATTTCTTTAAAATTTAAATTCACGAGAGAATACAAAATTAAAAATCAATAGAATTCAAGTTGGAAGTGTACTTAAAACCTAAATATGATTTTCAGTTAGGCCTATAGAAAAACTTTAAGGAAGGTTCAATATGACTCTTGGTTCAGTAAGTACTCAAATAGCTTTGCGCGACCAACCAAAAATAAAACTCTTTCTTAAAAACTCTTTCTTCTAAGAGCACAACTTAGATACGCAGTGAAGGTATAAGGGTGGGTATCACCTACCTTACAATAAGGTAACACAATATACATAAAAAATAATGCCATGCCCAAAGTATATATTTTCACCGTACATAGCATAAAGACACAGTTCAACATAATGAAATTTTAGTATAGGACCCATTCACCTAAAACACATTGACTACATGATGTTTACATAAAAATACCTCGGGTGCTAAACTATCTAGAAAGAGAAAAGTTCTAAATTATCTTTCGATTTAATATTTTCAAATGAAAATAGTTTTAGCTGTTGCATAATCTTCTTCCAGAAGCCAACCAAACAAGTTGGAATGGGGTTTGTATTTACTACCTCCAGCTACTATACCAGACGATGTTTCGTCCTTGAACAACCACAATTTGTCCCCTTCTTTCAAATGATAGGATGCAGCAAAGTACAGCAATTGCGTTGAACAACCTGCACATTTTGGGTATATGTTTTCTATGAGCCGACTATTAATAGTTGGTGAAATTTTGAAATCGGAACTCGCATTAATTACAGTCCCATAGAAACTAAAATGGTAGGTTCCATCAACAGGAGCAGTAAACACCGTTTCATTAAAGGCATCGCCTACATTCACGGGTATATTTTTAAATTTAAGAATTCCTTTATTGCGATTTTCAGTCATACGGGCATGAAAGTAAACAGACCTTGTCTTTACTTCAACTTTTCCAACAGCAGTCTGTAAAACTATGTGTCGGAAATTTTAATAAAAGTTGCATTTCTCATATAATTGCAGTTTCCCTTACCTTGTTTGTTCATCAACCCTTGCTCTTGGCGAAATGCGCAATAAACGATAACGATTTTATTTTTGTTTGTTGGGTAAATGTTTTTTAACCAAATAGTAGCCGTTGAGAGTGTACCCGAGCATTCCTAGCTCAGAGCAGTTGTTTGGGGGCCCTACGAACCTTGAAGGAACTTTCTGATCGATTTCTTCAGAATCATTTCTGTTGTTACTAAAAATAATAGAAGAATATTAATTTTTTGCAAAATTTATCATAACATATGCTAAGTTTATTATAACATACAATACTGTCATACTTAATCAAATGAAAAATTACATCTTACTAAAGTAACTGCAGAGGAAGTAGACGAGCGGGACGCTTTTTAAGATCAAGAATATTATCTTTGTCGTCTCTTTTCGAGCAGTTTGTAAATGATATTGCTTCTAATCTGGAAATTCGGTGCTTCAGTTCTTGAATTTCTTTACTATCTTCGCCAATTTTAGTCTTCAAGATAGAATTTTCGTTTTTCTGTATCATATTTTCCACTTCTAATTTGGAGATGGAACTTATTCCATCATCCAATTTCGTCTTCAAAAGAGAGATCTCAGTTTTGTACAGTTGATTTTCTACTTCAATTTTTAACACCCTCTCATCCAAAGAAATGACTTTGCCTTTTTCCTCAGGATACTTTTGAACATCTAGGGTTTTGCTTCCTTCTACGTTTATGTAAAAATTGTTTAACAGACCAAACAGAAGAGAAATCTTGAGAAGAATCCCCAGCAACTCTTGTTGACCCTTCATCTTCATCGCTTAGCCCTCACTTTCCTGGACGCGTTATAAAGCTGGCGTTTGGTTGTTGATTGACTTGGGATTTTGCTTTAGCAGAATACCGTACATTTCAGGCAAAAAACGTCGTTTTATATCTAGTTTTTAGCTTACTTAAATAAGTGTGCCAATAGCATAGAAATACGACAAAGCTACATGTTTCGATCAATCTCTGCCTAGCTCCCACGTCGTTTGGGTGGCGCTTGATTTTAGTTCTTAATATCAGTGTGTGGGCGTTGAATTCTAATTTTTTCCCGTTTTAGTTTGTTAATGTTCCACGTTTTTGCAATGGCGTGACTTTGAGTGGGAGTTTTGCTTTAGCCAATACGATTTTAGAACGACTAGCTAAGCAATACGCGTGATTTTGATGACGTTCAAAATATAAGTTCTGGCTACAGCCAATAGCATCGTAATACGATTATCCTTTTGGAATGTTCGGAAATTTCCAAGCATAAAATTTATCCCATTTTCTTAACAGCTCTCGTGTTTACGAAGCCTTAACCATTTTATATAAAAATTTTGAATTTATTTATAACAGTTATTCTTTAGATCACATGACTTATCGTTTTTTACGATTTTAAATATAATTTATATATGCCTTTATTTCATGCTGATTGTTATTGTTAAGAAGTGTTGATGTTAGAAATTCCTATATATAATTCAGTTTAGAATTCAAGTACTATTCGTCAGAATTCTTTTTTATACCATAAAATGTTTTTACGCCAACTAGATGAACAAGTAGATGATAACAGATGTCCAGTATGGTTTAAATAAACTTGAGGGGATCTTTGCTGGTTTATGCTGCCACCTATGAACCAATATATGTATTACCATGCAAAAATTCGTAAGAAAAAAAAAAGAATGAAGAGAGAGAGAAAGAAAAACAAGGACGAATAGACGGAGAAGGAGGAGGGAAAGGACAGGCCAACGGCGGTGGGAGGTGGGGAGGCCTAGTCAAGTGAAGAACCAGGGTCATCGCCATTGGCATAGACATTTTCGCAGTTATCCACAATAGCTAGTTGGGCCATTACAAATGTGATGGAAATAAGGGTCTCTTAAGTTCCAAATTATAATGCAAAATATCTCTTTTACAAATAAATTGTATGAATCGATATTGGCATATTTAACAATCAAAAATTATATAAATCTTTTTACTACTATGAAGGATCTAGGACATGAATTATACTTTATCTAATAACATATCATAAGCCATCTATGGTCTAGTGGTCATAATACTCGCATTCAACATAATACTCGTTGACAACATAAGAATATTCTTTCATTATCAAATGACCAAGTCGTGACCAGTTCACTACCACGAAATATTTTTTTTATTGATAAATATTTAAAAAATCATGTTTTATTTTAAGTTAACGCCTTGATGTACCCGAATATATGAGAAAGCAACACACATATATTCTTCCATTGTCAATTGACCAAGTCGTAACCAGTTTACTACCACAAAAATTTTATTTTAAATTAAGAAATATTCCAAATTTATGTTTAGTTTGAGTTAATGGCTTGATTTTAATCATAACTATCGCATATTTGTTATGGAAACATAGAAAAACTAGTACATCGAAAATATTCTAATTGACCAAAAGGTGACCAAGTAATGACCCGAAGTCTGAAAAAAAGTGTGGGAGTGACTTCACTCCCGGGTAGTGACCCGGTCCTGAAATGGGAAAAGCTGTGCTAGCTGGGTTTGTATTGAGGTTTCCTTTATTCTACTTGAAGAAAATGATTCAATTAAATATATATTTTAGCATAAATGCAGTCAGTAGTAAGGAAAATTAACTAATTTCTGGATTCTATTACTGGTAAATCTACACCAGATAATTATTGTTATTATTTTCTTGGAAAATTGATTTATTCCTTGAATTGTTGAATCGGCCGTTCTGTGAATATTAAAATATATATATATATATGTAACTTTCATTCAATTTTTATTTCAGTTTAACTTGATTGTAAACATTTTACAGAGAAAAATGATACACTAATTAGATTTTATAAGGATGCTCACGGCAGGAACCGGTACGGTTTTGGCGGTTTCGGTACTTTTACCAAAAATTTTGAACCGAACCGACAACCGAACCGTTCTTTACTACCGATTTCCCGATCCGATTTTTACGGTAATAGACCGTACCGAAACCGATATTTTTACCGCTGGATTTATTAAATTTAAAAAAATCCAATTAATATTTTTTTAATTTTAGATTTTGTTGATTTTAATTTTTTTACATTATTACTTTTATTAAAGTGTAAAAAAAGATAAATCAGCTATTCGCTTATAGTTCCATCAGGATAGTTTTAAATGCCCATTTATTTCACATTTTAATTTTAAAAGTAGGCTCAAGTTTGGATGCAAAAATGTATTTATATGCAAAGCCTTTTTGGTTTTTGAAAATTTCCATCTCCTTAAATCTTTACTCATTCGCCTTAAATCTTGGATCAAGCACTGAATATATATATTTAAAAAAAGAGATTAAATGAGCTTTGCTTCATAAATAAAATGCTGAAAATAGAAAAAGGTACCAGTTGCAATGGCGTACAAAGGAGACATGTTCGCCTTGTCATAGTATTTTTTTTAAACTTCAGTCGAGCAGCCTGGACTCCTCTTGCAATCTCTTCTTCAATACCCTAACCAATCAGTCTTTCATAATCAGGAACATCCTCGGGCCCAGAGCAGCCGAGGAAGCGTTCCAAGCTGTTGAGTAATAAATTGAAAAACGGGAGCATCTGCTGTAGAGTTGGGAATTTGGCGTTGCTGATCGCTTCACTCGTCTCTTTGAAATTCTAAATAAAATTTAAAATAAATTGTCAAGGTTTTATTTTAAGAAACTTCACATTTCTTACCTGTAACAATACCAATAAAGATTTCAAATAACCCCATTCTCTGTCCGTCAGCTCTTCCAGTTTCATTATATCAGCATCTTCGGTTGAGTTAGCAATAAATCGTGCGAAAACCTAAATATAATAGCAACTGTTATGAGTGAGGAAAAGTAAAAAAAAAAAAGTTTTACTTTGCGCATCTTTAAAGCCCTTTCGATCATTTTAAATGAAGAGTTCCATCTCGTTTTCCCGTCAATATACAGCTCAAGACAAGGCGCATTCTCCCAAATAGCAGCTTGCTCAAAACGAGTTCTCCGCAGAGACATCGCGACAATCCATGTACGAAGCTGTATAGGAGAACACGGATTAATTATTTTAAAATACAAATCAAAATAGTAATAGGTAACGAACCTTTTCCAAAACACTCATACGTTGTCCACGATTTTCCCAGGTTTCCTCGTAAGCGTTTTCTTCATCTATAGGGGCTCCACATTTAACTTACAAGCTGTATAAGAAAATCTTGTACAGCTAAATTTAGAATATGGGCGAAACAATAAACGTGACAATCCGGATATTTAACATGGGGCAGGTTCCATTTTTCACGCATTTCCGGGACTAGATTTCTGCAAAAGGTGCCGTTATTTGCAGCTGCATAAGTGGTTACTGCCATGAACTGTTGAAAAAATAAAATATTGCTCAACAGATGAAAATATAAAAGATCACAGTAATACAGTACCCTATTCGTCCCCAATCCAAATTTTTCTAGGATCGCCATGAACGCATCTTTTATGTTGATTCCTGTGTGTGACTCCCGAAAGAGATGGTATGTTAAGATAATATTCTTAATAATCCAATCTTTAGTGACCCAATGCATCGTGACGCCCATGTAAGGGTATAGACGATACTTGCTACTCCATATCCAGAGTAAAAGAAACTTTTGAATGAATATTCTAGGATTAAAATATTTAAAAGACCATCAGTTGATAAGTAAGCAGTTGATAACCCTATTGAAAATGCCTGGGCCATGCTGAAAGCACGATCTGAACCACAAAAGTATCGCAACCAAAAAGAACTCTTTGCTAATGCCGAGGGAATTTGGAACGCATTGGCCGATCGCCCATCACTGTGGACCGACTTGGTATCGTCGATTCCAAATAGGCTTAACAGCTGTGTAGCAGAAATGGATGGCTAGACTAAATATTAATTCTCTTATTTGGAAATATGGTTTTAAATGATTTTCAAAACATTGTAGTCTCTCTTTTCTATTCGCCCATTTCTTTCGAAATGATTAAATTATTGCGAAAACTGAATATTAGTTTCAACAGTAAAACACAGATCGCGCACGATTGGCAATATGCTAGCCATATAATGTCCTTGAGTACCACATGAAAAATAAAACCCTGAACAGCTATCGAATTACACAAGAAAGCAGGCGTGAAAAAAGAGAAAGATCGCTGGTACTCGGACTATCATCAGTACGGACTGCCGAAGGCTATATAGAAATATGGCCCTTAAGGTCTCGTTAGTTACCTTGTATAGATAGTGTTCAATGTCAAGACCAAGTCGGCAATTCCCAAGTCACACAACGCACAGTAACGGCCAATGGCAATACACTTAGCTTACTCGCAATAAACATACGATGTAATGCTAATGCTGATAAGGAGCTGTTACTAAACTGACCAGTGTTTGCCCAATTCATTTTGAAATCGAATTAATTCGAAATTCAAATTCAAATTTTTGATTCAAATGAAAAATAGAATCATTCAAAAATAATTGAATTTAAACTTTTGAATTGCCAAAAAATTCACTTTTGATTCAAATTCATTCAAAATTAAGCAATGCATTTTGAGGCAAGATATACGATATTTCATATTTATTCCTATTGAAAAACAATCGTATGATGCTTGGTCACTTCTCTGAGCACTGCAAGGGGTGTGTTTTTCAAATAGCCCTTCAACTCGGTCCTAGTTTCTAGATATCGATCGTCAAAAGTAAGAAAGTCTTCATCGATAATTAGTAAAATGACCAAAACTGGGGGATTAGTGGTGAATCAATTAAAATCCCACTTTTATATTCAATACTTAATTCAAATTCGCCAATTTTCAAAATGAATTAATTCAAGATTCAAATTCGAAAAAAATCCAATGATTCGCGAATCAATTAAAATTTTAATTGATTCACAAGTGAATGGGCAAACACTGAAACTGACTAATAACTTAATATGGTTTTATTCGGTGCCTCAAAGATATAGGCGTCGTCACTTTTGTAATAAATAATAATGCAACACTATTTCATTGCATGCTCATTATGTTTTTCTACATAATGTTATCGAATTTTGAAATGAAATGCACATAGCCTGCAGTTTCATAGCAGGGCGGTTGTGTATGTAATATAAGCGCACTCCAACTGAAAGAAAACGGACTTGATTGTGAAAAAGGTAAGTAAGGAGAGGGAAATACCTATCTCCTTTATTGTTTACTACTATGATTAATACCATCGATGTATTTCTTATGTATTTTACACAAAGTTCATCGAAAAGGTAAAACCGACCACAATGGGTCGAAAGGTCAACAAAAAAAACTCTAAAAATAAGATTTTATTTATTAAATCCATTCCCAACTATTCCTCATCTATTTTCATTTAATTCAGAACCTTTTTCAAATACGGACACATCAATGCCATCAAATTTTATCCCAGCTAACAACGGTAAACCGCGCTACTTTAAATAAGTTTTTGTTGAAAGTCTTATTAGCCCTCGGACATGAACTGATTCGACACCTATACATATTTTGCCTGATTTTTAAGTTAAAATAACTTTATAATCTCATTTATAAATGTTCTTCATATTTGTTTACTGTTTTCAATTGTGATTACATTAACTACAGTTTTACATACAAGCATCTATGAACTAGGTTACTACTTAAACGGCACATTCCTTTGGCGCATCACCAACTACCGCTCAAAGGAGGCAGAAACAAACGTAACTTCTATCATCTGGGACCCCTTTTACACCAGTCAATACGGCTACAAGCTTAAAGTAAAATTATATTTAGGTAATTAATCTAGTTTATAACTATTCTTATTGATATATCGACATATTGATTGGTGAGAAAGGTTCTCTTATATATCAGAGAAGAACTATTGAATGATGCTAAAATCATATTTCCACAGAAATTGGTTGATAAAGATTGGCCCCGCATCTTCCATAAGTCACTTATTATTTAATTTTTCTTTGTAAAAAGAGATTTTCTCAGAGTAACTTTTACTATTTTATTTTATACGCAATCAAGAACGAGCACAAAAAAACACGTATAACAGAACTACTAAATGATTTCAGGTTAGATTAGACCCTAACGGAATTGGCGATGGGCAAGGTACGCATCTTTCCATTTTTATGGAGATCCAACCCGACGAATACGATGCTCTACTCCCATGGCCTTTTTCTTACAAGGTCACATTTACCCTACTTGACCAGTCCATCACCATCACCACTAAACAGGTACATACTACATATATGTGTAAGTGTGAGAGAAGATAAGGTTATTGTTGATTTTTAAAAAGTAAAAGTTATTCAATTTTGTAGAAAAAGGATGTGGAGTGGTACATACCTGATTGGTTTTATTTTCAGTACCCATATTGCTTTCAGCAACCGCTAAACAACAAAGCCAGCGTAGGAATCGGTTACCATAAATTTGCCCTTCGCGAACTACTTTTAGAGGACGGGAAATACGTCAAAGACGACACCCTCTTCTTTAAAATGTCAATCAGCGATTGGTTCTGAGAAATATTTTATAACTATTCCCGTGTATAGTCCATAATGAAATGAATGAGAGATGCAACACTTTTGAATTTCAAACTTCCAACTATACCTCTCCATGCGCTCGATTACGCTTACCCGTCTCTCTTTACATTGCCATAAACTATTTACTTTCCTCCCACTTCAGTTTTGTTTATAAAATCGTATGAAAATACAAGCTCTTTGTTTAAATATTTTTTCCTCTCTAGTTGCAGTATCGCGTTGACGTAGCCTGATGAACTACATTTTTGGCAATTAAAATCAGACAAATAAAAATAATAATGGGTGAAATCGATAGGTGAAATACCATTTCTTGCAAAATTCCTCCAGAAATCTATAGAAGGCACCATCATGGAAAAGTGGTTAATGCAAAATAAT
Organism: Chydorus sphaericus; assembly: GCA_030141595.1. Classification (NCBI taxonomy): domain Eukaryota; kingdom Metazoa; phylum Arthropoda; class Branchiopoda; order Diplostraca; family Chydoridae; genus Chydorus; species Chydorus sphaericus. Next base: position 70,115 of record CM057932.1, on the reverse strand, counting down.
ATAACATTAAATAAAAAAAAAATCAGGATTACCTATATTGGAATATTTTTTTTACGTTTCGCTTTATAGAAATACAGTTTAATTGTTAAGAAAACTAAAACTAGTTTTGGCGGTAAAACAGAGATAGCACACGAGTCTCAATATGCTAAACTTAAAATGGCCTTGAGTTCCATGCCTGTTCGCATCCCGTTCATTGCTTTGAGGTTCCCGAAAGGATTTTATATTGCCATTTATGTGAAAAAGATATAACATCAATAAGACGAACTGAAATATTCTAGATATTTTTTTTTCCATTTTCGAGCTTCTAATAGTCATTAAAATCTCTACAATCTTCGCTGATGTTTCACTTTTACATTAAAAGAACCATTTTATTTTGATACGAAATAGAAAAATGTAATTCAATGAATACGGAATATGCGAAAAATGAATTGTTTAAAAAGTGATGTAGCCTAAATAATAATCAGCGTCGATATAAATTTGTCAAGCTTTTTGAAAAAAAAATAATTTGTAAGGTGAATGCCGAGTTGATTGCGTGGTTTAGAAAGACTGAGAAAAACCATATCTTATTTAACCGCTAAGATGAGAAGTCAGTGACTGTTTTTTGGTTAATGCTTAATTTTTGCAAACAAAACTTTTTTCTTTCGGTTCCCCCTTACTAGGTTTTCCCTACGTGGCATAAAAGCCAAAGAAGCTGTACTAAGATTTCAGATATCAGATTTCTCTTCAACGAAACAAACTCGACTCTCCGCACAATTTCTCGTGAATCTGATCTGTTTGTGTTCTGAATATATATATAAACTTTACCTGTATAAGGGTGTAGATGTTGTTTTAAACGACACATTCAGACTTTGTTGGAAACGGTATAATGTGTAGCCTGCGGGATGCATCAATGCAGTAATACAACGAGGAGTGCAAGAATCACAGTTTCCAATATTTTATGTTTTGTTTTGGAATTCAGTTTCAATGAAAAAAAAAATATATTAAATTTTTTTAAAGAATCATTTAAAAAAAAATTAATAAAAACATCAAAACGTATTTCTGATACTGATGATTCAACACGTCACATCCGTGGAATATGAGTGCATTTAAATACTCTTAAATTTTAAAAAATTAACATGCACTGCATCAGACTTGCAGCACGTGGCAACAGAGTGTTTTTCAATGTGTTGATCTCGAAGGTCATGGACGCGCGATTAAGAGTGGGGAAAACACACTCGCATATATATTCGCGCAGCATCGTCGGGAATTGAATGTGGTAAGCACATATTCTAATGTGAACCACCAGATGCAATCTTCAGTCAGTCGGATTTCAGCGCACATTAAAACTAGAATGTCATTCCCTACCTTCTTCTTCAGAAAAACACTTGTAGCTAAAATGGTTGGAATCATATCATTGATTCTTCTCATTATATCCCTTTGTGATGGGTCAATCATTCCGCAGACATCCATTATTGGTAAAAAAAAAATTTATGTTATTAAATTTTAGTTTATAATTCATTTTTGCTTTATTTGGAGAACATAACAATGATAATACTTTTAGAAAAATTTCAATTCAATTTATATCTATTACGTTATATGAATTCACACGTCGATACTGGGTCTGCTATTTTTTTCAAAAAGTATTGAAACATCTCTTTTTAAATCTAAATCAAGTTTTTAATCAATTCACTAGATTTATACCGTTTACGTATACTACACGTTTTTACAACTGCTATATATTTAAAATACTACAATCGGCGATATCTTAAAGTTTACCTGTAATTACAAGACTTTTGTTATATATTATGATCGATAAACATAGTACTTATTGATGAAAGCTTTACCTGAAAATCGTACTTAAAGTTTGGAGAGTTTCGTTGATGTTTCTTGTTCGAAAGAATAAGAATAGCTACTTCGTGATAATGATATTCAATAATATAATTCCAATAACACTAACTCTATCAGTAGTCAGTATAGTAAAGGAATTGAAGTGCGGATTTCTGGATTCTATTACTGGTAAATCAGCCATATACAATCTTAATTACTGATATGAAATAGTTGATTTCTTTAATTAGTGAATGGTCATTCGATCAATCGATTATAGAATAGTCAAGATGGAATTTGGATCGAACCCTTTTTATCCTTTTGATTTTTACTTTTTTATGCTTTTCTACTGCTCACTGCCGACGGCATCATCATGGAACAGAGGTTCTTGAAAAAAAAGAGAAGTTTGGAATGATTAAATTCTAATTGTTTATTTTTTCAGATGGCAAAACAACAACCAATTGCATCCAAAACTGATCCAAACAAATTATTGTCAAGTTCCAAAACTCTTTTCGAAGGTGACATTCTAGTGAGACAAACTTCTGGAGGATCCCAATTATCTGCCGTTTTCCAAGGCAGGCTTTGGCCTGATGCTAAGATTCCTTACCAAATTTCAAACGATTATAGTATATTCACAATTCTTCGTCAATTTCAATTGCCGCTCAATATTGTTGTGATTTCATTTAGACCAAGAAGAGAGGATGATCATTTTAAATGCCATGAATGCATTTCACGAGAAGACGTGTGTCCGATTTAGCCCTCGAACAACTGATGAAAGGCATTTCATCGATATTTCAAAAGCTAAAAGCGGGTAAAATGAAACCTATAAAATGTAATCTAATTAAGGATCACATAAGTAATGATGTTTCATTTCTTTTGGAATATACAGATGCAGCAGTTACGTAGGTCGACAAGGTGGAAGTCAAATGATTTCACTTGACGACGGATGTGTTGTTCCTAGAATAGTGAAACACGAATTGATGCACGCTATCGGTTTCTACCACGAACAGAGTCGTACAGACCGAGATGACTATGTTTTAATCCATTTAGATAACATTGAATTCGGGTTAGACGGAAATTTTCAGAAGTATGATTCTACTCAAGTTCAGTCGTTGAGAACCCCCTACGACTTAAGTATATACAAGTTTCTTACATAAATATTGATCAATTTTAAAATTTAAGAGTGAATTCATATCAATTATAGAATCAATTATGCATTACGGTTGGAATTATTTCGCTCGAGATACTTCGAGGCCAACGATTACTGTCAAAAATGGTGGAGATAGGATTGAGCCTTCTAACGATTTTACAGAGGTATATTACATCATAGTAGAAGGATACTAATTTTTTCCATTATGATTATTTATTAAAACACACAGATTGATATCCTGGATATAAATCGATTGTATGACTGCAAACAAGGTAAAGGTTGTATAATAATACATCCGCAGATTAATGATTTTTTAAATGTAATTCTTCTTCTTTATTTGTATACTAGAAAAATCGACTGAGCTCTCCAAACTTGAAGCGCAAGTTGAAGGTAAACTCGATTATTGTGAAATATTATATTGAATGAAATTTATTTTTCTTCTTCTTTTGAACCGCAGAAACAGCGAGAAAACTCTACATTCTTGAAACACAAGTATCAGGTAAATTTTAAATGATTTATTTAAGTTAAACTTTAAAATAATTGTCAACCAAAATCAAACGAGAGCATCTGTAGAATATGTCCTTTCTTTCTTTCTTTCTTTCTTTCTTTTTTAGGTAAATTTTAAGACTTAAAGTTTAATTATGTAGTCACACCTAATATTAACATATTTGCCAATTTATAGAATTGAAGCCCACTTTGGATTCCATGAAGACTCAGATTCGGCAACTTAGTGAAGAAGTAAAAGGTACGAATAGGTAGTTAGCGTCAAAAAATAAAGGTTTCACATACATATCAACCATGCAATTGGCTTATTAGTTTAATGGCTTGCCATCATGAATTGTTGTATTAAAATACTATGATTAGGCTAATACATTATAATCTAAGACATACTTAAAACCCATTCAAATCTTACTTCACAAGCTTCTGAAATTACACTTCTTTTTTCATAACCAATTAGGGCATCGCCCCTCAAGTGGGGCATTTCTTTGGCGTATCTCTAACTACAGCTCAAAGAAGCAGGCTCTCTACTCAGACCCCTTTTACACAAGTCAATATGGTTACTATGTAAAGGTAATTATTCATCAAAGATTAAGTTGCTTTTTTTAGTTTCAATACAACAGATGGCGACTCAATAATGTTTTACAATATTTTAAGTGGGGGGGGGGGATAATGTCGCAAAACAAAACAAATTCAAACATATTTATATTTTTCCGTAATTAGGCTAAAGTAGACCTTAACGGGAGTGGTGATGGGAGCGGCAGCCATATTTCTGTTTATATAGAGATCCAATCCGGTGAATATGATGCTCTTCTTCCATGGCCCTTTCCCCTTAAAGTCACCATCACTTTACTTGACCAGTCCACCAACACTACAGAGGTACAATAAAATGAACATCATCTTCAGCACATACATATATTTCTTCTAATTGGAAAGTATAATTTAAAATTTTGCATGGTGCATTTCTAATTGCAGAAAAGGAATGAGGAGCTGTCTTTCAATTCATCGGATTATCAAAGCATTTCGAGCTTACAGCGACCACAGAATGGCACACCCAATTTAAGCTTTGGATACACTAGATTTGTGTCTCAAGAAATACTTCTAGAGGGTGGAAATTACGTCAAAGATGACGCATTCTTCATCAAAATTTCCTTTTCTGATTGATTGATGACAAATACTTAAGTATACCATCAACAGGTACATATAATGGTACTTGTAGTCTCATATTCAGGAATATAATTTCAATTCAAAATGTTCATTCTTTCTCTTCTCTATAGACGCAGCCAATTCATAATTCATCAACATTTTAAATATTGTGTGTTTAATGATATAATTTACATCATTTCAAAAATTGAGATCATTTGTTGAAAAGATAAACGTCTCTCTCACTCAAGATATCTGAGATAGTTTCTCCATTTTTATTTCTCTCCCAGCTCACTTTAAAAAAACATTATTAGTCAATATCAGGGTTTCATCCGGGGTTGAATGGTTTTCATAGTACTATTAAGATAGTAAAGCAGAGCTTTTCAGCTCGCCTTTCTGGTAAAGTAATCCAGCGTAGCTGTATTACACACATAATGAGTGTCAGATATTTTTTTAAACAAGCATTGCAAATAAGGTTGCGTCCTCTTAAGGTTCGTTTACGCGACCACTTTTTTTCTTATTTTTTTCATGTATAGGGAGTATTGCGATTGGGTTTTCGTCTGCAAAACCGTCTCTTTATTTGCTGTGATTAGGTTCACCTCTGTCTGCGACAATAACCATTTCTTTCATTCTCCTCCCTTCTCCCTTCGCAGACAACACGTGTTGTTCCCCCATTCTTTCATTTTCTCCCTTTCTGCGAGGGGAGAATGAAGGAAATGGTTACTGTCACAGACAGCGGTGGACCTAGTCACAGCAAATAAAGAGACGGTTTTGCAGACGAAAACTCAATCGCGATACTCCCTATAGCCTTATTTTTTTACTATAAGACTTAAATAAGCCTTTTCAATAAGAATTTAACGTTATTTTCTTAACATGTCTGGAGCAATTTTAACAATAAGCAAGCAATAAGCTAGCTTGATGTAAAGAATAAGAATCAACCAATAGGAATGCTTTTCTGAGAAGATGCTGCTTATTCTCAACCTTTTTTCGCAGACGATAAATTTTTTTTCAATCTCCGACAACAACTTTTCCGTTTTCAAAGACTTATCAAGCTCAAAGAAGCGATTTCAACTCTTTTTGACTTTTTATTCACTATTTTGAAGCTTTGTGTGGAGTCTAACTGCAGTCGAAACTTTACAACGAATTCAATATTCATTTAAATCCAAATTATCCACGAATACTCTATTACAATTTTCTAGGAACTTACAGTTCTACATGCCCTGATTGGAATGAAACGAGCCCTACAAAAAAAAGCCAAATATAATGGCAAGTCAGAGTTAGTCAGAACGGAGAGAGGAAATGTTTTAAAACTTTACTAGAACTTTGATAAACTGACAGCAAACTAAATGCAAGTGCGATTTTCACTTCATAACATTCATAACTTTCATCAGGAAAAAAATTACTGGATTTGGCGAAACGTAAACAAACAGACGACGCGCCATCTTTTCTTGCCTTATTTTATCAATAAATAAAATAGTCGTGTAAATGGCAGTTATTTTTTCGTTATTTTTTCAAAATAAGGCCCTTATTTTCTTAGCTTACATGAAAAAATAAGAAAAAAAGTGGTCTTGTAAACGAACCTTTAAATATATATATCAGTCATCAAAGTTTGTTGCAGAAAAAGCAGTCCCTACATAAGATGGTGTACTTTTATTTTTATCAGTTTTCTGGCACAAACAAACACGGTTTGAAAAAAAGTCCGTCAGGTGCGAGCCGTCAAACCGAGCGTTTTAAATGGGGCGGAGCCTAATTCAAAAATCCACGCAGAAAACGGCGATTATCACGCTAAATATGCATTTTTGAGCAGTTTCAAAGTGATTCCGCAACTCAGCGTCAAATTCTGCATAAGATAATGAAATTTTAAAAAATCAGTTTACTATATTATAATTGATTAATAATATTATATATATAATAGTTAATTAAGTATTATTATTGATAAAAAAAAAAGAAAAAAAATTCAACTTTTCAGGGGGGGGGGTATTAATAGTTTATACCAAGAAATTAATGATGTTTCATACGAAACGAACAAACATTTTTGTCCCACTGTACTAAATGAATTTATATGGGTTTCTTCCCCAACGGAATTGGCGCTGTACAGTAGTGGATACACCCATATAGCTATATTTCCATTTTCATGGAGATCCATCCCGGCGAATAGGATGCTCTTCTTCCGTGGCCCTTTTCTCGCGAGGTGAAATTATTCCTCTATGTCTACGACCAGTCCGAAAACAAAAAGAGGTGATAAAGATATTAAGTTGCTGCGTTTTAAGTTGCGTATTATGTTGCGTATTTAGTTGTTGCGTATTAAGTTGCGTATTTAGTTGTTGCGTATTAAGTTGCGTATTAAGTTGATTATTATTATTATTAAAGTTAGAAATGAAGTCTCTGTGTAAATATTGCTTTGAATTGCATAGAAATATTCTTCTAATACTCCAATGCTTTCAGCGACTACCCAACAACAAAGCCAATAAGGGCTTCGGTAAGACGTTATTTCCCCCCGATGAACTCATTGTAGAGGGCGGCAAATAAGTCAAAGATGACGAAATCCTAATCAAATCTCAACCAGGGATTATTTGATTATAAATATTTGTTACAAAAGCTCAAACTAGTTTTTGACGTGAAACACAGATAGCGCATAAGTGTCAATATGTGCTAGTCTTAAATGGACTTCGACCTTGAATTCCATATGAAAAAGAAAGTCTTGGAGAGCTATCGAATTACACAAAAAGTACTCATGGGCATGGAAAAGAGAGAGAGATATTAAGTCATGGAATAAAAAATACGACATTTTCCTGTGCTAGATTTTGTTTAATGTCTTCTTTGAGATTTTGAGTAGAAAGACGACTTCTCGTCACTTGCTAAATATATACTTTTTAAAATAACGTGGTAATATTGAAGAGCTGATTTTTAGTACAACTCCAGAAAGAGGTACATGGGTGTTTCAGGGTCAGAGGTCATTTTGTTTCAGGTTCGATACGGAAAAATATATTTTTCAAATCGAAAACAAATGCAACGTATACTATGATTAAAGGGAATGTTCATATACGAAAATTGAACTCTCCGCCAAAACATAACTGACTAACACTTTATTCTAAGCGCCATTCGAAAGCTCTACGATCTGGCTTTGGTAATATCAATATATAAATGTATACTCGAATAGAAAAAAGTGAAATTTTTCTGTGTATTTCTTTCATTTTTTCCTGTATTAAGCGACATAGTAAAATTTTTGTTTTAACAGCATGACTCTCTTTAAATCCTCTAAAAACCGTTGGAAAATAAGGATTGTTTAATAATACTTGTTTTTAATACGCCCCCCCCCCTTAAAAAAACAAACAAACAAATTTAAGTTATAGGAAGCGTGTCATTTCAGACGATATATCTGTGAGAAGTATACGGACTTAGAATACGTCCCGTTAGAATACGTACGTGTGGCTTTAGAATACGTCAGCCAAAAATGATACCGGTTTCCGGACATTTTAGAAATTCGGAAAGTGCAAATCGCTCTCAGTTTTTGGAGATATGAACACTCGATAATATATTCGCTCAAATTAGTGATTACATTTGGCTAATAATGAGAAATAATTTTAGAGAAAATATAATATCGATAAGAGAGAATATTTGATGAAATATTGAATATTGATGTTAAAAAATTGAACATACTATAAATCATGGAAAACCCCTTTTCCATATCCACTTATAAGTTCTTAGCCTCCTTCGGAAAAACCCAAACTCTGCTCTCATGACTCATGGCAATGAACGAGTGCCTTCGTTTTCTTTGTCGCATTTTTTATCGATTCAGTGGGGGGGTCAAGTTTCAATATGCAGCCCTGTAAACTTTTCACTTTTTGTGAAAATTTATCAAAGTAGAATTAGTTTGCTGTAAGGAAGGAACATTGAAAGAAGGAAAAAAACTTGGCCCTAGCAACAACACCTTTTGCCAAGTCTAGATCTCCTAGTTCAGGCATTTTAAAAATGAGGCTGTTGAAATTGTTTTCATTACCCTTCGGAGTCAATGATTTAGCTGCAGTTTTATTTGGAGTGCTTTGTTGTGTTTTATTTTTTCCTATTTTATCTCTGTCAGATGCGTCATCTTTTATCAAATCCTCTACAAAAGGTATAATACTCGTACCATTTTAGGTTTCTGTAATATCCTTATTAACCTATTCACAAATGTATCATTTATCTTTTGGTGTTATTAGGTAGTTTATTAAAACAGTCGCCAATTTATAAACAACCGACCGAGCAAGAAAATACAATGTTGCTTTTGGCGGTATACTTTTTTTAAATTTCATTTTATAAATAGAGTAATTTGAGTAATCATATGTATAATGGAATTGATTAAAGGATATTCAATCACGGATGACGATAATGGAAAAAGAAATTCAAAAATTGAAACCACAAAATGAAAATCAAAGAGAAGAATTTGTACAAATTAAATCGTTATTGGAAAATTTGACGATTGATGAACAATCTAATGACAACTTCACCAATAATGAGTCAAAAAACAACCATTCAAGATCGGTTAGATCCGTTAACACAACTCCGTTGGATCATCAATTTAAATCTTCTTCAGCTGCAGTAGACGTTTCTTCTGCTTCGTGGGCTAAACTGGAAATTTCTGATCACGTCATTGGATACATGGATTACAATTCTTATACTGTCAAAATTTACGACCACGTGTCTAACAAAGACCCAAATCTTACGAACGAGGAAAAGAGATATTTCTTTGAGCCCATTGGTCAACTGAACCATCTCAACGCCCAAAGTGATTTCAACAACATAACGAAGAAACCAGAAATGAATTTTCGTGTGGAAATGTGGACCGATGCAGTTAGGAATGCAGTTCACAAATTTGTCTCAGAAGACCTCAAACTGGGCCCATTGAATATAAATCTGGTTCGGGTCCTGCCTCTTGACAAAGTGATGCTGTTTAGTGAATCCTCTGTTTCGCCACATTTTGAAATCGACCAGAGCTGGATCAATTACAAGAGTGATCGATTTTTGAAGTTCAGGTACACCTGTGACAAGATTGAATACTGCAATAAACTGTCTGAACAAATGAAAAGCAATGCCGAGCAGTTTAGGCTGATGATGAGGTTCAGCCTATCATCCCAAAAGTCACAGACGAAGCAGACGAAAATCAACATAGAGAATATTGTTCATGGTACTATGATGAACCAACTGGTTCAAAATTTTAAAGGAAATGACGTAATTCTTACAGCTGACGGCAAAAAACAGCTGCTGAAGGAATCATCCTCCAAAATTATCATTCAAACCTTTGACGATGGCGACGTTCCGTCAGCAACTTCCCAGAATGAAATCTATAGCACCCTTGAGAAGCTCTTGCAGTTCAGTCGCACAAGTATTCAAAGAGATGATGACAAGGCTTGGGAAAACGTGTTTTGGAATGAAGATAACTACAGGCCCGACCGATCCGCAAAATCACTAACAGAGCTTTATAGAAAACTAGATAGCGACAACCAGAAGAAATTGGCCTCGACATTTACCGACACCAATAAATTTTCTGCAGAAGCCAGTGGTAAAGGTTATGGTATTACTGCACGTGCAGCATTGGCCACTGACTTTTCTAGAGAAGGAACGGATAGCAAAGAAAACATTGAAAATCTGTTGAATGAGAGCAGAAATTACGTTGAATGGGATGGTTTGAAATTTGTGCCGAAGCAGATGGACTTGTACATAATGAATGTAGCAAGATTAAAGGACGGGCAGGCCTTTGAGGATACCAATCTTAAAGTATCTTATTTAACATCTATGTTGACAATTGATGTCAGGACCGATTCTTCTTTTGACAAAGAAGCCTCCAATCAGCTCTTTCAGCACGAAGATTTCTACGTCAAGGTTAAATTACTTGTACTTAATGTATTATTATTATTATTATTATCATATTATTATCATATTATTGATTATTTATACAGTGGATTGACTTTCATTTGAAGTCCATGTTTAACCCGTTGAGGGAGCGCATAGTTCTGATGAATACAACTTTCACATCAAATACTAGACAAATAACAGAACTGAAGCCTGTCTTGAGCTCAACGGTTACCAGGGTTCGTCAATTAAGTGAAGAAATGCAAGGTATAACAGCCATTATTTTTAGGACACAATTTATAAACACGGTGATTTACACATCAGGTCTGATTTTTTAGAAATATAGGCCTAATAGTGCTAAACAATAACAATATTATTATTTTTTTGTTTAATTAGTTTTGGCCAGTTGTTCAAGTTTTAACGCTAGAGCTATATTTTAATACATCTACAAAACTATACATAGTTTCGAGATAAACATACTTTCCACCAATAGTTGACTTTTTTTAATAATGGTAAATCAACCCTTTTTTAACTTAAGTCTTAGCCTGACCCAAATCTTAGTTTAAACGAAACCTAATAAAATATTCGATTTACGATAGATACGATCACATAAAAGATACAAACAAGTTCACTTTATAATAAACCCGAATATATAAGTTTTAATCTCCATCATAATTCCCACAGACGCCCCCACCCCCTTCCTCTGGTTTAATACCAGCTCAATACAACAGCCTAACAATGTTATTAATGATACTAAAAATCATTCAGGCTATCACCCTGGCTTATTAATCGTCTGGCGCATCGCCAACTACACCACAAAGAAGACCCATACATATTTCTTGGGTGACCAATACTACCCCACTGACTATGGCTACAAACTAAAGGTATGAGTCCTTAAACAGTTAAACTTTAAAGCCTGTAAAAAAGCAAAACTGATGCGATTGGTATACAAATATTGAAATCCGAATATAATCCCTACATTTATTAAAATAAATTTTTAATTTAAACAATTCATTAAGCGTTTAAAGGGTTTGTTTCGGATACTAAATTCCATTCAAAGTTTGAATTCACAACTTTTTTTTTTAATTCAAGGAAATTAAATGAATTGCAAATATTGAATAAGTAAAATTAAATTCGATTCGGATCACGATGTTTGATTAAAACATAATTAAAATAAACCAAAATTAAATTTTAATATTGGAAAAATGAGAGGAACATACATGAACAAATATTGCATTTTAAAGTTGCGGGTATAATCGTCAGCGGATTATAGTAATAGCGTTATATTGGGCGTAACTATGGATCAGAGCCTGGCTTTCTAGCCTGTATGAAGGATCATCAGGATAGTTAGTACCCCTTGATTGTTGCTACTCTCTCATAGTTACATCATTATCAAACAATATTTCGTCATTATTTATAGGTCGAATTGTACCTTAATGGAACTGGCAGTGGCAGAGGCACCCATATTTCCATTTACATCTCTATCCAGCCTGGCTTACACGACACTCTACTCACATGGCCGTTTCCTTACAAAATTACTTTCACCCTCCTTGACCAGTCCACCGAAAGCACGAATAAGGTAATATTAGCCGTTACCATTCAATTTCTCTGAAAATACGATAGTCAGCATGCTGTGATTTTCAATTTTAGAAAATGGATTTTGTATACATGGTCACTCCGTCAGAGATATTCAAAGAGGCGCTGAAGCGACCAGTCAGCAACAAAGCCAATGTTGGCATCGGTACCAGTAAATTTGTCTCTCACGAACTACTTGTAGAGGGCGGGAAATACGTCAAAGACGACACCCTCTTTATCAAAATCACACTAACCAACGAAAAATTAACTAGCGGTAGAGTAAAGCTCGATGTATACGGTATGCATGATGTTTTACAATATAAAGCATGTAAAATATTTTTAAATTTTTTAAGAATTAAAACCCAATTTGGATTTGGCGTTAACTCAGGATCGCCAACCAGGTGAACAAGTAAGAGGTAATTTAATGAGTTCTTGTAATTGTCGGAAAAGTATATATTTTTAATTCAGTCCAAAGTGAGCTGAACGGATTAGTAAAAATCTTGTATTTTTATAGGATTTATCATTTTCAAAGTTTTTAACTGGTTGTAAGTGGCCTGAAAGAGCCTGCCATTCAATTTTACGTCTCTCATGATGATGGACCGGACAGCGAACACTCGCTAAATCTTGGTTGATGACCGTAGAACTGGTAAACGAGGTGTATGCGCGGCCAATCAGGAGAGACGCGAAATTAAATGGTGGGCTTTTTTAGGCCACTCCTACCATTTCAAAAAATATTTATCAAATTCCTACATTTAAAATTAATATTTAAAGAACGGATACTTCTTTGACAAAAATACCGGATTTCCACAAAAAAAACCTGTTTGGTTAAGTTAGTATTTTCAAAAGTATTAAAAAAATAGCCTGAGTAAGGCCTGACGTAGTCTTTTTTCAATTTAATGAATCATCGCTACTGTGCTAGACATTAGCTATTGTCGAGGCTATTGTTTTATGAAATGAATAATCCGAATAGTAATAGAAAGATTGCACCAGATCTACCTCAGGCTGTTTTACTCTTTATTAAGTTTTATACTACATCAAAATTGTAACTTTAAAAGTTCGAGAAAAAATTCCTAAAAAATATGCTGTTGTTGATAAATTAAAACATAGATGTAATTTCACAAATTTATTTGCTAGATGACAAACCCATAAGGTCTGATGACTCATACTATTTTACGTAAAAATTCATCTTTTTAATTATTAACTTTGAATCCGTTTCTTTACAAATAGCTCTGTGAGCCTGGGGTATCAAATTGCTATACAAAGCTGTGGGAGCCTGGGGCCATCAAATTTAGTTTTTCGCTAGATGGCACTTCATATAAAGATGTGGGCTCAACTACTCTCTAGGGCGCAACATTTAAACACAGTAAAGCCTTAAGTAGTAAAATACATTTTACTACGTCAGGGATAAGACTAATATACCTTTTGGATGTCCATTTAATCGAAATTTTACAACGGAGGGAGTGAAAACTGAAGAGTGAAGCCCTCTCTTGTACTGATTTTATTCAACTCTTTGAAATTGTACCATGAAGAGCAGCATCCTAAACAAATAAAAATAAAACGAAATGAGAAGAATGCAATAACATAAACTGATAAACCGTTGTTTGTCTTAAATTTATAAGAAAAAAAATACTCATTAGATAAACGCAGATTTATTTATTGCATCATATTTGTTACTGTTTCAATTGTGATAATAACATTTATTCGATTTTAATTTTTAACATACACCTGTTAATTAGAATTATGTCACCGTTTTAACATCGGCCCATTCCTCTGGCGCATCACCAACTACCGCTCAAAGAAGGCAGACACAGACGTAACTTCTATCTACTCGGAACCTTTTTACACTAGTCAATTCGGATACAAACTTAAGGTATCAATTATACAACTATTATTATTGAATTTTCGAAGAGTTTATATCCATGCACAGTAAATTTGATCATCACTACATTCGTCGTGTTGTTTAACACTTACTAGAGCGTTTTTGTTAAATAGTTATTTCCTTATTTCTTATTTTTTGGAATAGGGAGGGTTGCGGAAATTTCTGCTGCGGAAAATTTTAACACGGCGGCGGCCATTGTGGAGGATGTTTTATACAGAGGCTTATGGCGGAAAGTAGTTTTTTGCGGATATATAAAAAAGTAAGATTACGACACATACTTTCATAAAATGGGTCAGATGCAAAATTTAATTCTGCATTTTTTCATGTGTGGAGTCCCTTTTTTTAGACAAAGTTTTGACCTCGAAAAATGCAAAAAACCGCATCGACTTTGCATTCTCCCATAGCGGGATTCGCAAAGTCAATTCATTATTTTGCATTTTAAGGGGTCAAAAAGAGTTTAAAAAAAGGGGACTCCACACATGAAAAAATGCAGAATTGAATTATCTATCTGCTACATATTTTGAAAATATGGCTCGTAATCTTACTTTTCGAGATACCAGCAAAAAAGCTACTTTCCGCCGTAAGTCTCTGTATAAAATATCCTCCACATTGGCCGCCACCCGGGTTAAATTTCCTAGCAGAAATTTCCGCACCCTCCCTATAAGAGAAGTTCAGAGTTCAGACTACAACTTTTTTTCGACGTAAAAAGATTGCGTAGCAGACGACAAAGTGAACAATTGCTTACCAAAACAGGACGTTGCCGGTATTTAAAATGCGCTTTGAATCTGGCAACACTGTATGTTTCGGAATAGTGAAATAAGGAAATAATGAAATAAGAAAATAAGAAAAATTGCTCCAAACCAATTTTAGAGAATTTTTTTTTTAAATAAGGAAATAAGAAGTTAAGAAAATAAGAATTTAAGAAAAAAGCTCTAGTCTGAACGCGCCTTATGTAAATTATTGAATAAATGAGTAAAAGTTCTCCAAGAGATTCTGAAAAGCTCTAGCTCCAATATCATTCACGAAATAATTTAACTGTTAACTGAAAGAGAGTAAGCGTTTGAAATTGGTACATTATTACACAAGATGCTGTCAACATGATTTAAATAAGGAGAAATTATGAAATGTTTGTGTCCCACTTTATTAAATGAACCCAGATGAAAGCGTACCTTAACGGGGATAGTAATGGAAAAGGCACCCATCTTTCCATTTATATGGAGATCCAGCCCGGCGAATACGATGCTCTTCTTCCATGGCCCTTTTCTCACAAGGTCACGATTACCCTCCTTGACCAGAGCACCAAGTCGATAAAGGTTCTTCATATTTAATATAAATAATATAGTTGGACAAATGAAAATATTATTTTCAATTTTAGAAAAGTAATGCGGAATTGAAACTAGCAGATTCGTCGAATACTAAGTTCCCAGAATGCTTTACGCGACCACTCGACAACAAAGTCAACGAAGGCATCGGTACCCACAAATTTGTCTCTCATGAACTGCTTGTAGAGGGTGGAAAATATGTCAAAGATGACACACTCTTCATCAAACTCACAACCAGCGATTAATTGATGAAACAAACAGAAAAAAAATTTACATAGAAGGAAAATACACTTTTGATTTTTGAATTTCAAACTTCCCGGTCTACCTCTTCGTGCGCTCGGTTTCGCTCACCTAAGTCGCTCTGGTTGCCGAAACCCATCAACTCCCCTCTTCTTTTCCCCGGCGCATGCGCGTTCACTGTCAGTCGTCCATGACAGCTTCACAACTTTTCTTATTCTCTAATCTCTACTACATCTTATTTCTCTCTCTCTCCACAGCCGCCATAGTGAATTTCCACCCAAACTTTTAATATAAATCAATCAAGTGCTCTCTGTGACTCAACTTTCTGTGCTTGAAACAATTATAAACTCTTTAAAAAAGTAATTTCTAGGTGGGTGTGTCTTTTTCAATCACCAGAAAGCCATCATAAAAACTTGTCACTTATTGAGCGAATGAGCAGGCAGGCTAATCAAGGTATTTTATTTCTAAATTATATTCAAATCAACCTCTAAATATGAATATTGACAGGCAACGGGCCCAGCAAGGATCAGCTCAACGATCATGAAGACTTTTCTAGCTGGCGTAATCAATCCATCCAAGTATTTACTCAAATCTTGCAAATTTAAAAACTCTTCTTAACTCATTTCTCTCGTGCAGAATTCCTATGTGTCGGGTGTAGCCCCATCGAACTCTGCCGATCCCTACCTGTCGAGCTACTATGGAGGAGCACAGGCCCTCGGTCCCTACCAGCACAGCGGGCCCTGGACGAGCTCTCACCAGGAGATGCCACCAGTGGCTGCAGCCCCGGGTTTCCTTGGCTACGGTGGAGTGCAGCACCAGCAGCAGCACCACGACTCCTACGGCATTGATGGCATGTTCTCTGGCCCTGCACCAGCGACTGGCTTTGGAGTACTGCACCACCACCAGCAGCAGGGCAATTATGGAGGCTACGAGTACTCTACCTGGGAGAGCAGGAAGCAGCAGCAGAATCTGCCAGTGCCCCACTATGAGGATTATTACCATCCACCCGTCTACCAGGCACCCAGGTATTAATTTTAATTATTTAAGTATAATTTTTTATTATTTTTTAATAATAATATTACAATTTATGTAGCCATCTAGCGGTAGAAATTACAACTTTTGTTAACACCATCTAGCGGGGGATTAAAAAAGTAATTTCAAATTTATTGGCGGGAATTTAAAAATTATTCTGGAATTTTTTATATTTATGCCATCTAGCGCTAAATTAAAAAAGTAAATTCAAATTTTTGGCGAGATTTTAATTTTTCTCTCTCATTTATTTATATTTACAGGTTGGAGGAGAATGTACCA
Organism: Chydorus sphaericus; assembly: GCA_030141595.1. NCBI lineage: Eukaryota > Metazoa > Arthropoda > Branchiopoda > Diplostraca > Chydoridae > Chydorus > Chydorus sphaericus. Next base: position 53,365 of record CM057932.1, on the reverse strand, counting down.
TCGATCGCACCATCATCCAACCCGATTATCAACGCTGCACCGGTCGTCAAGCAGCAGCAAGTTGAGCAGGGTATGCAAGGTCTCAGTCTAGCCCATCACCACCAGCAGCAGCACCGTCCCAACAGTAAATCAACTCCACCGCCGGAATCCAACGGAAGCCAGCAGCAACCTAAAAAGCTCACCTGGGCCTCGATCGCTTCCCAACCGGCCAAACCTCAGCCATCTGGCGGTGGAAAGAAGAAGTCGATGGTACCTCCTCCCATGGTCACTCCTAGGACTCCCAGCGCCGCTCCTCCTCCATCAGTTCCGCCCGCTCCAGTAGTGGTGGCTCCACCGGCGCCGGTTCCAACTCCACCGATTAGTAACCAGCAGCAGCAACAACAATTGGATATCGGAACTTGGGCTCATGCTGGTGGAGGTGGTGAGCAGCAAGTGAATAAGAACGGACCGCCGGCCCAACAGACAGTGGCGCCTCCACCGCCCGTACAGCAAGCTCCTATGAGACCAACTTCGGCTGGACCACCACCTCCAGTAATTATAACTCATTTATTTTCTTGTATTTTTAATTAAAAGTTTCAAATTTTATTTTGGCCATCTAGCGGTACATTTTAAAACGAAATTCAAACTATTGGCGGGAATTCGAAAATAATTCGGAATAATGAATAATCCTTCAACTAAAATTATTTTTAAATTCAATTTTAGGTTGTTCAGCAGCAGCAGCAGCGTCCAGTGTCGGGCGGTTATGCTAGCGCCGCCGCTGCGCCACCGGCTGTAGCCAAACCAGCTCCTCCGCCGGCCGCTCTAACTCCTCCTAAAGCCGCTCCAGCTCCATCGTCTATCTCTTCCGTCTCACCCGTTAGCAGCGCTGGCAACACTGTCGCCAGCCCGATCCTAGAAGAACTCCAATTGAAGCACGTTTACAACCCGAAGGATTTCGATCCTACTGGAAATCTGGCACGCAATGCCCGTTTCTTTGTCATCAAATCATATTCGGAGGACGATATTCATCGCAGCATCAAATACGAGATCTGGTGCTCCACTGAACACGGCAATAAGCGCCTCGATGCCGCCTTCCGTGAGAGGTGTGTGTTTAGGGATTTTAACCTGGAATTCTTCTTATTTTTAATTTTTTTTTAAATTAGTGTGTTTTGGGATCGACCACTTTTTGTGTGTTTAGGGATTGACCACACTTGGATTGTGTTTAGGGATATTAATAATTTATTTATTTTTATTTTGGCATCTAGCGGTAGATTTTAAAGTAAATTCAAATTTTTTGGCGGGAATTTAAATTCATTCAAATGAATTTATATATTTTCAGGGAAGGAAAAGGACCGATCTATCTGTACTTCTCCGTGAACGGTTCCGGCCATTTCTGCGGCATGGCCGAGATGACTTCAGCCGTGGACATGTCCTCTTCTCTGTCCGTCTGGTCGCAGGATAAATGGCGCGGACAGTTCACCGTCAAGTGGATCTACGTCAAAGACGTCCCCAACGCTGCATTGCGTCACATCCGCTTAGAAAACAATGAGAACAAGCCCGTGACTAACTCCCGTGACACGCAAGAAGTGCTTCCTGATAAGGGTCGGATGGTGCTCAAGATCCTGCAATCCTACCGTCACGCCACTTCCATTTTCGACGACTTTAGTCACTACGAGAAGAGGCAGGCTGAAGAGGATCAGAAGAAGACGACTGCTCCCGCTCCATCTAGCGGTGGTCGTAGTAAGCGCGATCCTGAAGAGGAGCATCAGGGTGGTGGTAGGGAGCATCAGAGATCTTCTGCTCCTCCTCATCGAGGTGGTGGACGTGGTGGAGAGGATTATGGAAATAGGCAACCTCCGGCTAGAGGAGAGTATAACGAGCGGGATCGGGATCGTGACCGTGAGCGTGATCGTGATCATCAGAGACCGGCTAGGAGTAATGGAGCTGATAGGGGCGGATATGGAGGTGGAAACAATCATCATGATTATAATAATCATCGGGTATTTAATATTCTTCTCCTTAACCTAATATTTGAATGTTATAGTAAAAGATATTTATTTTCTTATAAATTTTCAGAATTTTTTATTTATTTTAGATTTTAAATTGAAATTTTGTCTAATTGATATTTTGAAAATAGTTTTCAGAATTTAAAAAATGAATAATTCACTCAACTTTTCAAGAAATCTAGATATTTTTGAAAATTTACCATTTCCAAAAAAATTTATTCTTTATTTATTAATACTCCTTTTTTAATTACCTAAATTTATCATGTTTTAAATTCAAATTATTTTGAATCTTATTAATTTCAAATGTAATTAAATTTCATTTAGTTTCCATTTTTTAGGTATTTAAAAAATATTATTTTAAATGGAGCTAGGTTTTAATTTTATAAATTATCAGCAGGAGCGTGACCGAGATGGAGGATATCGTGGTGGAGGCGGTCCTAGAGATCATCGCGAGCAACGCGAACCACGCGATCAACGTGATCAACGTGATCACCGCGATCAGCGAGAGCAGCGCCCCGGCGGCGGCGGAGACTACGGAGGTCGCCCAAACAACGCTAATATGGATCGTGAACGTGATCGTGAACGTGATCGTGGAAATATGCGCCGCCATTAGAGAGAACATAAATTTAGTGCTCTACAAAACTTTTTTTTTCTTCATCAACATTACTCCTAGTGGACACAAAGTGAAACAATTTTGGGCGGGAAAAAATTTAAAAACATTTTCGGGTGGGGTGGGATTTAATTAATTATTTTTTTCATTTGGACTTAAAAAAGAAAAAAGTGCTACAGTGGACAAAGTGCGGAATATTATTACAACGTGGCAACAGTGTCAGTGCGCGCGCGCCAAGTTTGAAAAAAAGTGAGTGATCAAGACTTAAAAAAAAGTGCTTCAGCAGCAGCAGCAGCAGCCACCAAAATATTGAACAAAAAAATCTACAAAAAAAATTGAATTAATTTTTTTTTCTGTTGTTGGTGTTGTCACTTTTTTCCCCCCGCTAATATTATTATTCTTTCTACTACTGTGTAAGCCCTTGATAATGTCATCTTGAAGAAAAGAAAGAACTCTGCATTGTGTAAACCTTTAATTAAGGTGTGAATCATGCATCGAGTGACGCAATTTTTTGTTGATGGGCTCTGTTTATTTTCTTGAATTAAAAAAAATAATGAGTGGGAATTATTACACAGAAATATGGTCAGTACACATTCTAATAATCCATGAACGAATTAAAAACATTTCCTAATTTTTCTTTTAGTTTGCACGATAATATCATTAAAATCAAACTCTAATTTATTAAATAAATTTTCAAATTGGTAGTTCAGTTGATTATATTTTTCGGAGCCCTATTGTCTAAGTAATATTAAGTCTTCATTTAAAAAACCGATAGTTATTGATATTAAATTAAATAATAAAGAGGTATCTAAACAATTAGAGCACTTATGATCATCGGTATTTTATTAATTGAGTATGCACTATGCACTATTGCACTATGACCGTATGAAACTTTTCCCGGTCCTCGGCTGAAAATGAGCCGGAATTTAGATGGGTTAGTCCCACACCTAAATAAGCAGCAAGACCCGGAAAAAATGATAATAGTTTATTTGAAATATAATCAAATAACGGGTTTAGTTTTAATGTTAATGTTTAATATTGGCTGATACTAGCTAAATGACTTAATAGATTGACTTCATTTCATCATTTCAGTTTTAAACCATATAATAATTTTTTTCAAGTAATAAGAGACGGCTAACCAAATTGGGAGAAATTAATTTTTAAAAGGCAATTTTTTCATTACATTACATAAAACATTGAATTATTTTTTTCAACGATTGAAATGGGCTCATCAATTTTTCATTCAATAGTTCAAAAACTCAATTGTAATTCGCTGTTATAGAATAATGTAATGACACTGTCTGTGGTCTTCGTAATTTTTTACATAAAAATCGATGTATTAAATTGTTTGAAGTAATGAGGTTCAACAGCTGTATTCAATGCCTGTCCAGAGTCAAAATAAAGAGTTAATTAGGCAAAAGTAATAATATAAATTGTACTTGATTGAGTGGTATCTATATGGTACTATACATCGTTCCGTGTAGTGTGATTCCACTGAAATCATGCATTGTATTATATTGTTATAATTTAAAGTCTCGACAGTTGACTCCTGAGTTTTTAATAAAGCCTAATAAATAATGTATCAAAAATTAAATAGTAATTCAATTTTGAAATATCTGGTAGAAAAAATCCCACAAAACCAACCATTCGCACCTACTTGCTGAACATCGTATTGATTTGTTAATATACCAATTTAAAACTAAAAACAAATTGTAGGTCGGTCTGGCAAAATTCCCTAAAATAATAAACGAGAGTTATAGAGACGAATCTATGACAATTACAATACAGCAAATAATCTGATTTAAAATTATTTATTTTTTAACGTACCAAGCTGCATTAAGCAACTTTCATCTGTATATGTTGCAGAATATTACACTTTCTATATACTTTCATCAGTCTTGCACAACCCTAATTCACACTAAAAGTGGACATAACGTGATACATTATTTTATGTTAACACGATTATAAATTACCACACCTCCCACATACTGCGCGATTAACATCGAGCAAGTAGGTTATCTTATGAGCCCGTTCAATTTTCCCGCTAGTTTCCTATAAAAACCAAACACAAAATGACTTTTGCATCATAATACAGTGACTCGCTTGACGCTTACTATTCGCAAACGAGATGAATTCTTTCACTCAACTTTTCGTAAGTTAGCTTTTGAAATACAAACATTTATACATTTTTATTCATTTAATTTATTGTTTTAAAACATCTATAGACCTTTATCGTCTATTTTCTCTTTGCCTCGGCATTCAGCAGTCCTCTTTCGGTATATCATGCAATTATTGTTCAATTAATTTTTAAAATTGTTTGCATCGCATAAGTTCTGTAATCTTAAATTTTCAGGGTAGTGAATTGAGCGATAACACAATTCTTGGCACTCCAATTATTCAACGACAGGAACGGGTAAATAAGTTCACTAAGAATTAAATAAAACTTAAACTAGTAATAAAATACATATTGCTAAGTGTGCATTCAAAAGCAAATTCTAACCGATGTCGTTCCAAAGTAGACTAAAGCAATAGAATTTTCCACGAATTTTTACAGTCAACATTCACTTTATAGATACTTTTAATCACAAGCAGTATGATATCTCACATAATATGAAGGTTTTGCCTTTTGATTCCGTTTTCAATTTTTCTTTGATCTTCATAGTTATACACTGATTAGTCGTGACATTTACATATTTAAAAAAATCGTCGCTATCAGTAACTGTAATCAATATTGGATTTAAGGACTTGAGACTGAGTGTGACCGACCAACAGGCCATCGTAGACAAGCACAACGCTCTTCGACGTCAAATAGCCAAAGGCCAAGAGAGCAGGGGCAACCCTGGTCCTCAACCCTCTGCTTCTAACATGCGCCAATTGAGATGGGATGTAGATTTGGCAAGAGCAGCCCAGACTCTGACAGATAGATGTGTTTTTGCCCACGACACTAAAATTCCTGCTGGTAATTTATATTATACTCGCTCATCAATCAGAATTTAAGTAGTTAATTATTTTTAATTAGGGCCATGGAATGGGTATGGACAAAATTTGGCTGCTGGTGCTTTCGGTTCTTGGAGCAATGCTATCCAAGCCTGGTACGACGAAGTCAAAGACTACAGCAAAAATGCAGTTGGAAATTATCAGTAAGTTTTGATTTTAGTATTGGTTTTGTAATTAAAAATTGTCAAAATATGGTTTATCCGACTAAAAAGTATATAGTGTTTGATAAGATTGGCCTGTGCTAGCTAAATAAATGAAAAATGGTTTTCAATAGGGGTGGATCTGGTCATTACACCCAGGTCGTTTGGGCTAATTCATATGCGATTGGCTGCGGTTTCACCGTTTGCCCCAGTGGTTGGTCCCCAATTTACGCTTGTAACTATGGACCACCTGGAAATTATCTCGGGCAATCTATTTACAAAACTGGAGCTGCAGCCTCGGCCTGTCCATCTGGTACCTATCCACAAGATGGCCTCTGTGCCTGAATGTGCTGCTAACACTGTTTTAACGTGTGTATTAAGATATGTTCGCCAATGCGTACTATTGCACCATACACATCATTACCAGTAAACTATAAATAATAATACCGTAATAGTTGTCATAATTTTTTAAAAAGCGTTTATGTTAAAAATAATGGTGTCTGGTAGAGATGTTCACAAAGTCAGAGTTGATATAAGAAAACTACAAATTACCGTCAAAATTTCATATTTTTTAAATTGTAGAATAATTAATGACAATAATAGATTCGAAATCACCTGTTGTTCAAAAATAAAAATATACAGGACGACTTCATAATAATATTTCAGAACTGTAAATGATTTATAGTTTTGTTGCCAAGCAGTGGAAAATTGAGGAATAATCATATAGCTTTTCATTGAAAGAACTGAAGTAACGCTCCTCTTCTTTCCATTCAATGATCTTGCATTCAGCTTTTGTTAGAGCTTCCTCTATTATGGATCGATTTAGTGAGATACCATAGTAAAATTTCTGGTTATTGTGCATGTAAACGAGTCTTATATGATATCATATTTCACTGTTAAAATATACTTCGTTATTCAAAGCAGATTTACGGTGGAACAGTTCCATTAAGGCCACATCAATGTTACGATTCTGATAGAAATACATTATATTGTTAAAACAATTACTTATCTCGATAGTATTAGTAATAATATGAATAAGTCTATACACTAGTATGGCTCTGTTAATTGGTGAATAGTTCCGTTCCCAGAATAATTTCTATTGTAAGATTCTGCAAATACATTTTATTTTTATTTTTCAACAGTAAGAACATTATTCACACCGAGAGAAATAAATAAGTGACGGCTAGAATCGAACATTTCCTTCCTAAACGATAACTTTGTGCTGCCAATGTCAAATTCATTTCAATTAAATCAATGAAATCGGTCAAACTTTTCCAGTAACCTCGTCCAGTCATCATGAAAATGAATGCCGTGTAAACGCTAATCACATTAATGGCAAATAAGTTTAATGTGTCAATCAGGAAACTCCAATGCAAAGCGAAAAGTGTTCGCCTTTTGTATAAGTACTGACGATTTTCTTCGTATTGCAAAACATGTGAACGACGATACTTATCTGAATTACCAAGACTGCGACATAAGAAGTCCAACGACGAATCAAGCTGAAACAGCTTATTTCATCGTTAGTCTCTGTTGCAGACATGCCAATGAATTTCATCCATTTCCAAAAGGGTTCCATGGAAGATTTCTATCGGTGATTATGGGCGATGTGTTGGTTTCAATGACTTTTACCTTCATTTTATTCAAGTTGTTGTGAACCATTCAAAAACCTTAGCCAGGAATAAATTAGTGACCTTTATATCGCACCCATAAAAAAATATTGGAATAAATCGATTAAGTAATGGCTCGTTTTAAATATTATTTATTTAGCGAGCAAATAGTTAGGTAAAGAACTTAATAATAACCAAAAATTATGGTTAATTGTTTTCTTAATAGTATTTCTAGTAAAAGGAATAAAAACATTTCTATTCAATTGGTAAACTTTGGCTGTATTCGTGTTTTATTCATATTTTAAACATCGTTCCTCTCTGCAGAGTGGAATTGCAACAAAATGAAGAAATAGGTAAGAATCATTCCTATGCCCTATTCAAGAGAACGAATTAAATAAATTAATCAGCTAATAGTTAATTTTTTTTTATACTGAAGGGAAAAGACTTTTTCCGATAGTCACAAATCCAGCTGCTTCGATATGAGGATTCAAATGAAGCACTTGATCCGCAAAATAGCTTATCTTTTTGACAAATAAATAAGTTAATCTTATTTCTTAAGTTTTTTTGTTGAAATGTATGAATAAAGCAATTGTTTTAAAATCTTACTTCGTTTTTCAATGTCGATTTGCGATGTGAAAGTTCCAACAAGACGATATAAATATTGCGGTTCTATAGAAATAGATTATAAAGAATTGAACAAAATTAATAATTCATCAGACTCATTGTATGTGAAGTTAATGTCAAAAGTGTGCATAAATTTGGTTATGTATGTATCGATTTAGCTACTAATAAAACTGTAACGCGTACTTCATTAAAAATGCGATCGGCAGCCATAGACATGACGAACAATTGAACTATCTGGTCCACGCAGAAAGTAGAACACGATACCGTCATATGCCAATCCTTTTTCGATGCACTCGCTAAAATGAACATTAAATTATTGGTAATGGCGACAAACGTGAAAACTGCTTCAAACAACAGAGCGAATCCGAAATTCTGGTTTATTTTCTCCACTGCGCGACAGATTAGAAGATGTTGCCATTTTAAATGGGTCAAAGTTTTCTCCTCGATGGTTGTGTCCATCTTTAAACGGGAAATAATGCTCCTCAATTGCATTAATACAATTAAAGCAATGAGGCAAAACAGAGTTATAACTGTTATTGGGAAAATTCTTGTAAAGAGACCGCAGAGATCCATCATTTTTCGGATCAGAGAACTTCCATTGGTAAATAGTTCTGTTCCTGAAATGGTCTCCATTATAAGAGTCTTCAAGATGATGAAATTTTTACATTAATTATTATTTTAAATATTCATTAAATGCAGGTAGTACCGATAAAATTAGATAAGTGACGGCTATAATCGAGCATTTCTTTCCTAGGCGATGGTTTTGCGCAGACAACGGCAAGTTAATTTCAATTAAATCAATTGAATTTGCCAAACTCTTCCAATGGCCCTTGTGAATTATCGTAACAAAATAAACCGAGTAAACGCCAACGATGTAAGCGGCGTAATTGAATCCATCAATGAGGAAATTCCAATGTAGAGCAGAAGAGTAGTCGCCTTTGGTATAAGTACTTACGATGCTCTCCGTATTGCAAATCATATGAATAAATATACTAGGATGAAGAAAGAGGACAAATAGATAAATGACCCAACGATGAATCGAACTAAAGTAGCCTGGATCCTCAGCCTCCGATGTCGTCATCCCAATGAACGTCATCCACTTCCAAAAGGGTTCCAGCGAAGATTTCCATCCGTAATTATTTTGGATTGTATTACGTACTTCTATTGCTTTAACCTGCATTTTTAAAATTCGGTGATGTGCACCACACAACGTGTAAACTAAAAATAATGAGTTCATATATTGCTTTATCGATGCAAAAAATTCGAGAGCACTTAGTAGGACAGCATTTCGCTGTGTATTACTATTTACTTAAGGAGGCACCATACTAAATGCTTATCTTTATTAGAAAAACATATTATTATTATTAGGCTACAGTTATATATGCTATATGCTCATTAATATATTATTATTTGCCAATTTCGGCCCAGTGGAACTGGCAAGTGATGAAAAAATAGGTGAGTGTTGTTCCAATCAACTATATCAATACAACAAACACGTTAATACCATATTCAGTTATAATTACTTATTTTTTTTTGAACTTATACTTACTGTAGGTAAGTTCTTTTGTTAAGTTAAAGTTCTTTTCCGATATTGAAGAAACCGCTGCCAGTAATTTGTGGATTAAGCTGTGATGCTTGTCCGGCAAATGATATCATCTATACAATATGAACATAAATATTATGGAAAAAATAAAACTGTATGTAACATTATTAATATTAATTATTAACTTTCACCTGGCTTTGTAAAAGAGGATGTTTATGACTCATTTGGAACAGTACTAATTCAAGTCTCCGTGTCTGCGTATATTTTAAGATATATTATATTGTGCATAATCGGGAAATAAAATAGGTAACTTACTTGATATTTTATGTTGTCAACACTGCAACTGATTAAAATTAGATTAGCAAAATGAACGCATATTATGGAAAGTATTAAAAAATAAATTGTCCAACCACGGTTCGAAATGGTGGCGACCAGCACGTAAACAAAACTGACTGTCACAGATATAAAAATATAAAAAACTTCCAAGAATAGTATAGGGCCAAATGAGCGATTGATCCAATGAATTGAGATAAAGATCTGAGCATGTTCGTTCTGAAGTTGTTTCAACTGATCCAAACCGTCATTTGGAATCTTCTGTGCGTATTTGGTTATGGTGCGAACTTGACCAGATATGATTGAACATAGAAGACAGAAGAGAATCAAGACGGACATCGGATAGGCGAATACAGCGGTCGAATTTACTTCAATAACGGTTCTAAACAATGTTTGATTCTCGTTGACCATTTCAATTCCTGTAGCCACCGATAAGAGTGTTACCTATTACAGTTAATAGAATAATAAATGGATATTTTCTCTCATTCTACCAAAGAAAAACAGTTAAGTCATTCATACTGCTACTAAAATGTAGGCGATGCCTGCAAAGCAATACTTTCGATATTTGTCACCGTAGCGCTGATACTCTTCTGCGCTCATCATGGCTGCAAGATGGTTTTCAGTTTCATCTAGGGCAGGGGTTCTTAACCTTTTAAGGCATCACCTCCCTAAAGTTAAAATCAAAATCGGGCACCTCCCGCCCGACCGATTGAACGAAAAATTTGTACAATATCGAACGGGGGAGGGTGTGCTGAAAATTTTTTACTCGATTTATTCAAAATTATAAAGTAAACATCAAGTTTTGGGGCAATTTTGAGCTTCAAAATCAATATAAGTTGAAGATTATTTGTAATTTACCCGACCATCCAATATTTTATTGAAATCTTATATTTCTCGGAGGTCAGCTCACCTCCCCTGGACCACCTCCGCACCTCACTTGGGGAGGCACACCTCCCAGGTTAAGAACCCCTGATCTAGGGAGTCGATCAGTTTGCCAAAGGACTTGTCCATTAGGAACGCGACAACGGTGTGGATTCCTACATTCCTGATGGCCATACTCCCGTAATCTATGAGAATATTCCAGACAAATGTTAAGGTGGTATTAACCCCCTCGCGATCGTCACTCGAAAAGCTGGCCGCTACGTTTTCTGGGTTTCCGTAATCGTTAATAAGCAACATCATATATGTGACCAAGGTCCAAAAGAATGCAAAGATGCGGTGAGACGTTTGAAACCATTTCTTTGGAATCTTTTAAAAGCATAATAACAATTTGCTAATTAATCGCGCTTTTACTCAATAGAGATAATAATCCAACTTACCTCAGGACTAAGGTGCAAATGAATTTCGAGAATTCGTAACCAAACCTTCGTAACAAATCTTAATGTTTGATGAGTGCTGTAGCATTTAGTATTTTGATGCTGAGTTATGATTTTAGAAGTGTCTTCAATAACCCAATTTTCTCTTAGAAAACTATCTTCTACTATAATCTTCTTCATTATTAAAAGTTAATCTATAGCGATTCGACTGACTATAGCAACACATAATCCACCAAAACTTCTAAAACGACAATAAGAACCAAACAGACGAAACGTTGGATTCAAACGTATTTTCGACCGCGAGATAGGTCTTTCTGGCGGAGTGACGGGGAAAGGGGAATTCCAAAACATTTATTTTAAGGTAATCTTATCAAGTTGTATAATATATGACTGAATTTCCGTTCGCAACCAGTAAAGAAAGAGTGACACGGCAATAGAACTTAAGTTTATATATACGTAGCATATTTACTTTATTGCCTATAGTAAAGAAATGTATATGTACATCATATACTAGCAGTAATTGAAATTTTTTTAAAAGATAAGATTTGTTGTTGACCACATCTATTATGTAGGCTATAGGATCCAGGGATTTATGGTTGCCGATTTGGCGTACGATATTGCGGGAAATATGATATCCGAAACAGTGATGTTCCAATGTCGTGACATTGACACAAGTTCACAACTTATATTGCTGTTGGGCCCAGTGCAAAATATACTTAAGGGTGCATCGATTTAAAATGGTAGATTATTGTGGCTGTTTCTTTGAGTGATGGCTTCCTCATATTTAATTCACTTCCAAAAGGGTCCCATCATGCAAGATTTCACCCATGATTATGAACATGCTGGTTAATGACTTAATGTTAGGTTTTTCGGCCTTAATTTTATTATTATAATTATTGGATGCACGCTATGTGTATTTTGGACCAAACAAAAACAAACTTGAAATAGATTTTATAAATATATTATTATAAATATAAGCTAATTATATTTATACCTATATATAAGTTAAATTATTTTGTATTAGTATAATACCGATAGGATAAGTTTTTTTCCTATGCAAAAGAAACCATTTGCAGTCATTTGAGGATCAAGTTGTGACACTTGTCCAGCAAATGATCTAATCTAAACTTTTTAATTGATTTTTTGACAATGAGAATATGATATGTTATTGTAATTGATAATAATATTTTGTAAAATTGTTACTTACTTGACGTTGTAAATCAAAATTGTCTTTGTTGATTTTAAAAAGCACCAATCTTAGTTTCCGCGACTAATAATGTTAAATATAATAATCAGAATAACTTTGGATAATAAAATGTACTATGTTGTCAGTTTGAATAATTCACCTGACTTTTCAACTGATCGGCACTAAAACTAATCAGAATCAAATCAACAAAATAAGCCAATGAAATGCAAAATATAAAGAAGTATATGGTCCAGCCACGATTCGACAGAGAGGCGACCATCACGTATACAAGAAAGACTGTACCACCAATGAAGATGTAAGAAACTTTCAAGAAGAGGAAAGGGCAAAATGAACGATTGGTAAAAATTTAATGGATGAATAAATTTGGACACGCTCGTTCTGAATTTCATTCAACTGATCCACCCCATCATTGTTCGAAATTTTCGTACTAGTTTTCTAATAGCTCGAAGTTGATTCGAGACCAACGAGCACACGAGACAGGAAAGAATCACTAAAGACATGGGGTATACAAATACGATGAACGCGATAATTTCCAGCAAGATCCGAAACGGTGTCTCGAATTCATTGATCATTTCTATTCCTGTGGCAGTCAATAAGAGCAATACCTGCGTGAACAATACAATACATTATTCTATGAATTATATTCTATAATTCCTATTTTGACGACTATAAAACATTTCAACGGGTGATTTCTTAGCCCAATTTCCATTATTCATATGGTTCTTTATTTGGTTCTTCATCCTCAAACATGTACTCTATGATTTTGAACTTATTTACCAGAATACAACCGTACTAATACAAAAAATTGGAACTAACAAAAAGTCTTACGAACTTCGAATAAAACTAAATCTGTATTGTTTTATGTGTTCAACATGGCTGCGGTAATTATATTTGACTCCATTGTCGTTAAATTAAAGCAATAAAAAAGAAATATGGTGATGGTATATTGATCAATTGACGATCAGCTTGCTGTTCAATAAATCGATTGGTGACATATAACAATGAGTAAGGGAATATTGCTGATGTTTTGACACAATAGATTTTTTTAAACTACTGGGACGTTCAGTTTAAGTCAGCATGAAATAAAACCGAGCAATTAGCTTTCAAATTATTCAGCCTAATAATTCTAATTTAGCCATGAAATAAACTAAAACTAGAACCAACAAAATATCTCAATAATAAATGAAAAGTGGATACATAAGTCTACTTTTAATTGGGGTTTTGCACTTCCCTCTTTTAAAAACAACAGCGCTCTACCTGCTTTTCCTTCTTCTTTAACAATACTGAATATTGAATACTGCATATGAAAGAAGTGGAAAGATTTCTTTAACATAAACTCTCGCAAAGTTGCACCAAAAATATTCAACAATTTAGGAAATTCAGGCTAGAAAAATTCTAGGAAACAGGCATTTTTTGTTGCTGTTTATTGGCAATAAAATACATTAAGAAAAAGGTTACAGAGAAAATATATCATGTATAATTTGAACAAAGCAACTCGAACTCTCAATATCTGTTTTCATTTTGAGCAGGAATTTATTTTTATGACCATCCCAACATTTTTTTAAAACTAAATGGTGATTTTCCTTGACCATCGTAATATATTTTAAAGAAATTTAATTCAGGGATTTTTATTATCTCAATGTATATACATATTTAAAAATTTTAATCGGATTTTAGTTGACCATCTCAACATCTTATTTTTATAAATAAGGATTTTTCTTGCCCATCTTAACATTTTATTTTTGTTTATTGAGAAAAGATTATAGTTGGCCATCTCATTTTTTTTTAAATTAAATTTTTTTTTCTTGACTATCTTAACATTTTTTAAACCTACCTGACCGATTAAATTCCCAGATTTTTCTCTTTTAAACAAAAATAAAATAAAGATAAAGAAAAAATAAAGAATAGAACACGTATACTTTATTATAGAACCATTTTCTAAAATACATAGTAATTTACTTATTTCACCATCTTCGATAGTTCGATGGCTTCTTCATCTTCTTCGCGAATGTTTTATATATAGTGAATACAGTTTGTTTTTCTGCGCTAAATTTTGTTTCTGGCCTTAATCAGTCCATGAAATAATGCATTTTTGTGGCTTTTTTTTTGGGCGTTTCTTCTGGTCAAGAAGATTTGCGATAAGATCTTACTATCGATCGATCGAGAAAATTGTCCATTAAATAAGACTTTTAGTTGTAGATCTATGAGGCATTTGATAAAAAACACGTTAAAATCGTTAAATAACACGATGCTGTATATTATTGCATTTCTTATCGGTTAAAAACAATATTGAAAAAAACACTTGTTGCATATATTGAATTGAAATATATCCATTTATTTTGAATTATTCTTGTTGATTTCAAATTGAAATGTCTTTTTTAATATAAGATAATAGAGACTTCAGATCAACACTTTTCAAAACCATTATTATGCTGTTGGAAATAAGACCGACAACCGAAATAACACAAATAAAGTCAATAAATCATTATTATAAGAAAACATATAAAATGAATTTAAAATTAGATTTCATTTTTTTTCAATTTGTAAATTATTATCCATCACTTTCATTATCCACATTATTATTTCCCAATATCCAAATTTCATCAAACTTGGGTAGACTCTTCTTCTTGATTCGGTTCCGGTTCTATGCTTGATCTTATCTCCTCTACGACAGTTTCTATTGGGCGGATAGATTCCAGCTTCTCCTTCTTCGGCGCTGGTGTTTCCATCTTCCACGGCTCATAAGTAAAGAATCCGAGCAAGATAACGGAATTGAGACAGAGGAAAGCCATCTGAACAATGTTGAGAAGGTAGGCGATGGTGTAGACTGGCTTTGAACAGTAGTTTCTATTGAACCACAATAGCTTTGTTTCTTCCGGGTAGTCATAGCCTCCATCATCGTAGTCGTCCGGTAAGGGTCGGTAAATGTGGTCAGGGGCATTCGCCTGAGCTATTAAGACCAAACCAGCAATAATCAAAGGCACTTTGAGCAAGCGAATAAGCATAGTTGACAGTTCATCGTCGGAATCGCCGCCAGGTGGTGTGAGTAGGTTGAGAACTCCGGCGACGATAAGGTAGATCGGGATGAATAAGCTTGACGGGCAGTGGAGCATGATTATAGTAACTATTCCTAGTACGATCAATGCCATATTGAAAAAGATTCCGATCAAATTATAGTAAGGATTCTTGAAGAACGCCATGTTTCAGAGTAGTCACAATTGGTAATAACATCAACTTATTTATATAGACATATAGAGAAACAAAGTTTGACTGCAACGCTTTTTTATGAGTTATGATAGCAAATACATGGTTAAATTAAGCATTACATATTACACGATCCGATATTCCATCAATCCCATTTGGCTCCCTCTCTGATGCACTCGGAGTGAATTTTTTCGTCTAAATCGGTACAAATCTGGCATTCTTCGCCGTGTTCCGTAGTCAACCAGAAGGCTTTCTTAACATTCCTTATGGTAGTATAGAGGTTTCTACCGGGTCTGTCTTCGTACCATTGGAATTCGTTCGGGTAGTAGGTGCTAAATCTTTCTGCTGCAACTGCAAATGTAGAAAATACCTCCCAATAATTAGGAGCTTGGGGGAAAGCCGGCACTCTATATTCTTTCGTGTCATCCCATCTATATCTTGTCACGTCCTTACTTAACACGCAGCGGATGTACTCGTAGCGATCTTGACAAAAAGTGCACAATCTATCCTGTTTCCTCATAAATTCCTTATCTATCGTTCTATCGCAATTCCGTTTCGAGTAAGCCGCTATGGCTGGTTCGACGTACAGTTCCATGTACTTTGTCACCACTTTGAGACGATCCATTGAATTTACTGGGTACTTTATTACCGACTCTAGAAAGGTCGTATTTATAAGATACTCATTTGAGACTTCAAAGTTGAAAAGCGGTTCGGTCGACTCACTTGCCACTTTTGCGGTTCCGTTTATTTTAGGTTTTGGAGTAGAAGTCGTTGCTGGACATCCGAGAGGCTTTAGGGTGCAATACTCCGCTTTACAGGGTCTCTTTTTGGGACAGGCCGGTACGAGATCTTTGACAAGATCAGCTGATTGTGGGTGATGAGGGTACTTGCACGGCTCCGGGGCCTCGGTTTTACAAGCTTTTATGGTTGGCGTCGGGCAAATCGGCGGAGTCGGGCAGTCACAAACTGACTTGGGGAGAGCGGCGATGGTTTCTTTCTGTGGTACAATGATGCCAAAGTACATGCCGAAGCCTGATGTACTCATACAAAGGATACCACCTAAATTGACCAGGAAAAACAAAAAAGGCTTTCGAGTGTCGTCATTTAACGATTCCCAGCATCCTCTGCTTTCTTTGTTCTTTTCTTCCATGATGACGTAAAAGTACCAATTACCTTGTCTCTTGGCTTCCATATATACATTGAACCAGAGTAACTCTGTTTGCAAATCGAAATGCATCTCTTAAACTGATACTTTCTTGGTGCTAATAAATATTTAAGTAATCTCATTATTTGGTATATTTATTTTCTAATCTAGTTTCAGAATTGTTCAACTATATTGGATAGTCTTTAGAATGTGACTTGGGTTTTTAGGTTCAATACACACTTACAAATAATTGTATAATTATATACAATAATATTCATTTAGATGCCGTTAACACCAAGTTTAGATTTGATTATTTTTTCTCTATTTGTAAATGTCTATTACTAATGTATTCAACGTGATCGTTTTGAATAACTCTACAGCATGTGTGCGTATATAAACGTTTAAGACGGTCGATCAATAAGAAATATTTCAGTTCATTACGCCGAATTGAATTTTTGAATTAATATAATAAATGATATGTGGTCAAAATTTGAAAGATTCGACCAATTTGAAGAGACGTTCATTTAAATTAAAATTAAATTTACATATATATAGAATTCGGCACTAACTTTCAACAGTAGTTGCAGCTTCTAATATTTTACAGTAAGAAAAAAGTGTTAAACTTGAATAATCATGTGTATGTTGAATACAAATTCAAAATAGTATATTTTGTCGTAGTGGGCTGTGATTGGTTTTTTAGTTGCAGCTGCTAATATTTTACAGTAAGAAAAAATTGTTAAACTTGAATAATCATGTGTATGTTGAATACAAATTCAAAATAGTATATTTTGTCGTAGTGGGCTGTGATTGGTTTAAAGGATGAGTGGTAGTGATGCCACCTCAATGTCGACGTGTAATACCATGACATATACAGAGGATATAACTTAAATATATTGAGAGTTCTCCAGTCTTAGAATTAGGAACGTATGCTTAGTTCTTTAAAGATATCTAACAACACAGTCATATTTTAGTCACATTTGTTCGTAGTACCAAAAAATGGGAAGAAGCAAGGTTTTCTTGCCTCTCCTCCTATTATTTCAGTTATCTAATTTTCAATCTGCAATTGCTGAGCCAACTCATCAGGAAGAATCCATTGGATTGAGTTTTACTGATTTGGTTCGTCATATCTCCAAACAAGATATCAGGATTTCGGAACTTGAAGCTCGGGATAAGAAGCAAGAAGAAAACATTTCATGTTTGAAGGCTACAGTAGACGACGACAAAAAAGAAATTTTATTTCTAAAAAATCGCGTTGCACTTCTTGAAACTTTAACTGAAAACGCCAACCCTGGTGATCAGCATCATTACTTGATGAAACGCCCTTTTCGTCTTCTTCCAGTATCACTACCTAATAAGTAACAATAATAACTTGGCTAGCAATAAAATCATAACATTTTAAATTTTAATGTTTTCAATTACTTCTTTTTCCAGTGGAAAAAATAGCACAACAAAAGTCGAACGGCGATTTTACGGGCCCCCGACCAATTGCTCCGAGTTGATGATGCTTGGATATACTTTGAACGGCTACTATCTAATAAGAAACAATAGCGATGTAGGATCAATCGGAATTGCTTATTGTCAATTTTATCCGCAACAATCCATAACGGAAAAACAGAGTACAACACATTGTTAATCATATAATATTAAATATAGTAGGCCTATTATTAAAATGTTGGAATAATTAGTTTTAGAAACATTCATCGGAAATGTTCAGCTGGTGAATCAAAAGAAGAGCAGGGTTCACTTTCACGTCCTAAGGGCGACTCATTTAAAGGCACCAGTATTTGTTCAGTTTAAAAAAGAAATTATCAACATAGGCAAAGCTTTCAACATGAAATATGGAATATTTTATGCTCCGGTTCCCGGTCTCTACCACTTTCTATTTAATGGAATTAAAGATAACTCAACGGGGGCTTTGGATGTCTATTTTTCTAAAAATAATAAAGTAGAAGAAGTTTTGGTAAAAACAGATGCATCTCCAATGTACATCCCTATTTATTTGAGCACCTATTTACGTTTGAAACCGGGGGATGCAATCAGAGTAGCATTACAAGGAGGCGGCAAACTTTATGAAATGGGACAGCATGGATATTCCACTTCCAACAGCTACTTTACTGGCTATCTTGTCGAAGAAGACTTATAATTTATGGAATTAAGTGGAATCATTTTAAAACATTGACTAAATAAAATGTAACCGTTCAATAAACGATTTGGCCAGCATGATGAATAAAAATGTTATGTATTTTCTCTATTACCAGTTTGTCAATGTAAGTATATTAAAAATTTTCAAACAATTCTAGCCAGTTGCTGGCAATTAATTAGAATTTTTGATCAATAATTGTACATGCAAAATGTTATTGCAAAGCTCATATTCGGAAATAATGGTTTAAGAAATGAAATTATCAGCAAAAAATAATTATAATATTTATAGAATTGATTTACATTTCGATGTTGAAGCAATGATCCTATCGTGAATCGTGTAAAAACTAGTAAAATACATACCTTCATATGATCGTTATCAAATCAAAAAATAATAATATCCCTTACATAATTTTTTAATCATCCTTCATTGGCTCATTTGATATTCCTCATGAAATAAAGAACCTAAAAGCTTCGTCATCTACTAGCAAAATAGAATTATGGGAGCATTACAGAACTTGTCAAGTAAATCAAAATATTCTCTATACTATTATTTTAACACACTGACGAAGCTTCACGGGCGCGTTCCTTATATTTCTTAATTCTATTGACATGTTTTATACTTTTCTGCCCGTTTTGATCATTACTAATTTCTACATTAAGTTTTGATATAACATGTCATGTTGGATGTTGCCCGAATTCAAAAATATGTAAAGTTTTAATAAATCGATTATCGTAATGGCCATCTATTATTACAATCAAAAATTTTAAAACAAACAAAAATGGGCATAAAATATTGGCTCTAATCTTTTATTGTTTTAAAATGCTAGCGAAATTAGGAATTGAGATGACAGGGTATCACTCATGCTTGGATGTCCTAAATGCCGTTCCACTGTTCAACGGGCCCTGCTGTCCAAGGGTTGGCCCCATTCCGCGGGCGTGACTCGATCCTTCACTGTCAGACAGTGTTGTTCCACATCTCCGAAAAGGAAGGAACTGCCGGTGATGGTGCAAAGCGCCCAAGAGCTTCTCACGATTAACTATACAGTTTCTGCAGTCTCCCATTATACGAATCCGTTCCAAAGATACCGATTTGGGAGCTGCATAGCCTTACAGTGAACGTCCAACCGTGAGAAGTTAAGGCCCCTTGACCCCAAGATGTTTCTGTCCTGGTCCCTGAATCCCAATGTCCTAATTTTGCATTATGATTGTGATACAACATGCCTCCTATATATATACTTTTTAGCACCAACAATAGCAACTTGCAAATCCCCATAACATAATTTTGTTTTTCTATATTCGGCAACAAGTTGGTCTTGAATGCTTTTTCTGTTGGGGATGGATACGGCTATGGTATAATGGAATGTTTCACCATTTATACCTCGTGTAAAATGCAGGAAGACTTAGTGTACTTAAGCATAACGACCCTATATTTGTATTTAGTTTATTTTATTGAATGATTTTGGGAATGCAGACGAACTCATTAAAAAATAAATAGGCCTACTTTAAAAACTATCAAAATGAGATCAATAAAAACCTAATAATACCTCTCATTGGGTAACTCTTCTCGAGTGAGAGGAGGCCCAGCGACAAAACCATCCGGCTGTATGGTATGAAACAAATAAAAAATAATTAATAATAGAAAAATAGATACAATAACACGCATAATATATTACCAGTTCTAGTTTACGATGAACAACAGGAGATGCTGAAATCCATAAACTGTATTGAATGAATGCAACAAACAGCATACGTAATGCTCGAATAGTTCCATTCATTTTAATTAATGTGCTAAGTAAGTTTTAGGTCAAAAGACGAAGTGCAATCTACAACAGCTGACCGGCTGACCTGTTAAAACTTGAAAGACGCTATTAGCCTCTTTTACATCAACTGCATGTTTATGTTTCATTATCATCATTTATGGATATAAATATGCAGATTGGCCTTGGAACCTTGGTGATGAATTGAATAGGGAAGCAGTATGTTTAATTCCAACTGGTACACTGGACGTTGTTTTCAAGCACCATAATCTTACAGAAATCGATATAATCCAGTAGATTGATATCAGTAATGCTCTTATTTACTAAAAGTATTTACATCTTTATTGTTGTCATTAAAATTACTACGTGAGGACAATGTTCTTGTGTCTAGGATGAATTGAATTAGAATTGACTGGTGTAACTGATTTCCACATCATTTCTCAATTCCAGCATGCTTGTCGCCTTGGCGCAACTTTGTTGAAATGATATACAGTGGCTTTTTTCATTTTGTATAGTTTAACAAACCATTTTTAAAAATTAAATAATTACTTAAGTTAACGTACCTGATTCGTTCGCTAATCGTTTTACTTTCAGCACTAACTCCCTCTCAAGTTGGAGTCGATTATTCTTTTTATGTGCATACCTATATTATAATTTAATCAAGTTATTATATAACAATAATATATACTTGATATATAGTTTACTTATTTTATTATACAAAATATAATTGATATGATATATTATCATTTTTATTCTTACTACATTTTAGTTGATATTGCGCTGCGTAAATTAAGAAGATCAAGTGTGACCCTCTTTCCACACAGAGAAAGGTTATCTATAATACTTCTAAAACCATTTCAATGTAAAATGTAAAGTCATGGAATAACCCTTTATTTTCAAAATAAAAGATATACATAAAGTGCTAGCTAAGTTCTTATAATTTTTTTATCCATACGCAATCTTTAAAACACACAAACACAAGAGAATAGAACTAAAATTACATTGGTTAAATTTTATTTCTTCCAACAGTTACCGCAACTTTTTCTACAAGCTTAAATCGCTACGCGAATTCTCATCCTAAAATTAAAAAGAATCATGAGATTAAAAAAGAAAGAATATTTTGTTTTAAAATTAATGTAATTAAATTAATGTAATTATTATTCGTGACACATTGCCAATGCACTTAGAACAGGAAAAATGAGTTAAATAAAAAATTACAATAAATAAAATGAATTAAAATAAATAATTAACACAAAACAGTACAAAAGGATTTCTGCGTTTTATAATAAAATATGATCTAGATTATAATAAAGTTTTAATAGCATACTGGACGCCATTTTTTACATAGATGTGTTTGTGTTTCTATCAGTATGATCCTACAGCGGTTCATTTCATCGTTTACCTCGTCAGATCAAACACGTGGGTTATTTTTTCCCAAAATATGGAGCATCGAAAATACTTGTTCTCATGTCTTCTCCCAGTGACGAAGACGTGGCTTACACTGAGTGGTCACCAATAAATGAAAGTAAGTAATATTTTGTCATTATCTTGAGAAATTGAAACATTTCATTTGTATTAAAGCAATAATTTCCGATTCTTTGAAAACAGGTGAAGTAAAAGAAAAAGAATACGACTCTAAAAACACGAGCTTTCCTTATACGATGATTAACATTGTAATTCATTGTTCCTCCCCAAAAAAATATTCATCGATAGACTGATTATTATCCTGTAATTTTTATCTGCAGGACCTTGTTGCTAAAGTGATTGAAATAGAACAGGAACTTAGAAGCCATAATAAACGAATTTCTTCTCAAGAGAAAGTGAACGGAGAACAAGATTAGATTAGAAGATTCTTTCCATAGAAAAACGCCGAACGAGACCAAAAAAAACGAGAAGCAATGGAGGCTGTAGTAAATAATTATGCACCCCTGAAAGAAATAGTCCAATATCCAATCATGTTTAAAAAAGACAAACTTCAGAATGATGTTTTAGGAATAAAGCGACAAGAACCACAGAATTAAATAAATTAATCATTGCAAAATTCTCTCCCTACCCAGACAATCCAGACATATATTACCACAAAGGTATATATTATACCCCATTTCATAAATGGTTTAATATAAAATGAATGTCATTGGTACATTTTAATTACTGAATTAAGGAAATTAGCTGGCCGATCCAACTAATTGCAATGGCTTGAGACTTATCGGGCACTTTATGAACGGTTTTTATTCTGTGAAAAATGCTTTTGATAATGGAAACATCGAAACGGTATTCTGCAATTTTACGAGGCCCGTAGTAGGTATATATCAAGTCAAAGAAAATAAGAATTTGCGCATCTTCTCAAGTGTAAGCAAGGTATTTTAAATATATTTTTAGAGCTCTCGATGATCAAACCTTCATTTACATCAAAAGGGGTTCATTTTTTTGTTCAAAGAAAAAATCCATGGCATGATCTTAGAGTCATCACATTCGATACCGGTTGAATGTAGGCGGAGCCATGAAATCGTCTTCAGGGATCTTTACCAGTCCTAAAACTGGAACCTACCACTTTGTCTTTTCTGGTATAAAGAACAAAGAGGCAGCAAATACTTGTGTGGAAGTTGGAACTCCGTCGTGGTAAAGGAGGAGGTTTGTATGATGATTCTGATTCTTATACGAGTTTTACGGAATCTCTACTGATGGATGAAAACATGACATGAATACCATCTCTTCCAATTGAAATATGGGAGACTTGGGTTTTTAAAAATACACTTTTAGGTTCTTCCCTAAAATAGCAATCTGAATAAAATGCAATTGCAAAGGGTTGTTGTTTTCTAGGTGAAAAAAACAATAATACCCTTTTTTACTTATTCCTCGTCAAATCCAAAGCCTAGACCATCGTCTCGAATATATTCATAGATAAAATACATCGAAGAAGCTCAAAGATATTACTTGACAATGTGCTTCTAATGGTAGTTGAGATACTAATCTTTAGAGTCAAAACTCGATTTATATGATAAATGTCGACTACTTTCAATCCATTTTTATCACCGCTAAATATTGTATTTATTGAAATAATTCGTCATATAAGAATAAATATATGTTTTTTATAGTTCTCAACTTGAACGTAATTTTGAATCGCAACTTAGTTAAATATTTTATGAATTTTACCTTTTTAAGATGATTGCCTCTGATCCGATATAGTCTACGCAATCCTATTCAGTTGTATTTATACCCAACATATCAATATATTCCAAATAAATTAAGATACCTGCATCTTTATTTTAAATTTTACAAGGGAAGTCTTTTTACTTATACGAAGTAATTATTATTATTTTTATTAATCATAATTTTATGAATGAAATCACGATATATTCTAACTTTAGGCGAAAAAAAATATGAGGGACTGGGAATTTAATAAATAAGCTTTAAGTTTCTTCTCTTAAAACAACAATTGGAACAAAATTTTAATTACAGTTTTATGTTTAAAAAACACGTAAATACATGTGGTTTTTTGGTTGCACAGTGGTGAAAGATCGTTGAACTTAAAGCCCCATTATTTTTTCCCCATTATTTCATTCTCGTCATTTATAAAAACTAGTTTCTTTAAAGCATTTTCCAGCAATGTCCCACGACTCAGATGCGTTTCCCATTATTGCATTCTCTTCATATATGACAACTACTTGCTTTAAAGCATTTTCAAGCAAAGTCCCACGACTCAAATGCGAGGGGCTGACGACTCCTTCCAAAGGGTGTACGAGAATTCTGGAATTTTCATGGAATTCTCGAATTTTTTAGAATTTTTCAGAATTTTTTCGGGCTCTTATGGAGATTCCTGTAGGAATTTTTGCATAGAATTCTAGGGTGTACGAGAATTTTTTGAGTCGACAACCCCTCGCTCAAATGAATTTCTTACTATTTCCCCTGTTTATTTTTGGGGCCGTCCATACGACGTCACGCGGTTAGGGGGGGGGGGGGAGGGGGTCAAACTCTATGTGACGGGATATGACGATGGGGGGGGGGGGTCTTGAAAAATGTGACGTCACAAGCGCTTTTGGCGCCAACATTTAGTAATTTTTCACATTTTGAAGAGAAAAATACTTAAATTTCGGTTACAACCCGTTTTTCAACTGTAAATAGCGTCAGAAGGTTGAAAAAACCATCAAGTAATGTTAAACCCAAAAAACGTTTACACGCAAATTGAACAATTTACTTCAATAGAGGGGGGTGATGACTGTGTGACGTCGTATTTAGGGGGTAGTGACGACTTGTGACAAAGGGGGGGGGGGGAGGGGGTCAAAAATGATCAAAAATCGTGTGACGTCGTATATGGACAGCCCCTTTGACAACTACTTGCTTTAAAGAATTTTCCATTAAAGCTCCACGACTCAAATGCGTTTCTTATTATTTCCCTTATTATTTTTTACAACTACTTGCTTTAAGGCATTTTCCAGCAATGCCCCACGACTCCAATGCCTTTCCCATTATTTCATTTTCTTCATTCATGACAACTACTTACTTAAAAGCATTTTACAGCAAAAAGTTTTTGTATGAAACGATACATACACTTTTTTGGAACTGGCTTGAAAATGATCTGCTTTTTAGGAAATGACTGGAGAATGTTCAAAATCAGTCAATTGTCTTGAATCTTTATAAAGCAAAGCATTTTGACTCTGGAAAAGCCATGGAAAATTTAATAACTTGTGTATTTTTTATGAAACGATACATACACTTTCTTGGAACTGGCTTGAAAATGGGCTAAATTATACAATAAGGAACTGGAATTTCCATTAGTAAATGGAAGTTTTTACCATAGTAAATGGAAAGTTTCAATAGTTTACTACAGTAAATTGGTTTATTATACGTATTTTGTTTCTTGGTTTGATTAAACTGGGTGTCAAAATTCTGGTTGATAGTTAAATATGTATTGTGGAAGTTGATTAATTAATTACTTTAAAAGAATGTTGCATTTAATTTCTAGAGAGTCTTGCAATGGGTTTTGAAATGAGAAGCACTGTTATCCTGGAATTGTTGTTGGGAAACTGATCGCTAGAAGCCTAGAATGTAGGAATGCAGCAGACGAACACTGTTGTGGTGATCAGTCACGCTGGTTTTGTGTTTATAATTTATTTTTTCTAAATATGGGTCATTAGGAAAAAGCTCGTTTTCATCTGTTTTGGATTTAGTTTTTTCTTAAGCAATTCCAAGTAAGTTTATTTAAGGTAATAAATATTTTATTTCATATGCCTTTATGATTTCTTTTGTCGGGACCTGGAAGTAATAGTGAGTGATCTATTTTTTAATTAATTTTTTTTTTCAAATTTCCGAAGAGACATGGTGAACGTTGGTGGTGCAGTTGTCGTGGATTCAAGATGGCGGATGTTCTCACTGCAAACGTAAGTGGGATTTTAAAATGTGATTTCAGCTTTAATATATTTATGTTTTTAAATTTAAACTTTACGTTAATGTTTGATGGGTACATATATTTTCAGGGTTCAGGAGTTTGATGGGCTTGAGATGTGGATGCCATTCTTGTTCTTCATCTGTCACACGTCGTTTTTTCCCCCGAGTTGATTACTGTTGAATTTTGGAAGTAGCTAGGTTGTCACTGGGAATCAAGTCGTTGGGATTGACTATTGCGTCGGAGATGTTTATGAGATTGCTGTTTGATTTAAACTGGTTTCAAAATTATGGTAATTGATTTTTAAATTATTTTATTCTGGACTTCCTCAATAGTATTGGCTTTGGTGACCAGGGAGTCAGCGAGGAGGCTTCGGTTGTGGACTTCATGTTGGAAAGTAGGAATTGGAGGGTCAGTTGACGATCAAAGACCTTTGTAAGATCTCGACGAGGGCGTTTAGTACGTACTCCCGCACACCTTCGGGACTTTATATGTACTTGTGTGTTGACCCACTAGAGGGACTGTAAAATCGCCTATTTGTCAGACAGACGAAGGGATTCACCTTATTGGGCCCTTCGTATTTCTGACAGGTAAGTCAGTAATCTCAACTCTTATATAATTCTCAGTTATGCATTGATTTGTATGTGTAATTGTGCCCTTCGTATTTCTCACAGACAGGCATAGTCAATACAATAAGTTGGGAGAATATCCATTGTCATCCGTTGACTTAACCTATAGCGAGAGCGACGCTTATCGATATCGTTTAACCTTTATTGACTTGTGATACACTGTCGATACTTGGTGGAGTGATGGATTCTCTTGCAGCGATAACTCTGGTAATTTAAATTTATTTAAATTTTACTTTAGTTGATTTTAAAAGTATTTGTTTACCTTGATTGTTGTTGGGGGCTAGGTGCTTGATGGGCTGGTGGCTGCTGTATGGATTTCCTTGATTGGTGCCTACACTTGATCAGGTATGGATTTTGATTATGTAAGATTGGGTTACTACCTTTGGGTCATTACACTTTCCTCCAATTCATCTGATTCTGATTTATATGGGTCAATTCCATCAAAGATTATAGAGTTGTATTCTTCGTCATAGTCCATGTACCTTTGTTCTTTTGGAGGGTTACCGTTGCCGTACAATCTTGCTGCGGCTTACATAAATTCTGAGAAGCTGTCGTCAGCATTCTTCCACTTCTTCCTAAACATGAAGGTTGCTATGTAACCAACAAAGTGTTGCTTTTTGCGATTGAAAGCGCGGCAGCACATCTTGGCGTGACGCTACATACCTTCGACTGTATTTGTATGAGCGCCCGTTTCCTTATTTTTAAATTCAAAATTGTGATTGACGGTCAAGTGCTTGTACTCGTTAATTTTGCTATGGGAAAGGATGATATAAATAATTTTAGTAAGATTAGTGAGTTATTAGTGATACCTGAATGAATTTTAAGCCTTCCAACAGTTGCTTATAATAATACTCCCCTTCTTGATCCACTTTGCAATTAGAGCAATTAATGTTTTTGCATTTCTATTTTCCACGGGAACCAAAAAGAATTTTCCTGTTTCACGCTCAACACCTCCAAACACCCATTGCCCATCAATGCGTTTCCCCTTGTGGTTTTTACCTTTATAATTTGATTTTAGTTTAGGGATATTTTGGACCTATAATAAAAGTAACGTTACGTTTTCCAAACTTGGATTCATCGATTTCTACGATGCTTCCCTCTGTCCGATTTGTTCAGATTTTTTGATCACTTCGTCTATAGCAACTTCTCTACAGAAGCTAGCCCAATGACACATCTTTTTATTTGTGAAGCCATACTCTCGTTGCACAAGAGGTGAACGAATCCTAATTGGGGGGCTTTATTATCTGAATATTTGTTAGATTTTGTAAATTTTTGAATAAAGCTTACTTTGTACCACCATGAGTAGGTTTGAAGTAGGATTTTTGGTAAAGCCAACTTGAAAAAACCAGCGGTTTGTTCATGCGGTTTTAGATGTGTTACAAGATGAGGGAAAGAATTTACGGGGATTTATTAAGGTTTTTTAACAATCGTATTTTACCTTGTAGGCCTCGTCATTGTTGACGTTTAGCTGCGATTGGTTACATAGGTTGCACCTTATTCTAGTATTATCAATAAATTTTGCCTCGACCATAAGTTTGTAGAGGTCGAATAGGGACATTATAGATGCACAAACCGATACTTTCTAAATTGACCAATATGAAAATGGGTCTCTGCCGTTTAAGTAAAAACATTTTTGACGCTGTAATTTGTGTGTGGTACTTATCTAAGATGGAGAATGGAGCCATGTTTGGATAAATTTCACTACGGTACAATATGATCTTTATGTGTACCGATTTATAATAAATAAGTGGAACTAAATTTTAAAAGGGAGGTGGTTCGTTGTGTCAGTTTTATGTATTGAATGTTATACATCATGAGACGTTTCCAATTTGTGTATTTATTTAATTAAATCATTTACGAGTTCTGGGCTAACACACTCTTTGTAATTTTTTTTTGAATCCATCCTCGACATCTTCTTTCAATTTTGTTAAGCCAGTTTTACCCTCCTATTCTTTTGATTTCAATTTGAGCCGTTGGGTTGCCATGTAGTCTGAAATGAATTTTAAAACTATTTATTTACTTTTAATTTCTGTTTTTTAAATCCTAAATTAGTTATGAACCAATCCTTCTCTTCTTGGTCGATGCAAGTTTTTTTGCTGTGCATTACTGGGGCAGCTTCGTATTTTAAGTGTTTCTCGATCGCTATGAATATCTAAAGATTAGGATAAAATTTGCACAAACTCATTTTTTGTGCCTTCTCTTCCTCATCGGATTTATTTTTCACCCCTTTTTTTAGTTTCATTTTTTAATTGATGATGTTTTCAATCGCTTGTTGGGTTGGGTGCGATAAGTTATGTAGTACTCTGTAAGACTAATTGAAATGATGGTAAGGTTGTGGTTATTGGTTATTTATGCTAAATTTTGTACCTTCTTTTTTTGCAGATGGATTATTTGGTTCTAGTCGCGATGGATCCGATCCAGAAGATGATGAAGTCGATACATCGTTTGCCAAGGGCCGCTTTTGACGTGGGGATGATTGAGGCACCTCCATGTAGAGAGATGGTTCAGGTATGTCGTCGTCATCCTAGTTCATACATTTTGTAAATTATTGGGCTAGAATTATTATGAATTTTCGATACCTGTGTAGTAGTGGATTTCACAAAAGCCTAATTGATTGCTCTACTTGTAAACACGTCCTGTGTTTCAGTGGTTGCCTGTGATAATTTTACTCTAGTAATAAATGTTTGATTACAGGCAGTATTGGGTACATCTCCAAAAACCGTGATGTTTTACTTAACATCAACGCTACCTTTACATCGCGCAATTTTTTATTTAAGTCTTGGATGTATACATCACTTGACCCCAATTACTTATAAATCATACATCATAAATCATAAGTCACGTGCAAATTGATACCTTGACAGAGTATTTATTTAATTAATAAAATTTAATCAAAATTATCGTAAATTTTCAATAATGCTATTATTTCGAAAATGGAATCTGATATACGATTGCGCTGTGCAAAGCGCCGTCCAAGGTTATCTAGTCTCAATTATAAAAATCCTAGAAATAAGGGACACATAAGTTGATGAACGATCCTTCCTAGAATGAAAAAAGGGATTTTTTCGGTTAGTGTTCGCGTGCCCTCCTTTAAGGTTGCCTGTTTCAATCAAGAGGAACAAATTGAAAAGGAACTGAAGTTAAAACCCCCCAAAAATTAAAATTTATATTAAATTCCAAATTTAAAAAATCATACATGAACACAGGGGCTAGAAAAAGTGCGGCCTAATTAATGACCCACAGTCGCCTGGTCATTCACCTCAACTGCGATGCCCCGGTCATTCCCTTCTAGTGCAATGACATATATTTACCCGGTAGTTCATGACAATATGCTATTGTTTTCCGTTCGTAAACCAAAAAAACCCGGTTATTCATAACAATATGCTATTGTTTTATATTCGGAAACTAAAATCAAATGTGTTCTCTTAATGCACACACACAATTCGAATTGAATAGCCTTTTAGTTTTAGTTTTTTTTTGTAGTTTTTGGTTTGAGCTGTGAGATCTGGAATAACTGGGACCGAGTTGTATTTAAAGAGCTCCATTTGAAGCCCAAGGCACAGTCAACTCACTAATAGCTGTTTCCACGATGAGCAACTACAAGCTTTTAACGGTAATATAATTTTACATGTATACGTAGAAATACACTCAAAATTATTCGATTTTTCTATATTTTCTTAAGTCCTGTGTCGTCTTATTGGTCATCATCGCAGTTATTTATTCGATTGACAGCGTTCCTCAGCCTGCACCTCTAGAACCATCTATGCGATGTAAGATCTTATAAGAACCTACCCGTCTATTGTAATAAATGTGAATAGTTTAAAATCTGGCTTTCGAACCAGTTGGTTAGGTTAGGTTAGGTTAGGGTAGGTTAGGTTTTGTTACGTGTAATTTGGAATGAGGACTCCGACCTCCATATAGCGAGCCGATTGCACTCGACGATATGCTGGATTTATATCCCGACAAGTGTGGTGACAGTGTCTCCATGGCTTGACATTAAAGTCCACGCTCTGTGAAGACACTGATTCCACTGCAAGCCGGGTTTTGCCGCTGGTGGGCGAGAGCGAGGTCCAGGCAATCCTTTCCAAGCTCTCTTTGAGTCATAGGCCCTATCTTCGAAATGGGTTTATTCATTTCTATTTTAGAGTTGGAGGTGGTGGCTTTGAGGTGCCGGGGTCAGCGGGAGAGATGACTTCCTCCCGCCGGCAGCATTGGGAGAAGTGGGCCGTTCCACGGGACCAGGCGAACCTCGATGTAGCCGCGGTGGACCCCACGACGCCCGCAGTCACGTCGGGAGTAGGTCACCACCCGCTTTTACCCAGTCACCTCCACTCTTCTATTATATGAACCTCGTATCTATTTTTTGAGGTGGTGACTTGGGGCTACCATGCTCAGAGTAGCACACACAGGACCAGGCTGCGAACCATGGCAGCCGGGAGACCCTGAGTTGGCATTTTGCCTTAATGTCACCAGCTTCCTTCCAATCAAGGTGGTGGCAAGAAGCAGATACTATATATTAGGACGCAAGATACGTCGCAAGGACCTATGGCTATCGCTATTTGGCATCGCCTTTGGAAGCAGTACTTCTGCCGACGATTGCCAAGACAAGGGGCACCGGGACCGAGCGCACCCTGACTGTAGCCGGGATCCTCATGCATGGTACGCCCGGTTTTTCCTGGCTCCTCTGGCGTCCAGCGACTTTGTCATGAAGGTGGTGACGGCGTGACGACGTGGTGACTTCTTCTGCTCCTTACTTTTCTGCTGTTGATGGTGGAGGTGACGAAGGCGAAGAAGTTCCTGATTGTAGCCTTGAAGGTGATGACGCTTGGAAATACAGTTATCACGAGAACTGCAGTCTACCTACTCCAGGGTGACGCATCCCGGAGTCGGCATTTTAGTCGAATATATCTTTAGTCATTTTGTCATAAGTCAAATGTGACGCCATTGAATATGGCGCCGTGAACAAAAAGCGACCGTCACCAGCTCATTCTCACTATATATAGCGAGAGATGAGACGTGGTGACTGCATCGACTGTCGTCCATTAACGGTCAGTTACAGTCAAATGACTTTGTAGTGACCGTGTCGGCGCGTGTGACTGCATCGATTTAGTTACACGCCGACGTGGTGACCGACGAGTAGAAGAAGAGATGTGTGCCATCCCTCTGTCACCACGTAGGCCGTGAGGTCAAACGATTGCAGCTGGCGCCCACTGACGCTAGTGGATTTTTCGTGCGACCAAGAAGAAGCCGATGCGGCTCGCTACTGACCTGTGGAAGTCAACCCGGGTTACTCGGACGACACGTAAGGTACGTGCAAGCGTCGTACATGTGCGCGCCTCCCGGCCGAGCCAGAAGGTGGAGGCACAAGCACCCTCAACCACGTGGCGGCTTTCGTTCACCACATCAGGCTTCCCCCAGGCCGCAACTGCTTCATCTCACTGTATTTGCGGCGTCGTGCAACTATTGGGACTGGGTACATTCCAACTACCGGGCTTAATGTGGCCAGGTTAAAAAATAATAATGCGTGTACTTGGAATGGGGGCTCCGACCCCACACGGTAGTGGCCGAGTGCACGCTTTACTAGGTTCACGGGCAAGTGCGGGGACGAATCCCGCAAGGCCGTTATTACGTGCTCTATGCGGGGGTCGATTCCGCTGCAAGTCCGGGTTAACGGGCAAGTGCGGGGACAGGACCGGTATGGCTGCTGTTTCCTCTCTCTTTTGAGAGAGTTTCGCGCGCGCTGTACCGGGCCCGATTCCGCTGCAAGTCCGATTAGTTGGTTGCCATTAATTGTTAGTATAAAGGCAATGCGGTTACGTCATTGCCTGAGCTTCTCCTTTTTAGGGATTGGCTGTTTGAAAAGGCAAGATTTGGCCTCTTTCGTTCGTGACGATAAGATTATCCAACCGATTTTGGCTGGTGACTCTTACCGGCTTTTTATTCTCTCGGCTATGTTCTTTGTGGTTAGTTGATGAGAAGGAGGGTTGGCTGCAATTGGGTGGTGGTAATAGGGTGGTGGTTAGAGGGTGGTGGTTAGTAGAAGTGAATTCCAGTCGGCACGCGTCTTGGTGTCCTTTTTTAGGGGACACACACTGTACCGTGTATCGGGAATCGAACCCGACGCTCCTAGTTATGTTAAGGAGTGACGTTTGTTAGTTCTTAGGTAGTGGTGGGGGTGGTGACGTGTTTATTAGAAGCCGAGAGGTGGTGATTTCCACAGCCGGTATTTTTAAAGAGAGTCACTTGCCGCTCTTCGCACTCACTGGCTAATTGTTATATAATAGCCAGTGGAAGAGATGGTCAAGTGTTAGTCAAATAGTGAGTTGGGTCAACCACGTGTGGGTGAGGCCGTGGTGACCGTCAATTATTTAGCGTCACCACGTTCTTGCTTACGTGGTGACACGATGCTAGCCACGATTTTACGAGCCTTGTCGTGACCGCCAATGTCATCCTATTAACTCTAGTTAGAGAAGAAAAACTGCTTTGTCACCACGGCCATTCTTCTGATGGTTCCGTGGTGGTTTCTGGATGAGCGGTTGCAGCATTGCTTCCAAGTTTGCAGCAGCTTCGCTGCTGCTGCCGCTTTCTCAGAGGTTCTATCCTCTAGCGGCGTCGGCTGCGCCGCCGCCGCTCTGGTGGTGGCTTGAGTCACCACCGTCATTATAAGAATGCCCGAGCGGGGCTTTTGTTGAAAAGCGGGGTCGAAATCGTGTCACCACCGCCTTCTTACTCAACTCCGTTCAGTTCCCCATTATGAGAGGTCTGACGGAGAAGAGTGTATAATACCCCTGACGTGTAGTCAAGCGTCTTCTAATAAGACTGACTTGCTATTTATATTTTTATAAAAAAGGAAATTTACGCAAAAGTCAGCTTTATAGGTACGTGCCGCAAATATGCGGTTTTCGAAATTATTTATTTATTTATGTATAGATTTACAAATAAATGCACTAGACAGTGCGCATGCACATAAATACAATTATCCACTGTCATTCTTGTGGTGACAGCGGGTCGTTAGGTGCTTGGTGGGTCGTCCTCATCTTCATCATCCCGGGGGTCATCATCGGTGGATCCGGCTGGAGGTCTTCTGACTGCTTGGCTGAAGATGTTGGTGACGTGTGATGGCCTGCATATTTACATAAAAAATGGGAGAGAGAATGGAATAACATAACAAAGATGTTTGTTTGTTATGAAGAGAAAAGCACTCGTTCACTTTTTTAGGGTGAGGGAGGAATTCATTTGTTGAGTTAGAAGCCTGCTGGTCCCATTGAGGGAAGTAACAAGTTTCTGTCACCACCCTAGGCGGCACTTCTCTTTCAAGTGAGGCCGACGAGGGTGGTGACAATATTAAATTCTTCGTAATAACGAGAATTTCTTTTGGAGGCTTTTAAAATAGCAAGTTCATAAAGAACCTGTATTCAAATCCAAGGTTTGAAGTTTCTTTTCCTTAGACACTCTGAACTTCAAAGAAAAGTTTGAGTGTATATATAACGTGTACGGGTCCGGTGATTACAGATACAAGAAAGAGAGCTGCACGTACTCACGCTTAGCGTGAGCACGGAATCTCAATCTGTTCCGGACCTTAAAACGTTGTTTCGCCCCATCACATGGTCTGGTGAAATCTGGCGCTTGTCTCTCACTTAAAAACTAATGGTGTGACAGGGCCGAGCCCCCGGTGCGAGTCAGGTGGTGACTGACTCTTATCTCTCGCTCTCCTGTTACTTAAAACGAGACGATAACGCGCGGGGTGACAAGTGCCCACAACGCTACCGTCCGGAGAACATCAAGGCGAAAACATGTGATATAAGAAAATGATTTTACGCTATTTCTAAAACAATCTGTCACCAGCCGATAGAATGGCGAGTGACAGACATTTCCCAGTATTGTGGTGGTGGTGACGCGAGTACAAAAAAATGAAAAATGAAAAACACGCAGGTGGTGGCGGTGACACGGCCCATAAGGTCCGGTCAGGTGGTGACCGCGGGAGCCACATCACGCCACAAAAAATCACGCCTGTCACCACGACCAATTTGCAAGAAAAATCCTGAACATGATGCAAAACTCCAAGTGGGGCGTACATCACATACAAAAAGTAAAAGATGGCCGACAACCACGTGGAGAAAACAACAAGTAAAATACTGGCCCGCCCGTACGATCCATAAGATTTAGCACGGGAGAGCGGGCAAATGCCGGAGCCGACGGCAATTATCCAGTAAAGAAATGGATGGGACGTTCCCCTGTGGGAACTTTGATGGGAAGAGCTTGTTAGAAAAAAATGTAGATAGTAGAGGGGTAATTAGTAGAGCGCGCACACCTGCCATCCCATGGGGGAGAGAGAGCGAAAAAATTAATTAAAAACAAAAAAGTGTACAAACAAGCCCAGACGGGGCAATTATCTCTCTCCCCTCAATTCCCAGTGTCCCAAAGCGAGACAAAAACTAGCAAACAAAAACCATGGGGGGTACCACTACTTCCATTCCCAAGTGAGCACAAAGAAATCATTACAAAATGGCCGCCGTTCACCAGGCCTAGCAAACGGCAACCGAGACAAAAAATGTGGCCGCACCGCACAAGGAACCGATCCAAAAAATCTCAGAGAGGAGAACGCTGCTGACTCATCAGGGAACGATCGTTGCAAAGCTCGCGCAATCTTTCACGGGTTACCGGTTCTTCCAATCAAGGGTGATGTCACAAAATTGAATAACATCAGAACCGGCTCCGCTTAGCGCTGAAAGGATTTCGACCCACGGGTAGCCCGTTCCGATCCTTTTGTCTATATAAATGACAGCTGAGCGACCCAGGGTCAAATGTGACGTGATGACACGACGGTGGTGACTCTCCCACACTACTTGCCTTAAAAGTTGAATCACGTCACAAGTGTCAGACATTGCGATCCGGTGGAGACATGGACCGATCCAAGTGCGGGGGCGATGAAGGACATTCCCATTCTTATGAAAATTTGAATAAACTACAGGTGGTGACATGACTCCCACATATGGCTCTAAATATGAAAAATTTCTACGTGGTGACAAAAAATATGCATAAAATGAGCCGAATAAAAAAAATGCCTGGCATAACCAGACTATCTACATGTCCAAAATTTACATAACCCAGTGGAAAAAATGATGAGGTGGTGACACTGGTCCACGTGCCACCACGTTTCCCCACTCTCCCTTCCCAGTGCTCGAAAAATTACACAAAAAGAAATCTACGATAAAAAAGTGCGCGCTCAAAAAGTCCAACTCCTTCTTGGATGACGTAAAATTCATCCAATTGAGAGAAGGACGAGGTAATAAAGAGGGGTGGTGAGTAAGAGGCGAAAAAAGAGAAAAAGCTGTAAAAAACCTGCAAAAAAACGAATGGGAGACCGGTGAGAATAACCCACCGGTGCCGGCCATCTTGCCACAGAAAAAATGGCGGCCGGCATGGCTTCCTTTCCCGACGCCGTGAAAAAAGGCGACAACAAGTGGCCCAACAGCCAAAATGGCCGCCCACTGCCCACAACCCACACGAAAAAAATGCAAAAGAAAAGGATAGGCCACTGAAATGAGAGCAAATTGAGAGAATGCTTACATTTTTTGAACGCGTCGTGGATTGCCGAGAGAGATTTCGATGAGGTGAATCCGGGAAGAGATGAGGTGATGAAAAAACGCAGCAAAGTGCAGCAGCCAGCAGCAAGCAGGAACACACAAGGTTAAAAGATGGCGGCGGCGTCACTTGAAGAAAAAATTCTTGGAGAGCAGCAATCTCTCTACGGGTCCAGTGCAGCGGTAAGAATGATGCGACTTATCTTTTCTTTTTCCTTACCAAAAGGCTTGGATAAGATTGGATGAGTCGACTCTCGGATTGCCGCAAGGGCAACTCGATTCTCTCTCCTCTCAAGTCGACTAGAGAGGAGGAGTTGTAAGTAGAGTGGTGAGCGCCCTCCGTTGAGAGGCGCGTCACCTGCTTCTCATATCCCGCCAACTCTATATGAATTCAAATTCAAATTCAAATTCAAATTCGATTGAAGCTGAGAAAGGTGAGCTCGAATCTAATGAATCGAGTCAACGTGATGGTTGATAGGTGGCGGGATGTATACGAAAAGCGGGAATATTCTCGTGTACGAAAATATCTCAATCTTATGGAAAGCTTTTGCAGTCAGGAGGTGGTGCGCTTGCGTGTACTCAGGCGAATATCCACTTGGATGCAGATATTTTCCAAAAGTACACACAACCACGCAACCTCAGCTCCCGAAAGTTCGGCATAACCTGATTGGAAAAATTTGAGTAAATTTGAGTATTCGCCAGGTGGTGACTGGTCTCGACTGTAATATGTCTGTCACCACCTGTGAAAAATTTGCATACACTTTTTTATGCACAGTATATACAAATGTGCAAAGTCCTTCTCGGTTGAGAGAGGACATGTTTGAACGGACGTGGTGATGCATCATTCCTTTCCTTGTCACCACGTTCGTAAAGACTGTAAAATTTGTAAAGTTGATAGAAATGGGGTGGGGGGATGCAGGCCATCACGTCTTGATTGATGAGATGGAGAAGTTCCGTCATCGGGGTACATGCTGATGCAGAATCCAAAGTAATCGGGAGGTGGTGACAAAGCAGAAAATGTATTCCAAGTCACCACCGATTATTCATACAACCAATTAGATTATATAAAGGATGCCGAGTTCAGTTCAATCTAATGAGTAGAGACTGACTGGCATTGAATAAATTTAGTTTAACAACTTATTTTAGGTTGTTGTTGGTGCGCGTCACCACGAATCAAGTCCAAGATAGGCGACTGGCCGCACGTGTGTAGGCGATCAGTAGGTGACTCGTGGAGGCTATTACGTCACGACCGCCTTTTAGCTAACGTGGTTACGTTAGGTTAGGTATGCCAGGTTCAGTTATTATATAATAAAAGAAACGCTGACTGGATAATTGCCAACAACTTTAGGTTGTTGTTGGCACGCGCCACCACGAATCAAGTCCAAGATAGGCGACTGACCGCACGTGTGTAGGCGATCAGTAGGTGACTCGTGAGGGCTATTACGTCACGGCCGCCTTTTAGCTAACGTGGTTACGTTAGGTTAGGTATGCCAGGTTCAGTTGTTATATCATAAAAGAAGCACTGACTGGATAGTAACCAACAAATTTAGGTTGTTGTTGGCACGCGCACCACGGATAAAGTCCAAGATAGGCGACTGACCGCATTCGTGTAGGCGATCAGTAGGTGACTCGTGAGGGCTATTACGTCACGGCCGCCTTTTAGCTAACGGGATTACGTTAGGTTAGGTTATACCAGGTTCAGTTATTGTATAATAAAAGAAACACTGACTGGATAGTAACCAACACATTTAGGTTGTTGTTGGAACTTGCCACCACGGATAAAGTCCCCGTGGTGACATATGCATTAGGAAAAGTCAAAGGTGACATAATGCGAATGAAACGGCGAGCTCGCCGCCCGCGAGCTTGTCCGGCGCTCGACGGCAGTGAAAACGAGCGGGGACCCGTCGAAGACGGGCGCTCGTCTGCCAGAGCAGTCGGACAGCGAAGCGGAGTGGCGAGCGAGCCGGTTCTTGAGAGACGTCCCTGTCGGATGACGGCGAAAGGAACGGAGAGCGTCGCTCGTTCCCAAGCCGCCCGGGAGAGGGGACGGCACCCGCGGTTAAGACGAGTGGGGACCCGTCGTAGACGGGCACTCGTCTTACCAGGGTGGTGGCGCCTTGGACGGAGTGGCGGGAATGACGACCTCCCGGTTCTTGAGAAGAAATGTGTTGAGTAGTAGGGTATGTTGATGAGGGCCAAGGATATGACCAGGATAGATGATTTCCAGGTGGTGACAATTTCTTCTGTTGTACCGTCACCACCATGAAGTTAGAGGTGGTGACGTGTGGTTGTATTTGAAAAATTCATCAGGTTTCTTTATTCGAAAGTTGCCTGGATGAAGTTTTCCGATGATGGTGATGACGCTCCAATCCGCGTCACTGGATTGAAGCTTTTTAAATAAATTTGGTAAAGTAGCCGGGTGTCTATTAGATAAAACAGCCGGCGTCCCTTGTCACCTCCTAAGTCAATCGGATTGACTCCTTTAGAGGGAGGTGACCGTCACCACGTCCCCCTCTATCCTTTCTTGTTGTAAAAGGATTTCTCTTAGAAGGTGAGGCGGTGGTGGTGACTACTTACCTTTTTTAAGTGAATAAGCATGTGTGGATGGAGATGGAGATGAGGAGTCTTGCTGTCCCTCGACGTGGTGACTTCTTCTGCTTCTTCTGCTACTTACTTTTCTGCTGTTGGTGGTGAAGGCGAAGAAAGTTCTTGATTGCAGCCCTGAGGGTGATGACTTGAAGGTGGTGGCAGTTATCACGAGAACTGCAGTCTACCTACTCCAGGGTGACGCATCCCGGAGTCGGTATTTTAGTCGAATATATCTTTTTAGTCATATTGTCATAAGTCAAATGTGACGCCATTGAATGTGGCGCCGTGAACAAAAAGCGACCGTCACCAGCTCATTCTCACTATATATGGCGAGAGATGAGACGTGGTGACTGCATCGACTGTCGTCCATTAACGGTCAGTTACAGTCAAATGACTTTGTAGTGACCGTGTCGGCGCGTGTGACTGCATCGATTTAGTTACACGCCGACGTGGTGACCGACGAGTAGAAGAAGAGATGTGTGCCATCCCTCTGTCACCACGTAGGCCGTGAGGTCAAACGATTGCAGCTGGCGCCCACTGACGCTAGTGGATTTTTCGTGCGACCAAGAAGAAGCCGATGCGGCTCGCTACTGACCTGTGGAAGTCAACCCGGGTTACTCGGACGACACGTAAGGTACGTGCAAGCGTCGTACATGTGCGCGCCTCCCGGCCGAGCCAGAAGGTGGAGGCACAAGCACCCTCAACCACGTGGCGGCTTTCGTTCACCACATCAGGCTTCCCCCAGGCCGCAACTGCTTCATCTCACTGTATTTGCGGCGTCGTGCAACTATTGGGACTGGGTACATTCCAACTACCGGGCTTAATGTGGCCAGGTTAAAAAATAATAATGCGTGTACTTGGAATGGGGGCTCCGACCCCACACGGTAGTGGCCGAGTGCACGCTTTACTAGGTTCACGGGCAAGTGCGGGGACGAATCCCGCAAGGCCGTTATTACGTGCTCTATGCGGGGGTCGATTCCGCTGCAAGTCCGGGTTAACGGGCAAGTGCGGGGACAGGACCGGTATGGCTGCTGTTTCCTCTCTCTTTTGAGAGAGTTTCGCGCGCGCTGTACCGGGCCCGATTCCGCTGCAAGTCCGATTAGTTGGTTGCCATTAATTGTTAGTATAAAGGCAATGCGGTTACGTCATTGCCTGAGCTTCTCCTTTTTAGGGATTGGCTGTTTGAAAAGGCAAGATTTGGCCTCTTTCGTTCGTGACGATAAGATTATCCAACCGATTTTGGCTGGTGACTCTTACCGGCTTTTTATTCTCTCGGCTATGTTCTTTGTGGTTAGTTGATGAGAAGGAGGGTTGGCTGCAATTGGGTGGTGGTAATAGGGTGGTGGTTAGAGGGTGGTGGTTAGTAGAAGTGAATTCCAGTCGGCACGCGTCTTGGTGTCCTTTTTTAGGGGACACACACTGTACCGTGTATCGGGAATCGAACCCGACGCTCCTAGTTATGTTAAGGAGTGACGTTTGTTAGTTCTTAGGTAGTGGTGGGGGTGGTGACGTGTTTATTAGAAGCCGAGAGGTGGTGATTTCCACAGCCGGTATTTTTAAAGAGAGTCACTTGCCGCTCTTCGCACTCACTGGCTAATTGTTATATAATAGCCAGTGGAAGAGATGGTCAAGTGTTAGTCAAATAGTGAGTTGGGTCAACCACGTGTGGGTGAGGCCGTGGTGACCGTCAATTATTTAGCGTCACCACGTTCTTGCTTACGTGGTGACACGATGCTAGCCACGATTTTACGAGCCTTGTCGTGACCGCCAATGTCATCCTATTAACTCTAGTTAGAGAAGAAAAACTGCTTTGTCACCACGGCCATTCTTCTGATGGTTCCGTGGTGGTTTCTGGATGAGCGGTTGCAGCATTGCTTCCAAGTTTGCAGCAGCTTCGCTGCTGCTGCCGCTTTCTCAGAGGTTCTATCCTCTAGCGGCGTCGGCTGCGCCGCCGCCGCTCTGGTGGTGGCTTGAGTCACCACCGTCATTATAAGAATGCCCGAGCGGGGCTTTTGTTGAAAAGCGGGGTCGAAATCGTGTCACCACCGCCTTCTTACTCAACTCCGTTCAGTTCCCCATTATGAGAGGTCTGACGGAGAAGAGTGTATAATACCCCTGACGTGTAGTCAAGCGTCTTCTAATAAGACTGACTTGCTATTTATATTTTTATAAAAAAGGAAATTTACGCAA
Source organism: Chydorus sphaericus (assembly GCA_030141595.1). Classification (NCBI taxonomy): domain Eukaryota; kingdom Metazoa; phylum Arthropoda; class Branchiopoda; order Diplostraca; family Chydoridae; genus Chydorus; species Chydorus sphaericus. The sequence goes on along the minus strand of CM057932.1, from coordinate 12,381 downwards.
AAGTCAGCTTTATAGGTACGTGCCGCAAATATGCGGTTTTCGAAATTATTTATTTATTTATGTATAGATTTACAAATAAATGCACTAGACAGTGCGCATGCACATAAATACAATTATCCACTGTCATTCTTGTGGTGACAGCGGGTCGTTAGGTGCTTGGTGGGTCGTCCTCATCTTCATCATCCCGGGGGTCATCATCGGTGGATCCGGCTGGAGGTCTTCTGACTGCTTGGCTGAAGATGTTGGTGACGTGTGATGGCCTGCATATTTACATAAAAAATGGGAGAGAGAATGGAATAACATAACAAAGATGTTTGTTTGTTATGAAGAGAAAAGCACTCGTTCACTTTTTTAGGGTGAGGGAGGAATTCATTTGTTGAGTTAGAAGCCTGCTGGTCCCATTGAGGGAAGTAACAAGTTTCCGTCACCACCCTAGGCGGCACTTCTCTTTCAAGTGAGGCCGACGAGGGTGGTGACGATATTAAATTCTTCGTAATAACGAGAATTTCTTTTGGAGGCTTTCAAATAGCAAGTTCATAAAGAACCTGTATTCAAATCCAAGGTTTGAAGTTTCTTTTCCTTAGACACTCTGAACTTCAAAGAAAAGTTTGAGTGTATATATAACGTGTACGGGTCCGGTAATTACAGATACAAAGAAAGAGAGCTGCACGTACTCACGCTTAGCGTGAGCACGGAATCTCAATCTGTTCCGGACCTTAAAACGTTGTTTCGCCCCATCACATGAGTCATTGGTGAAATCTGGCGCTTGTCTCTCACTTAAAAACTAATGAGTGTGACAGGGCCGAGCCCCCGGTGCGAGTCAGGTGGTGACTGACTCTTATCTCCGTTCTCTTGTTACTTAAAACGAGACAATAACGCGCGGGGTGACGAGTGCCCGCAACGCTACCGTCCAGAGAACATCAAGGCGAAAACATGTGATATAAGAAAATGATTTTACGCTATTTCTAAAACAATCTGTCACCAGCCGATAGAATGGCGAGTGACAGACATTTCCCAGTATTGTGGTGGTGGTGACGCGAGTACAAAAAAATGAAAAATGAAAAACACGCAGGTGGTGGCGGTGACACGGCCCATAAGGTCCGGTCAGGTGGTGACCGCGGGAGCCACATCACGCCACAAAAAATCACGCCTGTCACCACGACCAATTTGCAAGAAAAAAGCCTGAACATGATGCAAAACTCCAAGTGGGGCGTACATCACATACAAAAAGTAAAAGATGGCCGACAACCACGTGGAGAAAACAACAAGTAAAATACTGGCCCGCCCGTACGATCCATAAGATTTAGCACGGGAGAGCGGGCAAATGCCGGAGCCGACGGCAATTATCCAGTAAAGAAATGGATGGGACGTTCCCCTGTGGGAACTTTGATGGGAAGAGCTTGTTAGAAAAAAATGTAGATAGTAGAGGGGTAATTAGTAGAGCGCGCACACCTGCCATCCCATGGGGGAGAGAGAGCGAAAAAATTAAAAACAAAAAGTGTACAAACAAGCCCAGACGGGGCAATTATCTCTCTCCCCTCAATTCCCAGTGTCCCAAAGCGAGACAAAAACTAGTAAACAAAAACCATGGGGGGTACCACTACTTCCATTCCCAAGTGAGCACAATATATACTTATTAAAAGATGGCCGCCGTTCACCAGGCCTAGCAGAACGGCAACCGAGACAAAAAATGTGGCCGCACCGCACGAGGAACCGATCCAAAAAAATCTCAGAGAAGAGAACGCTGCTGACTCATCAGGGAACGATCGTTGCAAAGCTCGCGCAATCATTCACGGGTTACCAGTTCTTCCATTTAAGGGCGATGTCACAAAAATTGAATAACATCAGAACCGGCTCCGCTTAGCGCTGAAAGGATTTCGACCCACGGGTAGCCCGTTCCGATCCTTTTGTCTATATAAATGACAGCTGAGCGACCCAGGGTCAAATGTGACGTGATGACACGACGGTGGTGACTCTCCCACACTACTTGCCTTAAAAGTTGAATCACGTCACAAGTGTCAGACATTGCGATCCGGTGGAGACATGGACCGATCCAAGTGCGGGGGCGATGAAGGACATTCCCATTCTTATGAAAATTTGAATAAACTACAGGTGGTGACATGACTCCCACATATGGCTCTAAATATGAAAAATTTCTACGTGGTGACAAAAAATATGCATAAAATGAGCCGAATAAAAAAATGCCTGGCATAACCAGACTATCTACATGTCCAAAATTTACATAACCCAGTGGAAAAAATGATGAGGTGGTGACACTGGTCCACGTGCCACCACGTTTCCCCACTCTCCCTTCCCAGTGCTCGAAAAATTACACAAAAAGAAATCTACGATAAAAAAGTGCGCGCTCAAAAAGTCCAACTCCTTCTTGGATGACGTAAAATTCATCCAATTGAGAGAAGGACGAGGTAATAAAGAGGGGTGGTGAGTAAGAGGCGAAAAAAGAGAAAAAGCTGTAAAAAACCTGCAAAAAAACGAATGGGAGACCGGTGAGAATAACCCACCGGTGCCGGCCATCTTGCCACAGAAAAAATGGCGGCCGGCATGGCTTCCTTTCCCGACGCCGTGAAAAAAGGCGACAACAAGTGGCCCAACAGCCAAAATGGCCGCCCACTGCCCACAACCCACACGAAAAAAAATGCAAAAGAAAAGGATAGGCCACTGAAATGAGAGCAAATTGAGAGAATGCTTACATTTTTTGAACGCGTCGTGGATTGCCGAGAGAGATTTCGATGAGGTGAATCCGGGAAGAGATGAGGTGATGAAAAAACGCAGCAAAGTGCAGCAGCCAGCAGCAAGCAGGAACACACAAGGTTAAAAGATGGCGGCGGCGTCACTTGAAGAAAAAATTCTTGGAGAGCAGCAATCTCTCTACGGGTCCAGTGCAGCGGTAAGAATGATGCGACTTATCTTTTCTTTTTCCTTACCAAAAGGCTTGGATAAGATTGGATGAGTCGACTCTCGGATTGCCGCAAGGGCAACTCGATTCTCTCTCCTCTCAAGTCGACTAGAGAGGAGGAGTTGTAAGTAGAGTGGTGAGCGCCCTCCGTTGAGAGGCGCGTCACCTGCTTCTCATATCCCGCCAACTCTATATGAATTCAAATTCAAATTCAAATTCAAATTCGATTGAAGCTGAGAAAGGTGAGCTCGAATCTAATGAATCGAGTCAACGTGATGGTTGATAGGTGGCGGGATGTATACGAAAAGCGGGAATATTCTCGTGTACGAAAATATCTCAATCTTATGGAAAGCTTTTGCAGTCAGGAGGTGGTGCGCTTGCGTGTACTCAGGCGAATATCCACTTGGATGCAGATATTTTCCAAAAGTACACACAACCACGCAACCTCAGCTCCCGAAAGTTCGGCATAACCTGATTGGAAAAATTTGAGTAAATTTGAGTATTCGCCAGGTGGTGACTGGTCTCGACTGTAATATGTCTGTCACCACCTGTGAAAAATTTGCATACACTTTTTTATGCACAGTATATACAAATGTGCAAAGTCCTTCTCGGTTGAGAGAGGACATGTTTGAACGGACGTGGTGATGCATCATTCCTTTCCTTGTCACCACGTTCGTAAAGACTGTAAAATTTGTAAAGTTGATAGAAATGGGGTGGGGGGATGCAGGCCATCACGTCTTGATTGATGAGATGGAGAAGTTCCGTCATCGGGGTACATGCTGATGCAGAATCCAAAGTAATCGGGAGGTGGTGACAAAGCAGAAAATGTATTCCAAGTCACCACCGATTATTCATACAACCAATTAGATTATATAAAGGATGCCGAGTTCAGTTCAATCTAATGAGTAGAGACTGACTGGCATTGAATAAATTTAGTTTAACAACTTATTTTAGGTTGTTGTTGGTGCGCGTCACCACGAATCAAGTCCAAGATAGGCGACTGGCCGCACGTGTGTAGGCGATCAGTAGGTGACTCGTGGAGGCTATTACGTCACGACCGCCTTTTAGCTAACGTGGTTACGTTAGGTTAGGTATGCCAGGTTCAGTTATTATATAATAAAAGAAACGCTGACTGGATAATTGCCAACAACTTTAGGTTGTTGTTGGCACGCGCCACCACGAATCAAGTCCAAGATAGGCGACTGACCGCACGTGTGTAGGCGATCAGTAGGTGACTCGTGAGGGCTATTACGTCACGGCCGCCTTTTAGCTAACGTGGTTACGTTAGGTTAGGTATGCCAGGTTCAGTTGTTATATCATAAAAGAAGCACTGACTGGATAGTAACCAACAAATTTAGGTTGTTGTTGGCACGCGCACCACGGATAAAGTCCAAGATAGGCGACTGACCGCATTCGTGTAGGCGATCAGTAGGTGACTCGTGAGGGCTATTACGTCACGGCCGCCTTTTAGCTAACGGGATTACGTTAGGTTAGGTTATACCAGGTTCAGTTATTGTATAATAAAAGAAACACTGACTGGATAGTAACCAACACATTTAGGTTGTTGTTGGAACTTGCCACCACGGATAAAGTCCCCGTGGTGACATATGCATTAGGAAAAGTCAAAGGTGACATAATGCGAATGAAACGGCGAGCTCGCCGCCCGCGAGCTTGTCCGGCGCTCGACGGCAGTGAAAACGAGCGGGGACCCGTCGAAGACGGGCGCTCGTCTGCCAGAGCAGTCGGACAGCGAAGCGGAGTGGCGAGCGAGCCGGTTCTTGAGAGACGTCCCTGTCGGATGACGGCGAAAGGAACGGAGAGCGTCGCTCGTTCCCAAGCCGCCCGGGAGAGGGGACGGCACCCGCGGTTAAGACGAGTGGGGACCCGTCGTAGACGGGCACTCGTCTTACCAGGGTGGTGGCGCCTTGGACGGAGTGGCGGGAATGACGACCTCCCGGTTCTTGAGAAGAAATGTGTTGAGTAGTAGGGTATGTTGATGAGGGCCAAGGATATGACCAGGATAGATGATTTCCAGGTGGTGACAATTTCTTCTGTTGTACCGTCACCACCATGAAGTTAGAGGTGGTGACGTGTGGTTGTATTTGAAAAATTCATCAGGTTTCTTTATTCGAAAGTTGCCTGGATGAAGTTTTCCGATGATGGTGATGACGCTCCAATCCGCGTCACTGGATTGAAGCTTTTTAAATAAATTTGGTAAAGTAGCCGGGTGTCTATTAGATAAAACAGCCGGCGTCCCTTGTCACCTCCTAAGTCAATCGGATTGACTCCTTTAGAGGGAGGTGACCGTCACCACGTCCCCCTCTATCCTTTCTTGTTGTAAAAGGATTTCTCTTAGAAGGTGAGGCGGTGGTGGTGACTACTTACCTTTTTTAAGTGAATAAGCATGTGTGGATGGAGATGGAGATGAGAAGTCTTGCTGTCCCTCGACGTGGTGACTTCTTCTGCTTCTTCTGCTACTTACTTTTCTGCTGTTGGTGGTGAAGGCGAAGAAAGTTCTTGATTGCAGCCCTGAGGGTGATGACTTGAAGGTGGTGGCAGTTATCACGAGAACTGCAGTCTACCTACTCCAGGGTGACGCATCCCGGAGTCGGTATTTTAGTCGAATATATCTTTTTAGTCATATTGTCATAAGTCAAATGTGACGCCATTGAATGTGGCGCCGTGAACAAAAGGCGACCGTCACCAGCTCATTCTCACTACATATAGCGAGAGATGAGACGTGGTGACTGCATCGACTGTCGTCCGTTGACGGTCAGTTACAATCAAATGACTTTGTAGTGACCGTGTCGGCGCGTGTGACTGCATCGATTTAGTTACACGTCGGCGTGGTGACCGACGAGAAGAGAATTGAAGAAGAGATGTGCGCCATTCTTCTGTCACCACGTAGGCCGTGAGGTCAAACGATTGCAGCTGGCGCCCACTGACGCTAGTGGATTTTTCGTGCGGCCAGGAAGAAGCCAACGTGGCTCGCTACTGACCTGTGGAAGTCAACCCGGGTTACTCGGACGACACGTAAAGTACGTGCAAGCGTCGTACATGTGCGCGCCTCCCGGCCGAGCCAGAAGGTGGAGGCACAAGCACCCTCAACCACGTGGCGGCTTTCGTTCACCACATCAGACTTCTTCCAGGCCGCGACTGCTTCATCTCACTGTATTTGCGGCGTCGTGCAACTATTGGGACTGGGTACATTCCAACTACCGGGCTTAATGTGGCCAGGTTAAAAAATAATAATGCGTGTACTTGGAATGGGGGCTCCGACCCCACACGGTAGTGGCCGAGTGCACGCTTTACTAGGTTCACGGGCAAGTGCGGGGACGAATCCCGCAAGGCCGTTATTACGTGCTCTATGCGGGGGTCGATTCCGCTGCAAGTCCGGGTTAACGGGCAAGTGCGGGGACAGGACCGGTATGGCTGCTGTTTCCTCTCTCTTTTGAGAGAGTTTCGCGCGCGCTGTACCGGGCCCGATTCCGCTGCAAGTCCGATTAGTTGGTTGCCATTAATTGTTAGTATAAAGGCAATGCGGTTACGTCATTGCCTGAGCTTCTCCTTTTTAGGGATTGGCTGTTTGAAAAGGCAAGATTTGGCCTCTTTCGTTCGTGACGATAAGATTATCCAACCGATTTTGGCTGGTGACTCTTACCGGCTTTTTATTCTCTCGGCTATGTTCTTTGTGGTTAGTTGATGAGAAGGAGGGTTGGCTGCAATTGGGTGGTGGTAATAGGGTGGTGGTTAGAGGGTGGTGGTTAGTAGAAGTGAATTCCAGTCGGCACGCGTCTTGGTGTCCTTTTTTAGGGGACACACACTGTACCGTGTATCGGGAATCGAACCCGACGCTCCTAGTTATGTTAAGGAGTGACGTTTGTTAGTTCTTAGGTAGTGGTGGGGGTGGTGACGTGTTTATTAGAAGCCGAGAGGTGGTGATTTCCACAGCCGGTATTTTTAAAGAGAGTCACTTGCCGCTCTTCGCACTCACTGGCTAATTGTTATATAATAGCCAGTGGAAGAGATGGTCAAGTGTTAGTCAAATAGTGAGTTGGGTCAACCACGTGTGGGTGAGGCCGTGGTGACCGTCAATTATTTAGCGTCACCACGTTCTTGCTTACGTGGTGACACGATGCTAGCCACGATTTTACGAGCCTTGTCGTGACCGCCAATGTCATCCTATTAACTCTAGTTAGAGAAGAAAAACTGCTTTGTCACCACGGCCATTCTTCTGATGGTTCCGTGGTGGTTTCTGGATGAGCGGTTGCAGCATTGCTTCCAAGTTTGCAGCAGCTTCGCTGCTGCTGCCGCTTTCTCAGAGGTTCTATCCTCTAGCGGCGTCGGCTGCGCCGCCGCCGCTCTGGTGGTGGCTTGAGTCACCACCGTCATTATAAGAATGCCCGAGCGGGGCTTTTGTTGAAAAGCGGGGTCGAAATCGTGTCACCACCGCCTTCTTACTCAACTCCGTTCAGTTCCCCATTATGAGAGGTCTGACGGAGAAGAGTGTATAATACCCCTGACGTGTAGTCAAGCGTCTTCTAATAAGACTGACTTGCTATTTATATTTTTATAAAAAAGGAAATTTACGCAAAAGTCAGCTTTATAGGTACGTGCCGCAAATATGCGGTTTTCGAAATTATTTATTTATTTATGTATAGATTTACAAATAAATGCACTAGACAGTGCGCATGCACATAAATACAATTATCCACTGTCATTCTTGTGGTGACAGCGGGTCGTTAGGTGCTTGGTGGGTCGTCCTCATCTTCATCATCCCGGGGGTCATCATCGGTGGATCCGGCTGGAGGTCTTCTGACTGCTTGGCTGAAGATGTTGGTGACGTGTGATGGCCTGCATATTTACATAAAAAATGGGAGAGAGAATGGAATAACATAACAAAGATGTTTGTTTGTTATGAAGAGAAAAGCACTCGTTCACTTTTTTAGGGTGAGGGAGGAATTCATTTGTTGAGTTAGAAGCCTGCTGGTCCCATTGAGGGAAGTAACAAGTTTCTGTCACCACCCTAGGCGGCACTTCTCTTTCAAGTGAGGCCGACGAGGGTGGTGACAATATTAAATTCTTCGTAATAACGAGAATTTCTTTTGGAGGCTTTTAAAATAGCAAGTTCATAAAGAACCTGTATTCAAATCCAAGGTTTGAAGTTTCTTTTCCTTAGACACTCTGAACTTCAAAGAAAAGTTTGAGTGTATATATAACGTGTACGGGTCCGGTGATTACAGATACAAGAAAGAGAGCTGCACGTACTCACGCTTAGCGTGAGCACGGAATCTCAATCTGTTCCGGACCTTAAAACGTTGTTTCGCCCCATCACATGGTCTGGTGAAATCTGGCGCTTGTCTCTCACTTAAAAACTAATGGTGTGACAGGGCCGAGCCCCCGGTGCGAGTCAGGTGGTGACTGACTCTTATCTCTCGCTCTCCTGTTACTTAAAACGAGACGATAACGCGCGGGGTGACAAGTGCCCACAACGCTACCGTCCGGAGAACATCAAGGCGAAAACATGTGATATAAGAAAATGATTTTACGCTATTTCTAAAACAATCTGTCACCAGCCGATAGAATGGCGAGTGACAGACATTTCCCATTAGCTATAGTGGTGGTGACGTGAAAATAAAAAAAATACGCAGGTGGTGGCAATCACATGGCCCATAAGTTCCGGCCAGGTGGTGACCGCGGGAGCCACGCCACGCCGAAAAAATCACGCATGTCACCACACCTTGATGAAAAAGCCTAAACGTGATGCAGACTCCAAGTGGGGCGTACATCAAATACAGAAGTAAGAGATGGCCGACAACCACGTGGAGAAAACAACAAGTAAAATACTGGCCCGCCCGTACGATCCATAAGATTTAGCACGGGAGAGCGGGCAAATGCCGGAGCCGACGGCAATTATCCAGTAAAGAAATGGATGGGACGTTCCCCTGTGGGAACTTGATGAGTAGAGTAGAGTAGAGTAGTAGATAGTTAATAGAGGGGTAATTAGTAGAGCGCGCACACCTGCCGTCCCATGGGGGAGAGAGAGAGAAAAAATCGAACAGACAAGCCCAGACGGGGCAATTATCTCTCTCCCCTCAATTCCCAGTGTCCCAAAGCGAGACAAGAGCCAGTAAACAAAAACCATGGGGGGTACCACTACTTCCATTCCCAAGTGAGCACACATAAAAAATATTAAAAGATGGCCGCCGCTCACCAGGCCTAGCAAAACGGCAACCGAGACAAACAAAATGGCCGCACCGCACGCGGAACCGATCCAAAAAAAGTCTCAGAGAAGAGAACGCTGCTGACTCATCAGGGAACGATCGTTGCAAAGCTCGCGCAATCTTTCACGGGTTACCGGTTCTTCTAATTAAAGGTGATGTCACAAAATTGAATAACATCAGAACCGGCTCCGCTTAGCGCTGAAAGGATTTCGACCCACGGGTAGCCCGTTCCGATCCTTTTGTCTATATTAATGACAGCTGAGCGACCCAGGGTCAAATGTGACGTGATGACACGACGGTGGTGACTCTCCCACACTACGTGCCTAAAAAGTTGAATCACGTCACAAGTGTCAGACATTGCGATCCGGTGGAGACATGGACCGATCCAAGTGCGGGGGCGATGAAGGACATTCCCACTTTTATTTATTAAAAAATTCTACAGGTGGTGACATGACTCCCACATATGGCTCTAAATATGAAAAATTTCTACGTGGTGACAAAAAACATGCATAAAATGAGCCGAATAAAAAATGCCTGGCATAACCAGACTATCTACATGTCCAAAATTCTACATAACCCAGTGGAAGAAAAATAAGGTGGTGACCCTGGTCCACGTGCCACCACGTTTCCCACTCTCCCTTCCCAGTGCTCGAAAAAAAGTGCACTAAAAAAGTACTACGATAAAAAGCACGCGCTCAAAGAGTCCAACTCCTTCTTGGATGACGTAAAATTCATCCAATTGAGAGAAGGACGAGGTAATAAAGAGGGGTGGTGAGTAAGAGGCGAAAATAAAGAGAAAAAAGCTTGTAAAAAAACCTGCAAGAAATCGAGAGAGACCGGTGAGAATAACCCACCGGTGCCGGCCATCTTGCCACAGAAAAAATGGCGGCCGGCATGGCTTCCTTTCCCGACGCCGTGAAAAAAGGCGACAACAAGGTGGCCCAACAGCCAAAAATGGCCGCCCACTGCCCACATCCAGACCACGAAAAAGAAAAAGTAAAAAAGGATAGGCCACTGAAATGAGAGCAAATTGAGAGAATGCTTACATTTTTTGAACGCGTCGTGGATTGCCGAGAGAGATTTTGATGAGGTGAATCCGGGAAGAGATGAGGTGATGAAAAAAACGCAGCAAAAGTGCAGCAGCCAGCAGCAGGCAGGAACACACAAGGTTAAAAGATGGCGGCGGCGTCACTTGAAGAAAAATTCTTGGAGAGCAGCAATCTCTCTACGGGTCCAGTGCAGCGGTAAGAATGATGCGACTTATCTTTTCTTTTTCCTTGCCAAAAGGCTTGGATAAGATTGGATGAGTCGACTCTCGGATTGCCGCAAGGGCAACTCGATTCTCTCTCCTCTCAAGTCGACTAGAGAGGAGGAGTTGTAAGTAGGGTGGTGAGCGCCCTCCGTTGAGAGGCGCGTCACCTGCTTCTCATATCCCGCCAACTCTATATGAATTCAAATTCAAATTCAAATTCAAATTCGATTGAAGCTGAGAAAGGTGAGCTCGAATCTAATGAATCGAGTCAACGTGATGGTTGATAGGTGGCGGGATGTATACGAAAAGCGGGAATATTCTCGTGTACGAAAATATCTCAATCTTATGGAAAGCTTTTGCAGTCAGGAGGTGGTGCGCTTGCGTGTACTCAGGCGAATATCCACTTGGATGCAGATATTTTCCAAAAGTACACACAACCACGCAACCTCAGCTCCCGAAAGTTCGGCATAACCTGATTGGAAAAATTTGAGTAAATTTGAGTATTCGCCAGGTGGTGACTGGTCCCGACTGTAATATGTCTGTCACCACCTGTGAAAAATTTGCATACACTTTTTATGCACAGTATATACAAATGTGCAAAGTCCTTCTCGGTTGAGAGAGGACATGTTTGAACGGACGTGGTGATGCATCATTCCTTTCCTTGTCACCACGTTCGTAAAGACTGTAAAATTTGTAAAGTTGATAGAAATGGGGTGGGGGGATGCAGGCCATCACGTCTTGATTGATGAGATGGAGAAGTTCCGTCATCGGGGTACATGCTGATGCAGAATCCAAAGTAATCGGGAGGTGGTGACAAAGCAGAAAATGTATTCCAAGTCACCACCGATTATTCATACAACCAATTAGATTATATAAAGGATGCCGAGTTCAGTTCAATCTAATGAGTAGAGACTGACTGGCATTGAATAAATTTAGTTTAACAACTTATTTTAGGTTGTTGTTGGTGCGCGTCACCACGAATCAAGTCCAAGATAGGCGACTGGCCGCACGTGTGTAGGCGATCAGTAGGTGACTCGTGGAGGCTATTACGTCACGACCGCCTTTTAGCTAACGTGGTTACGTTAGGTTAGGTATGCCAGGTTCAGTTATTATATAATAAAAGAAACGCTGACTGGATAATTGCCAACAACTTTAGGTTGTTGTTGGCACGCGCCACCACGAATCAAGTCCAAGATAGGCGACTGACCGCACGTGTGTAGGCGATCAGTAGGTGACTCGTGAGGGCTATTACGTCACGGCCGCCTTTTAGCTAACGGGATTACGTTAGGTTAGGTTATACCAGGTTCAGTTATTGTATAATAAAAGAAACACTGACTGGATAGTAACCAACAAATTTAGGTTGTTGTTGGAACTTGCCACCACGGATAAAGTCCCCGTGGTGACATATGCATTAGGAAAAGTCAAAGGTGACATAATGCGAATGAAACGGCGAGCTCGCCGCCCGCGAGCTTGTCCGGCGCTCGACGGCAGTGAAAACGAGCGGGGACCCGTCGAAGACGGGCGCTCGTCTGCCAGAGCAGTCGGACAGCGAAGCGGAGTGGCGAGCGAGCCGGTTCTTGAGAGACGTCCCTGTCGGATGACGGCGAAAGGAACGGAGAGCGTCGCTCGTTCCCAAGCCGCCCGGGAGAGGGGACGGCACCCGCGGTTAAGACGAGTGGGGACCCGTCGTAGACGGGCACTCGTCTTACCAGGGTGGTGGCGCCTTGGACGGAGTGGCGGGAATGACGACCTCCCGGTTCTTGAGAAGAAATGTGTTGAGTAGTAGGGTATGTTGATGAGGGCCAAGGATATGACCAGGATAGATGATTTCCAGGTGGTGACAATTTCTTCTGTTGTACCGTCACCACCATGAAGTTAGAGGTGGTGACGTGTGGTTGTATTTGAAAAATTCATCAGGTTTCTTATTCGAAAGTTGCCTGCTTGAAATTTCAGGTGATGGTGATGATGCTCCAATCCGCGTCACTGGA